>VKOC01000007.1:9921491-9932059 GCA_009364415.1 Spea multiplicata
TTGTCTCAATGATTTCGGTCCATAAATAACATGGTCTTGGCCTGTCTTGTTTCAAATGTCACCATATATATTTTATTAAACTAATATGTAAAAAAAAACCAATATTAGGCGTTCCCACGCTGGTTCGTGGCTTTATATCCTTATTACAAAAGCAGAGTGAGTAATGGAATAACAAATGTGATTTCAAATGATTTCTCCTTGAAACGTTTCTCCGTAGGCTTACGACCCACTCCTACGACGTTCTGCCGTGACAATGCACGGATACGACCGCACAGAAAGAACCCCCCCCCCTGAAAGGGTTAAAAAACAAATATATTAAAAACCTAAAAAAACTGCAGGTGCTCCGTTGGGTCTCTAAAGAGACATCAGCCGAACCACACCATATGCGCGATGACAGATAAACGTCCTTGAAAGGCCTCCATCTGTTTCCAGGAGATTGCGGTTACATAATGATACCAAAGGGCTAGAGACAAGAGAAGCAGAATAAAGGCCCCCACTCTGCCGGCATCCCGATCCAGCCACGTGGACGGGCTGTCTCTTTAGAAAATGCCGAGACGTGTTCACTGCCAGCTTTCCATAATTACCTGCCAAGCGTCCCTGTTTCCTCCTCTTACCCCCTCTATTCTAGGAGGTCAGAATGTTCTGCCGGGTACGAGGGGATCGCAGGGTTCTACAGCCCTAAAAAGCCCCGATAATGTGTATAGAAACAGCAGGAAACGGCTTTATCATTTTTTAAGAAATTACTGTATTTGCGACCTTATATGAATTGGCTTTTTTTTCTAGTAGAAATGAAAATTTGTAGGTCACGTGCGTGAATCGAGACGACAGATGGGTTTTTTAGCGTTCTGGAATGAGAGTTTCTTGCCCTGACGCCAAAGGCCACAGCGTAGAGTTCCTCATGCAGCTAGCCGTGGATTTGCTGAGCAGTAATTGTGTCTATGATCACTTCATGTCGTGTTTTCAAAGTGACTTTTGCACTCATGCGTTAAATATAGCCTGCCGCTGCAGGGCATAGCACGCCACCGAATGTCGTACTGGGATTTTGTGTGTATGCCATGGGAGCAGCAATCTTTAGTTCCTGTTCTCAGGATCTTCTGCATGATTATTCTTCCCCATTAAGTCATCTCTGCCCTGGTGTTAAGTTGCTGAATGTTGTTGATGGGGTTGTTCTGGACAAAAGCGATAGAACCCTGATGTTGCAGACTGACGATGGTTCATGTGGAGGACGACAAGATGGTGGTGAGGTAGAAAAGATCATAATGTGGAATAGTAGGGGTGGAAATGGTGTATGGTGTTGTGTTGGTGCGTTCAAGAGGACCAGGAACAAATTAAATTGTTAACTGGATGGGTTTAATGCGGTACATTATGAGGCGGTGGTGGTGAGGTCAAAAGGAGCAGAAAGATGATCATGTGGATTGGATGGGGTTGACATGGTGGACAATGAGGTAGTGGTGGTGACTAAATATAATGTAGATCGGGTGGGGTTGATGTGGTGGACAATGAAGTGGTGGTGAAGACAAAACGAGCAGAAAGATGACAATGTAGAGTGGATGGGGTTGACGTGGGGGACAATGAGGCGTGGAGAGGTCAAAAGGAGAAGAAAGATGATAATGTCAATTGGTTGGGGTTGACGTGGTGGGCAATCGGGTGGTGGCGAGGTCAAAAGAAGCAGAAAGATGATAATGTAGATTAGATGGGGTTGACATGTTGGACAATGAGGTGGTGGTGAGGTCAAAAGGAGCAGAAAGATGTGTAATGAGTATTATGAGATATCAAGTTATTTGTCGAGGTAGGAGGAAATAAGATGAAACATTTGAGTTATCATATGGAAAAATATGGAAATATATATGTATTTATACCGTGCATATACACTTTATATCATTCAGAAACATTGTCTACGCAAATCTCCGTTGGCTCATCAATACACAGAGTGTCCCTTGACATCATTAGTTTGAAACATATAAAGGGAAAGGACAGATTATATCACACAATTCAGACGTATCGTGACCTTAGGTCGCTAATTTCATACTTTGCCATCAAGCATTGGAACCAATATCGTCAACGAGATTGCAACAATGATTCATTTACAGCGGCCTTCATTCGATTTGATTCCAGAAGAGCCGGCCAAAGCTGCGTTCTCCATTCGCCTCGCAATCACCGGGGAAAAAGAGCTATGGAAATGAGAACTGTCCTTTCTGCGGCAACGAATGAGAAGTGATTATCAGTCACATTGACTCCATCAACGGTCGCAGAATTAGCCGGGCCGCAGATGGAAGAGGGACTTCTTTGAATCCCGTTCAGTCGCTCTCATCTAGAAAGCTCTGTTGGCAATGCTTTTATGAGCCGTTCAGCAGAGGCTCAATTCAAAGTCAGCGCGTGTACGGAAGTCGAGAGGGAGCTTTTACCAGCACAAAAACATTCCAGATCAAAAATTCTATGACAAAAACATTCTTGGAGCTTCAGATATCACATGGTTAATCGGTGACCTATTCCGGACTCTTCCGGAGCTCAGACAATTAATTATATTAATCTGGACTCATTGTCCGGGATGATAAGAGACAGATTAGTACCCATCACCATTCACCAGCCATGATGGCTTCCTTCCTTCACCTGCATTATTCACCCTTCCAGAACTTCGACCCCTCAAAGATCTTAACTTACCAGATCTAAGGCTCTGCATGTTTATTCCACCCCCTTAAGTTACCTCTCCCCTTTTTATTCGTTCCAGTAGACTGAGGTTCATGTGGTGAAGACTAGGGTGGTGGTGGTGTGGAGGACAAGATAATAATGTGGACAAGTTGAGGTTGATATGGTGAATGGTGGTATGCTCCACCCCCAACTAAAAAATGAAGCCTTTTTTAGCACAATTATCGATAATTCTTGTGGACTTCCAAGCAATATTTTTGGTGTCCCATGTGATCTCTTTTGCCCTCGTTCCTATATCGTCATGGCAACATGGATTTTTCCATTGCACGTAGTTGGACTCGTATCGTAGATGCGCCCTCCTGTCTACCAGTAAATCTCCATAAATCCAGACGTTTAACTAAATTATGGACAATGTTCTTCATGTTCTTCATCTCATTGGTTGCTTCTTGTTTATAAAAAAAAAAGTCATTCCATATTTCCATTTCCATATTTAATCACAACAATGGAGGCTTTCTTGGACCTCAAATGGACCTCTTGGCCTAGAAGATCCAATTTATCTCTCTCCATCTTTCTTCTCTCTTTCATCCCATCCTCATTCTTCTCCCCTTTACCCCATAATTCTTCCAAATCCATCCATTTTTGTTTCCCTTTTTACATCTAATTTCCTGGATTACATCATTTCCTAGGGTGGCAAAAAAAACCCCTTAATTACCCTCTTCTTCTACCCTTTCCAAAGGAAACGTCTACTTTTGGAATCCTATCATGTATCCTACAATCCTTAAACTAACCTTATCTTCCAATCTTTCCGTTGGCCGTTCAATTTGCCCGCCGCCTTTTCTATAAAAGCAGTATTTTATATTTCACATTTTACTAGAAACCTATAATTTTGCTCTTCCATTAACAAGACCTCAAGTTCTCTCGCTTTTTCCTTCGGGTTGGTTGTAAAAGTCAAGAGCGTATACTTTATGACCTAGTAAATGGCATGGCGTTGTCTCTTATCGGCGCTTGATAATTTTCTCTAAGTGGATGGGAAATGTACATTTTATATAAAATCAAGGCTGCCGGTCAAAGCGTCCCAGATTTTACGGGGTTCGTGGTGTAGGGATAAAACGAAAAAAGGAGAAAAGACAAAAAAAAAGAAGAAGAAGGAGCCGTCCCTGATCTTTTTTTTTTAGTTCACCCCCTACAGTGTCGTAATAAATCAGAAGTGCTATTATCTGTACCTTTCGCGGGGGTAAAGAAGCCACTCATGGGGGAGAAACTCCACTCGATACGTCTTTAATTTTTAAGGTGACCAGGTTTTGAAAAAATAAATTCGAAAAGGCTCTTTGGAAAAGGATTATTAAAGCCGGGATTCAAAGTTACCCTCGGGGCAGGATTTGGATGAGTTCTTCAAAAAAAAAAAGATTTTTTTTTAAGGCTCATGGTCGGAATGATATTTAGACTTAGAAACGTAGCTACGGAAATATATCATTCTATATATTATTCAAAATTATATAAAAAAAAAATTGGTAATGCGGCCGGAGAGTCGTAAAGGTACGTAACGCTTTATAAATTATAAATGGATATTTTAGGAGAAGTGCTGGGAACATTAGCTGTTATGTGAGTTAAGAGCCAGAGGGGCCGTACTTTAATGGGAACTTGGTGATGGTGCCGTAGAGGAACACCGGGTTCCTGAACTTCTTCTTCTGGGGCTACGCTTCTCATAGGGTTTTGTGTATTCCTGGGAACTCTCTGGGTTCCATCTGGAGGTTCCTTGAGTTCTCCACACCCTCAATTTCCCAGTTAAATAACCGTGTGGCCCTCGACGTCTGATGGACTCCTTGCCTGCATCCAACAAGGGAGAGCTCCAGATACCCGGAGCCAGAAAGCTCCAAGGTATGGTTACGTGCATTCCTAGAAACTCTCTGGGTTTCATCACTTCCGTGGTTCTCCCCCTATTCCACTCCTGACCCATGCGCTGGTCCCATTCATGTACATATCTAGCCCCTGCCCCTTGCATGCCTGGTCCAACCCCTAGCAAAGCCACCATTAAGCTTGAGGGCTCCTTGTAGCCGGAGCCAGGAAGTTCCAAGGTATGCATTTGTAGCCCCTTGATGAAAGGTGCCAAAAAACATGTCCAACATATGGGCTGCAAATGGACACCAGATCACCAGATCCTTCCCTTCTTGGATGATCTTCTAGGGCCCACTCCAGAAAGCGAGCACACTGAAGTCCTCACCAAAAAAACTGAATCTTCGGGTCCCCAGCACCATGGTGCGACAGTGCTCTTACCAGCCCAAGTAGTCCTCTTGGTCCTCTGTTCTTAAGGGCGAGTGCCCATTATGGAGCCCCTGCTTTGGTCCTCCAGGGTGCTCTGAGGCGGGGGCCACAAACCACTACAGTGCCAGAGTGCCCTGCCGGACCAGACCAGGGGCTCCATAATGGCCGTTCTCCCTTAAGGTCAGAGCATCAAGAGGACCACTTGATCTTAGCCAAAAGGGCCAGAAATATTAGCTGTTATGACCAATAAAATCCAATTTGACCAACAAATCATATTCGTTAGCTGTTTAACCCAAGGACACCTTTGCGCCCTAATTTTTTTTTATAACCATAATTGTACCTAGATTTAGTTATTATTATTTCAAAGAAAAAGTGTGGATTTTTTGTGTAAAGAAGGACTTATTTAATGTTATTTTTAACAAATATTCAATTGTATTTTTTTATATAGTATTTTTTTTTAAATAGGAAAATTCTGTCTATACAATCAGTGTTGCGCGTTAATTCTCTTTAGACGCAATTAAGGAGTGCATTGTGGGTCTTTTTTCCCCCCTTTTTTCTTCATTCCTAAGCCTTTAAATTTAGCTTGCGCGAGTGTCAGTGGTAGAAAACCTAATTAGAATTCACAGCTGAGGAGCCACAAATTTAATCCCTAGGACAGCTCCTGCAAGGTTTTTGTTCAGTTGAGTGAATAAGGTTCAGCAAAAAAGGAGAAAAATTAACAGAAAAAGGAGATTTAGATCCAAAACCTTCACCGTATTCTCCGCCGTTGTGAGTTACGTTAAAAAAAACATTTAAACAAAATTTAATATAAATATTTAACACATTTTTTGTTACATATATAACTATTTTCTATATAATGCTTATTTTCATTATTATTTTATTTTATTATTAACGAAATAAAATTCGACAATTAATCTATTAAAGTTAAATTAAAGGTAATTAACATAGAAAGAAAATATATAAATAAATAAAAAATATAAATAAATATAAGATACATTTTATTGTAGCGGTTTTTGATGATGCGTTGGGAATGCTTTAGATATAAGCAGCAGGGTCTTGCCCCCACCCCGAGCCTGCCGCCCTACATCTAGTCGGCCTAGACCAGAATACGCCACTGGATGGACCTTGTGCCAGATGACGATGAGACCCGAGGGGACCTGGACCTTCACCACCTCACCTCCTCACTAACCAAGCTGGAGTCTCCAGTCAATGATGATGCCTATGATTTGGCCAACATCGGTGAAAGCCATAGAGTCACATGAGCTTTTAGGACCTCAGAGGTCTCCTCTTTCCTTAACCAAGCTCGATTCACCTGGAGTCCTTGGATAAAGTCCTTGACCGCGACACAAGACATCCTTCCAATGTCCTGCTAATCATGAGCTTGTTTGAGAAGACATCTCCTCATCAGTCCAGACTCTTACGTGATGCGCTACTAGTTTGCCCATTCTACAACGCCGCGGAATAGGACGGTGCTATAGAACTCAATAAATAATCATTATTATTGGACCCAAAATGAGTTATTTTTTGGAGGACCAGTCAAGCTGTCTTTGGGTTCCATCTTGATGGTGCTTCAAGATGGAGACTTGTTTTGGGGTTGAGCGAAGGTCCTCCTGAGTCCGCAGCAGGGGAAGCCATCCCCGTTAAGTGAGAGCGTCTCATTTCATCGATTTAATAATAAAAAATAGTGCTGACTGTCTCTTTAAGAGACGATATGGCGGACTACCGAGTTGCGTAGCTTCCCCCGGGCAGCCATTACAAACATCGCACTCGGGGAACGATAAATTAACCCATAAATTCCCGCAAGAGAGGCACTCAAACTGAGATATGGGCTTCAGAGCTGAGTCAAAATCAATTTTTAGATAGCCTCACCATAAATCCCCCCCCCACCCCCGTCGCCTGCATTCGCTCGCGCATGTTTTCATAAGACTGATCCGGCCAAAAACAAGAGATTTATTTTCCGCCCGTCACTATTTTTTCCCCCGTAAACCCATAATAATATATATTTTTTTCTCTCGTTTTAATGTTCCCTGTGCTGTAAATGCATTATTACGCTTTTTTAATGTAAGTTTTATGGGTTTTCGGCAAAAGACGAGGCTTTTTTTTTTTTTATTTATAATAAAAAAATAAAATTAAAAAAAAGTCATTATTTATGAGATTTCTGGTATGTCACGGAATATATTCAAGGTACGAAGCTTCTATAATACATGACAAGGGGCATCCTGCGGCACCTTCCAACGCCAAACCACAAAAATCGGCTGAGCACGGGAAGTTTTACTTTACTGAAAGGGTGGTAGTTAGGTGGAACAGCCTCCCAGCAGAAGTGGTAGGGGTATTACTGTATACAGCGCTGGGGGGTATGCTCAAAGGGGGAAATATTTTTGTAAGGGGCTCCTCCTTGTCTCTGACTCTCAACCAACCTACTTCGTCTTACCCAATAGATTGTAAGCTCACTGGACTCACTACCAGCATGTTTAACGCGTCTTAATCAGTTTTAAGCTGTCTTTGCAAAATATCTTTACTGCCCCCCCCCCTGTGGTAACAGCGCTACAGAATCTGCTGGCGCTATATAAATAAATGTAATGTTTTCTGCTTAATTTTGCCAAAAACGCTCATTTTTTCCCTCAAAACAGCAGTAGGTGGCCTTACTATTGACCTTCGCCTAGTATTTCTGTGTCTCTGCTGCATCAGTGACCTACTTACATTAAACCCGAGCACCGTGTACGTATGGAGAGGGGGGGGGGCGGTAATTTTTTTAACCCATTGATTGCCATCCTTCACATATATATATATATATGGTCACAGGACACAAAAGATCACAGGTTAGGCACACGCAAGAAAGGGTTAAATAACATAATCGTGCTATACCACGTCTGCTGGGAGGCTGTTTCGCTCATCCCAGGAAAAACTTCCTTGTATTCCATCTAAGCCTCTGAAGACGTAGGGGACCATGATGTGATGCCCTACCCAATCACTATTGATTTTTCGGACACTCTAGGGCATTCTGTCCAATCACATGGCAGCGTTGTGTGTAGAAACATAGAATGTGGGGCCCCCGTCGGCCCCTGTCTGGTCGCCCGTTTCTCCTGCTGTAAAGACTCAACCCTCAATCGGTCTTCGGTCTCATCTCAGATTCAGGAGCCCTATGTCTATCCCCCCGGTGGTGGTAGAATGAAGATACACTGGATGGGCACCAGAGAATACTTTCTTGAAGGCCCTCTAGCATGGTCTCCATAGTATCAATGGGCCGGTTGAGGGGAGCAGAGATCCTGACCCATTGAGTACCGGCACAATGGAGAGGCAGGTAGACCAAGAGGCTGATCTGTTCTTCGGTTTGGCCACCTCCTTGGACCGGCCCTTGTAGGTCCACCTGGCCTTCGGCTCGAATGCGTCGCTGTGAGCTGATTAAACGTACCTTACCCAGCAGAACACAGACCTCCGACGGAGCAATATCTCACGTCTCCCTCCCGGAGCGGACAATATAAACGTATTGAGATTGTATCTAGTGAGGCGTGTGGCGCGTGCATTAAAGTTGTTGGCCCCAAGTGCGCCGCACCTGCTGCATCTATAGAAACTCTGCCAGCGCCTAATTCCGAAGCTCTCTGGTCCATAAACCATAACTAGCTGGTGGTAGCTGCTGCCGAATGACTAAACACTGTGGAATTAATGCGACTAATATGTGAGGCACGGCGTAATGGGCTAAAATTAAACGTCTCGCATCCATTCCAAAAGTTCTAGAAGTCACTCCTGAATGTAATTTTTTTTTAACCAAATTATTAAGGGCTTTAATTAAAGGAGAAGGAGTAGACCCAAGATGATTTGGTTCCGGGGCTTGGCGAAGACGAGGCTAAATATCTGTGGCCTCATTTTTGGCCCCGATCTGCTGCCAGTGGCCCATTAGACATTTGACCGGTCCGCCTGTCCACGCCTGGCTGGTTCTCATGTGGAGCCTAAAAATGTACTTGCCCCAATGCTGTAGGTCAACTTGGAGGAGTCCTACAACACATTCAATGTCTAGAAGGACCATCCTGAACCTGGTGGAGTCTTTTAAGGTGTCTTCCATGGTGTGGTCCTAAATTCAGACCCCAACTGATTTTAATATTGGATAAATTTGCCTGGTGGGCCAGACCTCCAGTCCGAGCCTGGTTGGTTCTCATGTAGAACCTAAAACTCTACTTGACCCAATGCTGTAGGTCAGCTTGGATGAGTCCTACAACACCCTGAGAAGGTCCACCCTGAACCTGGTGGAGTATTTTTGGGTGTCTTGAGAGGTCAGGACCTAAATTCCGGTCCAACTGATTTTAAAGGGGTCTCAGTTGGACTCAGTCACCAAAAAAAAAAAAAGGGTCTCATGCTTTTTAATTTAACACAATAGCTAAATTTCAAAATTGTCATAAATCAGCTCTAAGTTGCACATTTTTTCTAATTATACCAACTTTATAAGGCACACTTAAAGCTTTTTTTTTTTTTTTTTGCATCTAGGGACGGAATAAAAGCATTGTTTATGAATACAATAAGGGCTCATCTAGATCGCATTTTCAACAATTCAAAACAATTACTCAGACAAAATACAGTGATTGTGTAACAAAAATGACTGAGTGTTGAGTTAACTCCCCCCCCCCCCGGTACTTAATGATAGAAGAAAGGCCACAATGAACAAAAATGTATCAGGTCCTCGTCTCGTTAGAGCTGATAAAAAACGTTAATTTGCTATTTTTGGAGTCGATTGGATGTCACCAGTGGTCTAACAGTAAATAATTAAATTAAAATTCAATACTTTGTATAAATCTAAGTTACCGTGAAGGTCTCAAGTCAAGGACTGCTCAATTCTGGTCCTCATGGACATCAAACGGGCCATAGTTTTTGGATATCGCAATTTGACCAAAGGCATGTGGATTGCAAAATCTAGTCCCCCTCGAGAACCAGACTTGTCCACCTCCGACGCAGAAGGACCCCTGACTGTGGTTTTATGACAACCTACTCGGTCTTAAGATTGCCAGATTATGGCTGAAATGACACAATTTTGTATTGAAGGTCAAAAAGCGGACCTCCACCTTCTGCTGAATCCAGAATGGGTTAAGAGAGGTCCATCAAAGTACTGAGGGACACAGCCATCCTTAAACATAAGAGGCCCACGTAGAAGAACCACTACCCGGTAACCCACGAGTTAAACCTCAACAAACCAATCACAGCTAAGCAGCAAAACACAGACGTGAATACGTTCTATGACTTCAAGGTTCGACATTGCCCATTCCGTCGAGAAGAAGAAGCTCTACACGGGGCCCCGTGCTACGTCATATTTTTGAAGGAACCTCCAAAATATCTTCCCACGTCAACCCATTATTGCGAAATTTCCACTTACCCATCGCCGTCGTGAATATCAAAAGAGGGAGGCCGCAAAAATTGGGAGATGTTTTTTGGAGGCAAACTGTCCTTCACATCTACCAGGCTATGAGGAAGGGATGGATCTCTCTCCCTCTCTCTCTCTCTCTCTCTCTGTGACTCCCTCTCCGTATCAGCCTCCCTCCCTCTCTCTTTCAATGACCCAGCTCCTCAAATGCATCTAATACTACCTAATTACTTAATCCCTCACAACAGCTTACATGACAAACTTACAATTGTCATCAACGGCGATATAAACATGGAAATAACAGAGTAGCGGG
>VKOC01000007.1:9940979-9968157 GCA_009364415.1 Spea multiplicata
CATGAAAGCAAAATTAGTAAGCGTGCTCAACGAATAACGATTCTAAAAAACCAATGCTAATTTTTTTTTCTCAACGTTTTCTAGTAACGTGGTACGTTCATAAGCGGAATTCACAGCCAATGGTATTCTTACGATCGCATAAGCAGTCATTCCATCGCCCGCTCCCTGTCATCTCAACGCATTTTTCATTTCGTCCCCCGTTGGGTTCCTTTGACTCCCAACCTCGATAACCGGTGCTTTTTCCATCCTCATCCACCCAAGCGTCTTCACTTTTAATGTCGTTTATACCGAGGAACATGTTTTTCGCCTTGGACATCTTGAAGATGGCGGCGTTTTCGGCGGCGCTGAGTGGAGTCGGCAGGACCCCTTGATAAGAGTTGCACAGAGCTTTTGCGTTGCCGTAGTTACCCTCCTGGGTAGTGGCTACATATATCTTATTCCCGAGTGTGGTCACTCCGGAATGGGCGTAGCAAACTGTTAATTAAAAAGAGTTATTAGCAGTTAATTATTTTGGGTGAATTTTAGGTGGGCCTCTGAATCCAGATGGGCCAACTGCTTAACGCGCTTCGCTTACTCCAGAAAAAACGTACCTCGTCGGAGGACTGCGATACTCTTCACCAGGTCGGAAATTTTGTTTTCCAAGTTCGCGACTTTATAGCCATAGAAGCATCTAAAATAAAAAAAAACTAATAAAAACAACAATTTATTTGAAGTTTCCGCAGGAAATAATACTTCCCGGCCGTGAGCCAATCAGATCAGTTCTTATTCACAGCCTCACGCATGCTCCAGCGATGAGGACCTAGTGCTTTTCCTGCTAACGCTCGTTCAGCCATTGACAAGACGTTACCTCACGTATATTTATTGGGAAGGACGATTTTGTGGTCATTTTGGATACCTGGATCTCCTTTATCCCCCCTGGCACCAGGAGAACCATTTCACCCTTGACACCGGGAGGTCCTTTTTCTCCAGATGACCCCTTTTCTCCCTTCGTTCCTAACACAAAGTTGAAAGAAAGTTGGATTAATACTTGGCCTTTTGAGGTCAAGACTAACCATAAATGGCTTCACAAACTAGCGGTTACCATTTACCTTGAGTACCAGTTGATCCTCTGTCTCCTTTGATTCCTGTTTGACCCGGAGGTCCTACTTTACCTGGGGGGCCGTTGATGCCTCTTAAACCAGAAGGTCCAGTTTGTCCCATTGGGTCCTTTCACGTTTTAATTAAAAAAATATATCAGTCAGACTTAAACAACACTGGATCGAGGAATATCATTTGATACAACGTACAACCCACAACATAAGCTTTTAAATATTTCACAATGAGAATATAATTTCAGAGACAGGTTGTGTATTTACTACTAAAACCTGGTGGCCACATTGGGGTCACAATAAATTGATAGATTTAATAATTCAATAATCTAATTCTAATTCAACAATCTATTATTGAATAATGGAAGGTTTCCAGAGAAACGAAGAGGACTAATGAATAAAGGATGGCTAAAATGGTATGGTCCACTATTTGTGAGCAGAAGATATCTTCAACGTATTGCTCCTCAGGAATGTCAGAGCTTTAGGTTGATTCCTAAACATGTTTTGTCCCTAAAGGTAGCTAGTGGATATGTTCAGTGCATACATGTGATGGACAAAAGGTCATGTCAATGTCATATTTTAGATCACATACATGTCTCAGTGTTCTACTCTGAGGAACTAGAATTGATGCTTCAACCAAAAAGGACTACCTAAAAATTAAACCTTCTAGACAGAGCCATATATTCCTTTGTATTTCTTAGTATTTATGACCAAAAGTGCTTCATGTTGGTTCCCAAAACATAAATTGGCTCAACGTGATCTACACATCTAAGGCTGGAATTTATCATGAGTTACCTTGGTCGCCTTTTTGACCGTTGACCCCGTCTCGTCCATCTCTTCCATTAAGACCCGGAAGCCCTTGAACAACTGAGCAGGTGGGTTTATCGGAAAGATCACAATGTGAAAAGCGCAGAGCCGCCAAAAATGTCACTATTAACCCTTTAAAATAATGAGGCATGTCTACTTTGCTGGACCTGTAATGACAAGGATAGACGGGAAGGAGGTAGAAATGAAACATGCTTAATGCTTATCTCCTGAGAACTTCTCCCCAGCTTCACGCATAATTCATATTTCAGAAACGATAAGTTCTATAAAGTCCAAAATAAGCTTACCGTTTTCGTCACAAATTTCTTGTTTATCAGAGAGCCACCAGAGAGTGCGGCTCCTAGAAGACAACGTCTTTTATATTAACGGTTATTGATTACTTTCAGCGGTATCTCATTGGACTTTCGACTTTTTCCCGGAATGTCAGTTTCAGAATTCATCTACATTGTTGACATTGGAATGTTTTAATAGCCGCGTAAGCCGCGTTTCAGCCATGTAGCGGCCATCTACGGTCATCCTCGATTTGGCTCGGTTTCATGGTGGAACTTCACGGGGAGAACAATCACGTTTCGTGGTTTAGGTGAGTTTTTTTAAGGTTTCAAAAGAATTATTCAGATTCAAAAGTAATAATTCAAGACCTTAAGGGTTTATCAGGTTTAGTCTACGAATATTCCTGTTGCCCCAGAATCTGCAAATGCCGGAGTTGTCACAGAGTGGACTTCCCAACTAGGCGTGATTGGTATAAGACGAGAGAGATATAAAGTTAGAAAGCTAAGAAACATTCCTTCATTAACCTCCAAGCTGCGGCTAGGGTGCTTTCAGGTCTACTTTGAACCCAGGATTGGTTTTGGAGAACAAGAGCAGAGGATAATCTGAAAGCGATGTCAGGAACAGTCCAATAAGTCAGGGTAGGCGGCAATCAGGGAAAAACAGTAATCCAAGCTGAGGCCAGGAAATAGAGAAACGGGGTAGTCCAACCGGAAAGGTCAGGTAACGGATAATCCAATGTAGCGTCTGTAGCAAAGCAAGTGAAGAAGAACTGGAATCTGGAGTCCTAGAACACACAGGAACCAAAGCTCTGGAATACTGGAGTAAGGTGGTAACAGTCCGAGGGGTTTTTATAGTGCTGTAGGTATCTACTCCGCCCCTGTGCTGTACAAGCTCCTCACTGGATTGGTTACCAGAGGGGAGTGCTTCCAGAGCCCCTCGCTCACTGTTTCTCTGCATGAACATCATTGGTGGATAGCCGATGGTGGAGGCGGGCTTCACCTCCCTTCCATGGGTGTACAACATTATGCTGAGGTCTAGGCAACACCTGGTAGTATTTTCTAACTTTAGGCCACGGCTGTGGCCTACCACACTACCGCGATCCCGGGTTGACAGCTGGGGGGAACAGGTAAGGGTGAGAGGGGCATGACAGACGCCAGGTGCCGCCCGCCTCTTTCATTACGCTCTATTAAACTGTGTGTGGACAAAATACCTGAACTCTTGTATCTATACCAGGCATGTTGAACCTCAGGCCTATTAAGTCTTCATAATGTGCAGAATAGCCATGAGATCGGAGAAAACAAACATTTTATGATCCACACGGTGTGTCTATTTCACAAGGACTGTTTACAGTACAAAGAACATGCATATGGCATTGTGCCATGCCTAGAAGCACACGAAGGCACACTGACGATGGATCCAGTTCTGGGCTACTCTACACTTTAGCCCTAGTCTTCCTCTTGGGTGCCATCTATAAGTGTTCTGGGCGGGATATACACTTGGGGTGAAAAGCTTGATAAAGGCAGGAATCAGGCTTGGAATAACAAGCTCTCAGTGGCTGGGTTGGCACGGAACTGGAAGCACACTGGCAAGGCACGAGGCAGGAGCACGGCTGGAAGACTTCTGGCAGGGCACACGGCAGGTGCATGGCTGGTAGCCCTCTGGCATGCGACAGCAGACCAGCGGGAACAGAACAGAAAGCAGCAGGCCAGCAGGCGGTAGTGGGTGCTGACCAATACACAGTACAAGCCAAAGTCAGAAACCAGAATTTCGTGATCAGCGGGGTACCAAGGAACAAACACGAGAACGAGGTCAGAGTCCAAAGCCAAGGGTCAAACACAGAAGACGGATCAGATGCAGCAAATCAGATGCTCAGTATAGAAGGCCAAGATTCTACTCAAAAGAATTCATTTGTTGGGCAAGGGAACATGTACCTCAAGGCCGGATGTTGTCTAGATATATTTTAGCTATGGGTGGGTTCTACAGTTCTACAACATTGACTAACGTTTTGACTTTGCTGGGTCTTCTTCAGGCCAGAGCTAGTCATGTTGAAACATTGCCCGACTCATCAATGGACTAAGAGTGACTTGTTGATCTATTATAGTATTATTTTTTTTTGTTTGATTGGAAATAGCCTATCAGTACCTACTTTTGTGTCACATGGCAATTAAATACCATTTAATAGAACCACTTCAGTCATCGAGGGGTACAAAAGGGACAGTAATTTCATTTATTCACGTCCAAAAACTAGATGTTTAATGAATTAAAACAGCTAAAATATTAACTATATATTTTAAAAGCTTATTTGTATTAGAATTTATTTTTAAAATTATTACTAAATCTTGTATTTTTCACTTTATGATACAATAAGGCACTGAGACAAAAATATTCTATTTGAATTTGTTAATTTCTCTTACAGCTCTCTTCCACCTGTTGGACAAAAAGAAATTCAACTCTTTTTATAAATTTGTATTTTTTTTTTTTGTTATTCGTAATTTTTATTTTGTTCAATGGGGAAACGTGTTAAAATTGCCTCAAATAGTATGAAAATGAAATAAAGAGGTTATACAATGGTTTTAATGAAATTTTATTTCATTGTTCAACGGCATGAAAATATCAGTATATTTGATACATTTTGATCTCACAATACGATCTGCGCCAAGAACAGAATTTTTTTTAATTTAAGATACATTTGGCCGACTTGTTGGGAGGAGCCCGACTTGGTGTTCTCGTTCAAATAATATTATATTATTTCTACGAGTTTGGAACTCACAAATGACGAGACGGTAATAGTTGCACGGCTTGTCATTCCAGGTCCCATCGGTATACATTTCAACGCATTTTTCTGCTCCGTTCCCACCGGGTTGAGATGGGCTCCAAAGAGTGTAGGTAACCGGACGCCCGTCTAGGTAGTGGAAAACCCCGGGTTTTTTTCCCTCCCTGATTCCCAAATACGCGTAAACGTTGTGTTGTTTCACGATATCCAAGATGGCGTCGTTCTCCTCGTCGTTCATAGGAGTGGCAAGTTGTCCATCGGCAGCTTCACAGGTTTTTTTAGAGGCTTCAAAATCCAATTGCTTTCCGTTGGTCACGAATACCTTTTTTCCCGCTGATTTCAATTTTCCTTCCATCATAAAAACTGAAATGTATAGTATATAAAACATAAAGTGTCCTTGTGTGATATATAATTTGTCATGCTAATGTGGTCTAGTTCTGTTATCTGAGTCCAATCTACTAACAACCTGGTCCCTTCTCATACTGCCTGCGGTAAACAATAGAATGGCTCAGTCTTAACTACCACCCAGACTCTCCGACTAATACAAGTCTATGGAGTAAAGGACTTTATTTGAATTGCCATAAAACATCAGCTCAGTGTGGTGTTTGAGCCGGGAAAGTCACCCAAAATATCACGTCGCTGACAACAATGGCGGCCTCCAGGTCTGGAGATTGGTGCAAAAAGGAGATAAACAGCATTATATTAAAATGGCCTCCCATTCAACAAAACATTACCTCCTTCCAGTCTGGATATACCGTCATTTAGCTGTGACAGGCGAAGGTGTTGCTGATCCAACAATGCTGATGTATCTGAAACGAGACAATAGGAAATGATTTCAGATGGTGGATGTTGATTTGTTCTTTTTTACATTTTTTCGTTGAAAGGTTATGACCCCCATTTTAGCTTCAGCCAATCCAGACAACAAGTTTCTTTACTGTTAGATAGCAATACTTTGATTACTCAAGAATGCGTGTCTTCTAGATATACTGAAACATATCTCCTAGGACTGAGCTTCACCATAGATCTTGATAGATCTTTCTGACGGATGAGACCTGGAGACCCATCAAAGGTTCCTCATCAAGAAAGACCTTCATCATCTTGAGTATAACCCCAGTGAATATGTCTCTACCCTGGAAGTCCAAAGTCTGCCTTTCCCCCATTGGTCCCTGTATTCCTGGAATAGCAGCAGGTCCTGGAAGTCCTGCAAGGGGGGTTATATCCAAGTTATTGGACCAGCCAAGGAAATTTGGAATCATTTGTTATTTCTTTACTTCTAATTAGATTTTAGGGATTTTATTCCTTTAGGTTTTGTAACTATTTTGATGTGCCACATGCGTGAAAATAATTTTTCTTGATTCTACTGCTCGGCTTAAAATTTATAATTGTTTTTATCTAATTTTTTCCTGTTGACGCCTGTAGCAGAATTGCTATTTTCAGAATAACAACATAGCGTTTTTATTTTCATAATAATTCTGTGTATAACGATGTGATTATGGTCTCCACTAAGACCCTCGTTCAGAGTTTGGGTGAGATTTCTCACTGTGTTGTAACCATGAGTTGGCCAAGTCCCCTTCCGAATGCCTTTAAATGGATGCGCTACCGCCATTTTGTATTTGTTGTTCAATTTAACTTTGTTTTTTTTTATGTTTATGTACTATTTCATTCACATTTTGATGCATAATTGTTTATTGGATAGACTTTGCCTCCCACTGCATGAGTATAGAAACACAAGTGGCCATGCATATTCACCCGGTGGCCGTACTTTGGCCAGTAGGCTGCCGCCAGCCCTAAACTGCCAGGGACGCCTAGCGATCCCCAGTCTGGCCCTAGTTTGGATTATATTTTACCTTTTTTGAGAACTGTGATACGCTTCTCTAGATCAGCAATTTTGTTTTCCAAGTTTGCGACCTTTAGAGCCATAGATGCATCTGAAATAAAAACAATTTATACACGAAATTTCCATGGAAGAGGCAGGGGAACGACGAAGGCCATACCCCTGAAACCCCCTGACAATGGCATGGTAGGGGAAATCATCTGATCTCCCCGACCAGCCCAAAAGGATGAAATGGCGATAGAGGTCTAAACTATAAGTTAATAAATGGGTTCAACAATTCACTTTTAACCATTTACCTGGTAAACCAGTAGACCCTTTGTCTCCTTGGATTCCTTGCTGACCCGGAGGTCCTATTTTACCTGGGGGTCCAATGATGCCTCTTAAGCCAGGAGGTCCAATTGGT
Organism: Spea multiplicata; assembly: GCA_009364415.1. Classification (NCBI taxonomy): domain Eukaryota; kingdom Metazoa; phylum Chordata; class Amphibia; order Anura; family Pelobatidae; genus Spea; species Spea multiplicata. The sequence goes on from VKOC01000007.1 coordinate 9,948,173, forward strand.
CCTTTTATGTATGAATAAAGAAAAAATATATATCAGTCCAGCTTAAGTGATATTTGATCGAGGTATAATGATGTCTCAATACACCATTTGATCTGAAATGGTATGGTCCACTACTTGTGATCAGAAAATATTGCTCTTCAGGAATGAGAGAGCTTTAGGTTGATTCCTAAACATGTTTTGTCCCTAAAGGTAGACAGTAGATATGTTCAGTGCATACATGTGATGGACAAAAGGTCATATCTTAAAGCACATACATGCCTCAGTGCGCTACTCTGAGGAACTAGAACACATCTAAGGCTGGAATTTATCATGAGTTACCTTGGTCGCCTTTTTGACCGTTGAACCCGTCTCGTCCATCTCTTCCATTAAGACCCGGAAGCCCCTGAACAACTGAGCAGGTGGGTTTATCGGAAAGATCACAATGTGAAAAGCGCAGAGCCGCCAAAAATGTCACTATTAACCCATTAAAATAATGAGGCATGTCTACTTTGTTGGACCTGTAATGACAAGGATAGATGGGAAGGAGGTAGAAATTAAACATGAGATCATGAGAAGTCAGGGCACGCTTGTCTCCTGAGAACTTCTCCACAGCTTCACGCAACATTCATATTTCAGAAATGATAAGTTCTATAAAGTCCAAAATAAGCTTACCGTTTTCGTCACAAAAAGTTCTTGTTTATCAGAGAGCCACCAGAGAGTGCGGCTCCTAGAAGACAACGTCTTTTATATTAACGGTTATTGATTACTTTCACAGTATCTCATTGGACTTTCGACTTTTTCCTGGAAAGTCAGTTTTGGAATTCATCTACATTATTGACGTTTTAATAGCCGTGTAAGCCTTTTCAGTGAGTTATAAAGAGCCTTTTAATAAAAGAGAGGAATTAAAAATTCTAGAACAGCAAGGGCCTAGGTGATAGTCATAGGTATTCAAGAGCTGTTTGGAGCAGTAACCATAAGGATGTCCCTGAGGATGAGCCGGATTGAAAGAACTTTATTATGGAGTTGGGCAACAGTGATGTTCATAGGGTTAGTTTCAAAAGAAATAATCCCAGACCTTAAGGGTTTGTCAGATTCAGTCTACGAATATTCCTGGTGCACCAGAATCTACAAAAGCCGGAGTAGTCATTGATCGTCCTTCCCAACTAGGCGTGATTGGTATAAGAAGACGAGAGAGATGAAGCTTAGAAAGACTCCTTCATTAACCTCTAAGCTGCGGTTAGGGCGCTTTCGGTTCTACTTCAAATAGAGAAGCACTTCCAGGCGTAAATCTTTTGCTTGTTGAGGAACGGCCAAGCTTCGAGGGATCCTATGGTGTCTTGGCGTTCCTCGGAACGTGAATTACTACTGTTTGTTATTAGAAATAGTGGGGAATTCATAATTTTGCACAATTTCTATATCTTGAGGTGCATCAGCTATCAAAAAGAAAGTGTGGATGGGCAAATATATGGATTAGTTAAAAATAATACACTATCTTTTAGGATCATCAAACCCAAAAAGGCTCATCCTCAAGGGGAACCGGTTGGAGGGTGAAGAACGCTTGTGAGGCCGACAGGTTTGCTCTTGTGGGGAGACAGTGTCCTACCTTCTTCTCAACTATGGGTATCCAGTGAGTTACTGCCTCCTACTGGTTGGGTATTACAAACATAAACGGTTTTCTCAAGGTTCTAAGTGTGTCGTCAACATTATTTTTAAGATTAGTGGCTCTTTCAATACCTTGCATTGCTTTATATTGAGCATTTGTGAGACATTTCATCCTGGTGTTTGACGCCTTAAACGGTTAAAGTGGTTATACAATGTTTTTAATGAATTTTTATTTTTTATTTCATTGTTCAAGAGTATTACAAATTTAGTATTTTATACATTTTGTTATAAGAAAAATGTTGGTCTCACAATATGGTCTGCGTTAGAATAATATACGCCGAGAACAGAAATTTATTTACAAGATACGTGTGGCCGACTTGATATTTTCTAATGAATTTAGAACTCACAAATGACGAGACGGTAATAGTTGCACGGCTTGTCGTTCCAGGTCCCATCGGTATACATTTCAACGCATTTTTCTGCTCCCTTCCCACCAGGTTGAGATGGGCTCCAAAGAGTGTAGGTAACCGGACGCCCGTCTAGGTAATGGAAAACCCCGGCTACTTCTCCCTCCCTGATTCCCAGATACGCGTATTCGTTGTGTTGTTTCACGATATCCAAGATGGCGTCGTTCTCCTCGTCGTTCGTAGGAGTGGCGAGTTTTCCACCGGCAGCTTCACAGGTTTTTTTAGAGGCCTCAAAATCCAGTTCCTTTCCGTTGCTCGCGAATCTCTTTTTTCCCGCTGATTTCATTTTTCCTTCCATCACAAAAACTGAAATGTATAGTATATGTAACATAAAGTGTCCTTGTGTGATATATAATTTATCATGGCAATGTGGTCTAGTTCTGTTATTTGAGTCCAATCTACTAACATTCTGGCCCCTTTCTCATACTGCTTGTGGCAAACAATAGAATGGCTCAGTCTTATTTACTACCCAGACTCTCTGACTAATAAAAGTCTATGGAGAAAGGGACTTTATTTGCATTGCCATAAAGCATCAGCTCAGTGTGGTGTTTGAGCCGGGGAAATCACCCAAATTTTACATGAGTGACAGCAATGGCGGCCTCCAGGTCTGGCAATAGGTGCAGGTATTTTTTTGGACAAAAACAGCATTATATTAAAGGCTAAAAAAAAGTCTTATCCGTTTGGCCTTCTATTCAACAAAACATTACCTCCTTCCAGTCTGGATATACCGTGATTTAGCTGTGACAGGTGAAGGAGTTGCTGATCCAACAATGTTGATGCATCTGAAACGAGACAATAGGGAATGATTTCAGATGGTGGATGTTGATTTGTTCATTTTCACATTTTTTCAGTAAATCCAGACAGAAATTGTGTGATTTTCATGGACCCTACAGCAGTTTGAAGTTTCTTTACTGTTAGATATATTTAGCTAGATTTCCAAGGTGCTTTTGGTTTCCCACCAAAATGGTTGACGGATGAGGCCTGGAGACCCAACAAAAGATCCTCATCAAGAAAGCCCTTCATCATCATGAGTATAACCCCAGTGAATATGTCTCTAACCTGGAAGCCAGATGACATAAACATAAAATAATTTACCTTGTTTGAGAACTGCGATACTCTTCTCTAGTTCGGCAATTTTGTTTTCCAAGTATGAGACTTTTGTAGCCATAGAAACATCTAAAATAAAATTTATACATGAGATTTCCAGTGACAGGGGAACAGAATGTCTCTTAAAGGGAGCATAATAGGTCATACCCCTGACACCTCCCAACAGTCCCAATTTTCTAGCGCTGTCCTGTTGTCCCAGGTAGCTGCCCCAATGGACCCTTTTGTGTGCAATGGGGGAATGGCATGGTAGAGGAGATCCTCTGATCTCCCTGAACAGGCCAAGATTATTGTAATTGCACTGGGTGCCAAATCAGGTAGGAATCTCGATGTAGGGGCAGGCTTGGATTGAGAGCAATGCCGAAGGGAGGCTAACAATGGATCCAGTTCAGCTACTCTCCTCTTTAGTCCTAGTCTTCATCTATAGGTGTTCTGGGAATAAGCAGGATATAAACTTGGGGTGACAATCTTAATACACGCAGAAAACAGGGTTGGAATAAAAAGTTCTCATTGGCCCGGTTGGCGGGGAACTGGAACCACATTGACAGGGCACGAGGCCGGAGCACGGCCGGAAGCCCTCTGGCAGGGATGCTGGCCGATCGGTAGTGGATGCAGACCAATGCACAGTAGAAAGGATGACCCGAAGAATAGTCGCAGTCCAAGCCAAAAGTCAGAAACCAGAATATCATGGTCATCGGGGTACCAAGGGACAAACACTAGAACGAGGTCAGAGCCCAAAGCCAAGGGTGAAACTTCTAGTACATAAATGGCTTCAACTTTTAACCACTTACCTGGTAAACCAATCGATCCTTTTTCTCCTTGGATTCCTTTCTGACCCGGAGGTCCTATTTTACCTGGGGGTCCCTCGATGCCTCTTAAACCAGGAGGCCCAGTTTGCCCCATTGGTCCTTTTATGTTTGAATAAAGAACAAATGATGTATCAGTCAGGCTTAAATAATATAGGATGGAGGTATAATGATGTCTGGATACATCTTTTGATACAACACACAACCCATAGCATGAGCCTTTAAATATGACGCAATGGGCCTATAATTTCAGCCAATTTTAGTAATAAAACTTGATGGTCACGATGTGGTCATAATAAATTAGATTTAATAATATAGTAATCAATACTATTAAATAATCCATTATTGAAACAGGAAGGTTTCTGGATAAACTAAGAGGGCTAATGAATAAAGGACGCCTACAATGGTATGGTCCAGTATCTTCAAAATATTGCTCTTCAGCAATGTGAGACAGTAGATATGTTCAGTGTATACATGTGATGTAGAAAAGGTCATGACAATGTCATATTTTACAGCACATACATGTCTCAGCATTCTACTCTGAGGAACTAGAATTGACCTTTGTAGAATTGATACTCATCAACCGAATGTATTATGAAATCGCAAATCACCAGTCAAAAAGGACTACCTAAAAATGAAACCTTCTAGACAGAGCCATATATTCCTTTGTATTTCTTAGTATTTATGGCCAAAAGTGCTTTATGTTGGTTCCAAAAACATAAACTGGCTCAACGTGATCTACACATCTAAGGCTGGAATTTATCATGAGTTACCTTGGTCGCCTTTTTGACCGTTGACCCCGTCTCGTCCATCTCTTCCATTAAGACCCGGAAGCCCTTGAACAACTGAGCAGGTGGGTTTCTCGGAAAGCTCACAACGTGAAAAGCCCAGGGCCGCCGCCACCAACGTTAGCACTGTTAGATAACGAGGCATTGTCTGCTTTCGCCCGACCTGTGATGAGATGGGTAGACCGAAGGCCGGAGATACTAATTAAAATAATAAATAAATTAAACTAATCTGGTTCAATCGGGTCAGACTACTCACCTCTTGAGATATATTTATTCCACTAGCTCCTCACTCGATGCATATTTTAGAAACTCCGTGTTTAATAAACTCCAAGGTGACCTTCTGATGTACGTTGAGAAGGTCCTGGCTTTTCAGAGAGCCAGCGCAGAACACGGCACGCAGGAGTCAGCGCCTTTTATGATTTAGCAGTTATTGATTATCCGCGGTGTTTCATTGGACTTTTGACTTTTTCCTACGCGAGGTAGTCGCTTATAGGATTCACTGTTGTTGACTTATAATGTTTTCAAGCAGGGGTAAGCTTTTTGTAGAACTTGAAATCTAGAGAACTAGGATAAAATTTGAAAATGAATTCAATTTTTTTTATTTTATTTTTGATATTATTATTATTATCGATTATTTTAGTAATTTTGATTAGGATTTCTCCTAATGGAATTAGGGACCTCTGCAGAAAAAAAGCCCCATCCCCCCTACTTCTAGAGGGGAGTCAAGGTTTTATAAATAAAAAAATATATTTTTTTCTAGTGGTATGGCTATGAGGCGTTTCTAGTGGTTAGTGTATGAAATTCTCTTTTTTTATTATTTATTTTTTTATATTTTTTGCACTGCTGACACCATGAGCTCCACTGTAGCAGATCACACCGTGATCACGAAGCAGGGCACTGCAGTCCTGCATCTCTGACCAAGGCGAGGGTTCCTCAGACATCTCCGCAGTGTCTATATGGATCCCCTTGGATCTCTGCTCCTCCAATCAGTGCTTCCAGCGATGTCCACGCTGATACCAGTGTTAACGGGAATACCCAATCCATTTTATGGCCCCCCGAAAGGGGCTTTTCCTGCTGTCTATTTACGTCACGCTGTACTATTTTTGTGGAGGGGATTGACCTCCGCAGGCTATCTGATCTTCAGTAAATCCCACTGAACAAACACAGGCTCCAGCTGTAGTTTTACTTCCCCTCCGTTGATAAACAATGTACCATCGCTCACTGTAACAGGATACTGAGAGGACAAAGACCCAGAACATACCCCTTAAAATAAACATAAAAAAGTACAAGCCGGTCATATAGAAACTGAAAGCAGAAAAGAACCCAATCTTTATCCAGTTCATATTTTATTTGTACTGTGATACAGATAAGAAATGTGCTTTAATATCCATCCTTCACAATTTGTAGGTCTCTTATAGTCCCTATATAGTTAAATTCAACAAGAACAAATTCCCAGGATCTCCAGGATTCATCCCCATTAAGTTATCCTTCCCCTGTTGTTAAGTTGCTGATTGTTGTTGATTGGTTCAGGCAGCCCTTGTAACGGTGGGGCGAGGAGAAGAGAGAAAACATCAGGACAGGTGTAACGCTGAGTGTTGGTGGAACCCTGATGTGGAGACTGGACAGCGGAGAGGCCAAACTCAGAAGCAGGCCGGTCAGAACGAGGTGACCCAGGACGACATAGGTAGAGACTAGGTCAAATCAGGCCAGGAACCAAGGAACAAACAGGCAAGGTAGTCAAACAGTAGCAACAGGAAAGTCGTAGGTCACAGGCGGGTCAGGAACCAAAAACACACTGGATAGGAACCAAGACGAATCAGCAGACAGGATTCGTGGTCACAGGAACAGGCCGAGTCGGGAATCCAGAAGCGGTCACCATTTATGCTAGAACTCCTCGGCTTCACCAGCAAAAGGCGAGGAAGAACTGTAGGCCTGAAGCGTAAATAGAGGAATCCACCAGGAAACTAGGTCAACCTAAGCTTAAGAGGTCACCATTAAGTGCTGGCGACGTGGTTCATGCCCGCGGTCATGTGACTGCGTTATAAAAGGAAGGCCTGGATGCAGGTCTACTTGTGACACGGAGGAAGGAGCTGATCGTGGTCGTGCACCATGATGGAGATAGCAGTAATATGTTGAATAGATGATGGTAGAGGCTGTGAAGTTCTCCTTTATATTGTTAATGTAACAACAAAATCATCTTATTAAAACCTTAATTTTTTTAATTTAAACTAATAATGTAGTCATCACACTGAAAATTCACATAAGACTATGTTCTTAGCGCCACAGGCCCGGTCGTTCCACTGTCCGACTTCCATCATCTCAGCGCAGTTTTCACCTCTTTTGCCATCCGGTTGTTTCGGGTACCAGTTTTTATAACCAATTTTGTTCCCGTTGAGATAAACAAAAACCTCTTCATCTTTAATGTCATTGATGCCAAGGAACACTCTCCTGTTTAAGGCTTTGGTGATCTGGGAGATGGCCGCGTTCTCGACGCTGGTTTGGGGAGTCGGCAGCGTCCCCTGGAACTGTTCACAGTTGGCTTTCGCAGTCGCGTAATCAGCTTCCCTTCTGTTGCTCACGTATACTTTGTTCCCAGAGGAGATCGCTCCGGCTTCGAAGTAGAGAACTGCCAAACAGGACGAAACTCTCTTAATATCCTCAAAAAAAATACTGTGAAGGTCCAACATCGGTGGGTTTCTCCAGAAGAAGCCTTGGGCCGTGCATAGCCAAAACAGATAATCTAACAGTATAAACTATATGTTATTTAGGTCCTTCTCTCAGGAGAAACCAGCCAACATTGACCTTTCATAAGAGATATTTCAACTGATGATTTGGTTAAAAAAAAACCTTTGGATAAAATATTCTTGGAAAGAACATCTGAATTGTTACGACATTTAGGAACGGAACCAGTCAGCAGAGTTGACTGGCAACCAAGGGCCATAGCAGGAGGATGGACCATGTGGTCAAGACAATCCAGAACAAGTCACACCAGAGGGCAGCAATGTCAGGACAAGTTGGGTTGGATACCAGAGAGCGAGGTAAAAAAATAGAAAACATTACTGGGGTGACTCTTAGGAGTAAACCACAAAAGGTCATCATCCAGGGAGGGCACAGTATTAATATAGGCTGAAGGGCGCAGACTGATGATGTCAGAATATGACTTCATGGTTTCCGGGTCTCAGGTACATCTTGGAGCATCAAACTTACCCTTCTGGAGAGATGCCAGCTTCTTCTCTAGGGCAGAAATCCTGCTCTCCAAATTTGTTACTTTTGTGGCCATGGTCTTATCTGCAATCCAAAATGAGTTTTGTTGGTGGACCAAACTAAATCATGGATAGGGGTGCACTGGGAAATATGTGTAAGAAGTGATTCTGACGCAAAATTAGAAATGTCATCTTCTCACCCAAGTAATCCCAAATAATGCCTTTTTACTACTTTAACTCTTTAACTTCCATCTCATAATGCAACAGTCTTGAGAAAACAGAAACACACAAATGAAGACTCTCTGACTAATGAAAGTCTATGGAGGAAGGGACTTCATTAGCATCGCCATAAAGCATCAGCTCAGTGTGGTGTTTGAGCCGGGAAAATCACCCAAAACGTTATATGGCTGACAGCTAGTGGAACTACTCATATCTCATAATCAGATGTAGTTTACCTGGATCTCCTTTATCCCCCTTCACGCCAGCAGCTCCTTTGGCACCCGAAACTCCTGGTGGCCCAGTTGCGCCTGAAGCCCCCTTAGCACCTTGGATTCCAGCAGGACCTGGCAAACCCCTGTCCCCTTTTAGCCCTGATATAGATATAAAGTAAAATAAAGAGAACGTATGTGGTTTAGTAGGTGACCTTAGCTGGTAATTCAATCACATTTTTTAAATTATTGTGGGCAGACCTCTCTATACAGAAAAATGGGTTGAGAATAGGTGGCACAAAGCCAAAACAGTTGACCTGGAAGCCCAATAACCAGCTGTCATTGGCTAAGCCTCTGGACCAGACCAACCCTCGAGGAACCAGCTTGTTAGAAAGATGACAAGACACATAATCTAATGGATAAAAGTCACAATAACACTTGTTCAAGTACAGTATGTATTTTATACCTGGATCTCCTTTATCCCCCTTGGCACCGGCTGCTCCTTTAGTGCCTGGAATTCCCGGAGTTCCAGTGCCACCTGAAGCCCCTTTGGCACCTTGGATTCCAACGGGACCAAGTGACCCCTTCTCCCCTTTTAGTCCTTTAAAAAAAAAAAAGAAAAAAAGATATGGAAATATAAATTCCATAGACCACCATACAATGTGGCAAACACAATCATGTCACGATAATACTTTCGAGGTCTCCCCATTGATGATCCATTAATAAGGCATAAGGATGCCACCTTCTCAGATATGCATCTTTAGACCTAGTTGGCCTAAGCTACAATACAGAGCTAATCATGATTCACGGGCGTCAGTGGAGAAATGCCCCTGGTTTGTAGAATAATAAGTCCCAGAGATGCCCGGACTGGCCATCAGAACAGCATGTGTGCCCTTATGTCATCGGGCGGCCGCTGGCCTTAAAGTGCCGTTGCTACCTCTTCATCACGGGTCCAAAGCTGGTCCCAGAGGTGCTAGTAATCTAAGATAGAAGAAGATCTTTATTACCTTGGACACCTTGGGTTCCTTTGTCTCCTTGGTTTCCTTTCAGCCCCTGAGGTCCTGCTTTACCTGGAGCTCCTAAGCTCCCTTTCAAACCTGGAGCTCCAGCTGGTCCAGGAGGACCTAAGAACAAAAGATCAACAATTATGAAATGATTAACTCTTGGTCAAATTTAAAATATAGGTAAGAATGTTTGACCACCAGGTGAATTTTAATCCAGTAAATGGAACAATCTGGCCAAGGTTTGAACATTCCTACCAAAACTTGGGTTCCCAGATTTGTAACATTTTCAGAGAACGCTTAGTTGTCATGTGACAAAATCCTGGGCTAACCTGGATTTAATATAGTGTTAGCATATTTATTAAAGTGTCAGCATTCCAATGGTTAAGAATTGTGTCATTATTATATATTATTATTATATTATTATTATTAATAATATACCGGTATATATATATATTAATATTATTGAATAATATAATATTATATAATAATATATAATATAATTATTAATAATAATCCATATATATATATTTTATTATTTAGTATTAATATTATAATATCAGTATATATATTATTATTATTATTAATAATATTATAATACCAGTATATATATATATATATATATTTTATTATTATTATTATTATGAACAGTAGCTTCAATAGGTTAATATGGCTCATAATAATGTGCCCGGGATCAGCTAAGGTTTATAGGTATAAAATAGAAATTTATTTTTTTTCTCTTAGTGGAACAGCACCTTTAAATATGCAACCTTATTATTAGTATGTTTTTTATCCCGAATATTTGCTGCAAAAAAATAGAACACTCTCACCTAAAAACAGCCTTGTGTATAATTATAGTTTAAAAAGAAATGAAATGAAATGAAATTAAAATTGAATTATTATTATTATTATTTTTTAAATGATCTTACCTGGGTCACCTTTTAAACCGTTGGCCCCGTCTCTTCCATCGCGGCCGTTGAGACCCGGCTGCCCTTGCACAATCAGGCACTTATTGTCTGTGTCTGAAAGCACGCGGTGCGATAACTGCAGAACCACCAAAAATGTGAAAGTGGCCACGTTTTTGGAAATGCCCATTTCTGCTGTTTTCCCGCCTGTGAGGAAATAAAAAGTGTGGCTTATTCTAAATTATTGTATTCAAATTATTAAAACTGTTGCAAAAAATATTAATGTAGCAAAAATAATAATAATAATTATTATTATTTAATAACATAAATAATAATAACAATATTAATACTCTGATAAAACAATAATAATATATTCTGGAATAAAAAAAATCATCACAGTTTTATACTTATGTATAATTTACAGTTATTTTTATTTAATATGTGTAAAAAAAATATGATCACTTGATTCAGGGGGTAAAGATATTCTGAATGAGTCCAAACTGCGTAATCCCGAGAACCTGCCCATCCCCCCCGCAAGACAATAAGAATGGGGTAAAGACCCTGAGAATCTGCCCATTCAGCCCGAGACTGGGGCAAAAACTGCAATTTATAAGAAAGCAAACCGCAGACTAACGATCCTACCTTCTCAGGTGGTGTCTACGACTTGTACGGTGATCTAGTCGTTGAAAAAGTTGGGTTCCTTGACCGGGAGCCTCAAGAAGGAAAGTGCAGATGTCTTATATCAGAACTCTGTGTTTATATCTCAAAGAATCCGTCGACATTTCCGAAAACCCCAGATGCCGAAATATGTGTAATTCTTGTGAAATGTGTTAGTGCTGATGAAAGCCCCGGCTGCCGGCAGGGACTGGAACACCGTGTTTCCTTTCAATGAGTTCAGCATGACCGAAGCTACAAACTCATTCGCTTGCCAAGGAGATCAAAAACCATGTCAAAGAAGAGTAGACTTACCTAGACTTACCTGCAATGACATGCTTTCCTAGAACCCGGAATTTGACTGGGACTGGGTAAAATTAGACATTTTTAAAAAAACAGGACTGTCCCGGGAAATTCAGGACTGTTGGTAGGTATGTGGATGGAAGAAAGTGGGTCAAAAACTCAAAACCAGCTTAGACGTATAGGGTTAATGTAGGGTTAAGGATAGTAGTGGCGCACCTGATTGGTTAAAGATCTATAATTAATTTATCTCATTTTTTTTATAATAAGGGTTACTAAAAATAAGGGGTTAATTTCTTCTTATATTATTAACCGCATTTAATTTTGTATATTTATTTATTTATTTATTCTACCTACCTACATTTGCAAACTTTATCCGAGTTTGATGGGACAGGACTGGAAAACAAAAAAAAACACAAAACAGGACTGTCCCGGGAAATTCGGGGCTGTTGGCACGTATGCGGGTGGAAGAAAGTGGGTCAAAAACTCAAAATAAGCTTAGAGTTAGTGTTATAGGGTTAATGTAAGATTAAGGATAGTAGCAGCGCACCTGATTTGGTTACATATCTATTTATTATCTAATTTTAAAGGTAATAGGTGTCACTAAATGCGTGATGTCACAAGAGCGAGCTGATTGGACAAACGAAGACCAGCGCACTCAACCCTCTTTCAAGAAACGGCGGGCGCGATGTGAAAACGAAGATGAACCCGAGGAAACGGAAACTCTTTGCGCTGTGCGTCTTCGCCTTTGTTTATCCGCCGCCATATTTGTTCATTCGCTTTGAACAACGAGAACGCATCATCCGTGTTCGTTATCGTGACCTCCCGAACGCACAGGTCCAGTGAATACCCACCTGAGATGTCACAATGACCTCTTGACAAGGTCGTGTGGTCACGAAGACTTCATGTCATGTCAACGTCTGGACGCACATCAGGTTAGCGAGCCGGGGACCTCAAACCACCGGTGTTCCCATGTGGTGGAAAGTCCTCCTTCCCACCGCTTTTTAGAACATGGAACATTTTCGATTACCTCTGTCTACTGGGCCATGGAAGGCGGTGATGGAATTGAGTGGACCGACCTTCATAGGGTTAAACGAAGAGTGACATAATCGAGAGTCTTGGAGGTCCGTTCTTTTTGAGGGACACGAGAAGACACTTCATCTCCTCCTATTGTAATGTTCAAACATTATCACTGACTTAACTATACCTTATACGGGTCTCACTGACTTAACTATACATTATACAGGGTCGGCTCAGCCGATCTTGCAGGATCAAGGGGGTCAAGGAAGGTGAAGTCATGGAGCTGGAATGCTGATGTTTCTTAACCCGATCTCCTGCAGAGGATTTTCTAAACAAAACGATGGCGTCGTTCCCTGCCCAGTCCTGATAAGCACCAGGAATATTTTAGAATTTACGATGCATTTCTGATATCCAGCTGGAAGAAGTAGCCGGGGGGGGGGGGGAAAGCCCCTGTATGTTTGCGTAAGCCAAGAAATTCAAATACTACGAAATAGGAACTGCCGTAAACGTCGGAGTACGAAATGCAGAACGTGCGTCTTAGGCATGGCTTTTTCATTAAGAACTATTTCTAATTTAAGTACCCTCTCAAAAGGTCTGCCGCAAACTCGGCAGGAGAGTGTCCACATGCTGAGACTTAAATGTTATTTTTTTAGTATTGTCAAAACAGTTGAAATGTGCAGTAGCCACGGACTGTCCATCTGGCACACTGGGCTTATCCCCTGGGTGTCTTCCTAACTTTCCCTTAAAATAGGTAATAAATTAACGTAACTGATTGCGTTGGAACGTTAAAACATTCGGACCTGGGATATTCCTTGCAGTACCCGTCCTGGCCACTAGATGCCACTCTGTCACCGTCATGCGTATAAATTATAGAAATCATTCGGAAACACCCGTGTTTCTGCACATATGTGTTTACTAATGCAGAGATCAGCCTACCTGGCCTTATGGAACAAACCCCAGTACAATACAGTAATTACCCCCCCCAGCACTGTATAAAGTAATATAACCCCCCCAGCCCTGCATATAGTAATATAACCCCAGCGCTGTATACAGTAATATACCACATGGGACAGCTAAAATGAAGCAATGCAGACTTTATTCATAGTATCTTATAGATAATGTTACACAATGGTTTCAGTCATAATATAACCCATGCCACTTCTAGGGTGATCCTTCCTAAGGAGGAGTCTCTCCAAGTTACCATCACCGTAGATTTTTTATGACACCGGATAATAGGAGCTGTTTGAAAAAGCCACAGTGTTCCATCACCATATTTTTCTGACTAGGAAGTCATTATTTGGAATGCGGATGATAACCCAGACAAAGAAGGCTTTTTTGGACAACTCCATTAGATTTTATTCTAATGAGCGCGACATTTCTTCACCAGGCCATCTCATGTTGCTTTCGTTGACCAGACCTCCTGGACCAACTCTATTTTTTAGATAAAGCACATGAAGTTAACAGTGAAAGCCACCTCCACTTTCTTACCATCCATCAACGTTGGTCAAAGTTGACCAAGCTTCCACTGGTGACCATTCCAACATCCGACTGGTGGTGCTTTAGGGTGAATACCTTCAATAATGGTGCCGCTCCGATCAATTTGTGAGATATGGGGGGGGGGTGTAGAACAAAACAAAAACACTAACCCCCCCCACAAGTACACCTCAAATTTCATCATCATAGTTTAAATTCACAAATGACTTGGTTTACATAGCCACAAGTAACATCAATCCATTTCCCTTCCAAATAGATCTCTATGCAATTCTCTTTTTGACCCCCATTTGGCTCCGTGGCTCTCCAATTCACGTAGGTCGCTTCCGTCCCGTCGAGATTAACAAAAGTTCCTTCTTTCTCCCTGTCGTTTACTCCAAGGTATATCACCTTTCTTGGTGTTTCCTGTGCCAGGGCGTACACGACCCCATTCTCTTCGTCGTTCATTGGAGAAGGAACAATCCCCCCGTGTCTCTCACAGATGGACTTTACTGTTAGAAAGTTACCAGTTTGTTTGATTTTCACATAAATTTTGTTCCCAACAGTGATTGGTTCATTTTGTAACAGAAGAACTGCAAAAAAATAAATAAATGATATTTTTAACTTAACAAAATTTACAACGAATAACAAAATAACACAACTTGTAGTAAAAATTACAATATAGGGGTTATGGGGGCCAGTGAGTGCTGAAGTACCGAGCTCTGTCCTTTGTAGCATCGCTCACCACAGAGATCCAGACTGCCCCTGGAAGCAACGTCAGCAGAAGCGTCGTGCATCGAGAACTTCATGAACTGGGCTTCCACGGCCGAGGAGCTGCACACAAGCTGATCGCTGTGCACAATGCCAAGCATCGGCCGGAGTGGTGTAAAGCCACCGCCACTAGACTCTGGGGCAGTGGAAACATCTTCTTTGGAGTGATGACTCACACTTCACTATCTGGAAGTCTGAGGGATGACTCTGGGTTTGGTGGATGCCAGGAGAAGTCCCGACCTCAACCCCATCGAACACCTGTGAGGATGAACTGGAATGGAGATGGCGTCCAACATCAGCGTCTGGCCTCACAGGCGCTCTACTAGATGAACGGGCAAAAATTCCCAGAGAAGCTCCCCAAAATCTTGTGGAAAACCTTGCCAGAAAAGTGGAAGCTATTATAGCCAAAGAGGGGTTGCCAACTCCATTTTAGAATAGGGTTTTTTGTTTTTTTTCCCCACATTAGCACTAGAAATATACATTCCGATACTCCGATATCACACTTACCATTCTTCAGCACGGAAATACTATTTTCCAATTGTATAACCCGATTTCTCAAATCATCAGTCGAGCCTGGGACGTATAGAGAAAAAAAAACATGTAGTTCCTCCCAGAATCTTCATGAAGAGGGACTACCCAACCCAAACAGGGACACTTGGCAGGTATGCTTTAACGACGCACTATATTAAGTAAGGCCTTACAATAGCGAAGTTTTAGCTGTGTCCCAACGAAAGAATTCACATTTTTATCCGTAACGATTAATAAATATTAAAATGTTGTAATTAATACGGTAATCCCGGTATATAAAATCACGTGGATTTTTAGACATTTTAGTTGTTTTTAGACATTTTTGAAATTTTGTAATCATTTAATTGACCATACCTGGATTTCCTTTTTCGCCTTTAAACCTCAAAAAAAAAAAAAAAAAAAGTAATTTTATAAAAAGTTATACGCCTTCATAAGTATTATTTATTTTATATTATCTCTTTATTTACATCTAATATTTTTTTAATATATATATTATATATATACAGTCTATATAAATGTAAAACGGAATTTTTTTTTGTAATTTTTTTGTAATTTAATTAATTTTTTTTAAAAAATTCTTTAAAAAAAATTAAAATATTTAAAATACCTGGAAGGCCGTTTGTTCCCTTTTGTCCCTGTTCTCCTTTTGGTCCGACTTTTCCAGGGGGTCCGACCATACCCCTGATCCCTGGAGATCCTGGTTGACCGGGAGCTCCTACGTTGAGTAGATTTAGTGTGTTACAAACGGCAAAGCCATTAAATAATCATAATTAACACAGATTTCCTTGGTTTCCGCCGTACCCGGTTCTCCTTTAGGTCCATTGAGTCCATTGAGTCCGTCTCTTCCGTCTCTTCCATTAAGACCTGGTGGCCCTTGTACCACGGAGCACGTGGTGGTGGCATCTGACATAACCTCATGGAACGACGTTATCAAAACCAAGACAGTTATGACTATCAAGCTCTTCAGATATCTTTCCATCGTAGACCTCTACCTAGGGGTAAAAACATTATCTGTGGTGCTTTAATTTCCTTCACAACAGTTATGATTAAACCACCGCACGCAACGCTCACCTTCTTCAGTGGACAGTGAAGCACAGCAGAAGACAAACCTTTATCTGTCGGTTTATATTGATTACTTTTTCATGCTGAACTTTAGACTGTCCCAACAGGTTCATTGGCAATGCGTGTAAACACCGGCTTCATCTTATGTACATAAATTCATTCGTTTCCTACAGGGCCGGACTGGAGATGACGAGGCAGCCATGGCACTTTAAAGCTGCACGTCCCGTCTTTATGCTCGCGTAGCATGCAGTTGTGCCTATCCAGCTGGCGGCATGACCCATGACCAGCTTTTCTCTTTCCTTCGTCAGTTTCAATATGATCACTTGCTTTCTTTGTCTGAGCAAGGACTACACCATACGACCAAAAGTATGTGGACACCGGGCCATCACACCTACATGTTTGTTGGACATCCCACGTCTTTATGGAGCTTTGGGGCTCAGTCATGCTGGAATAGAAAAGGGGCCTTCACCAAACTGCTCCCACAAAGTTGGAAGCAATAAGATGTCTCTTTACTGGAAGTAAGGGGCCCAACCTCTGAAAAACAGCCCTAGACCATTATCCCTTCTCCACCAAACCTTACAGTAGATGCTATGTAGGTAGCGTTCTCCTGGGCAGCTGCTCAGCCAGGGAAGCTCTTTTCATGAAGCTCCCGACGCACAGCGCTTGTGCTGATGTTGTCTCCCTTACTGTCCCCGCTTTTATGAGCAGTGAAGACCGTGGGCCTGTTAAGTTTGTCCCAACTGGTCCAAGGAGACAAAAAGTATGGACCTCCTGTCCAGTTCCCATTTAAGGTTGCTATTCAGGTAAGCTGGGTGACCACACTAGTTGCCCCACCCACTTTCATGCATGGCTCCGCCCACTTCTCTTGTCACATCCCCAACACAATCATCCCTTTTTTGGACACTTCAAATGTTGGGGGTATGGGTCACCTAAGAGTTCCTTCAGATCACTCACTGATCTCCATGATGCTGAGGAGCGCATTAGGTGAATCTGCAGCTCCAGAGATTCAGCTGAAGGCTTGAAGCAGCCAACCATTGGCTACTGACTGAATTTTGGAGTTTTGTTTTCTCGTACGCCCCACCAAACCCTGGGACTTATTAACAGGACTGTGTAGAAAGTTCAATGCTCTCCAAAATATCGACATATTCCCAGTTCACCTCAGGTCACCAACCTTTACACCTGAGTTTAAAAGCTTTCTTCGCTTTTAAATGTATCTCGTTACCAAGTAAAGTAATATTTATTAATTTAATGAATAAATTAATACATTTATGGTAATTTCATAGTTGCCGTAATCGAGTTATAGGAGTCAAGTTATTCAGATAGCGTTCTACAATAATCAAAAACTATTACTTATTAGATTGTACAATAAAAAGTTCATTTTTCTGAATATTGGAATTTTTTTTATAAAATATATATATATTTATATATTGTCATAAAATTGCTAAACAACATAGAAATAAGTGACTAAATATCGTTATTTTTAAGCTATAACTATCGTTTAAGCCATCAGATTCAATCCTTGTATTGAATTAAATGAATCGACAACAATGAATTCACCACCGTTTTGGCTCGGAAAAAGAATAATTAGGACAAATATTTATTGGAATTCACAGATTACCAATCTCAAAAGAGAACACGGAATGTCATTCCATTTTCCGTTGTCTTGTATCTCAACACAGTCTTCGTTATCCTTGCTGTTGTTGGGTTCGCCCAAGTTCCAGTTGCTGTAGTCGATCTTGTCACCCCCGGCGTATTTGAAGATCCCTTCCACCTGCAGGTCTGATATTCCCAAAAACGCCTTTGGGTTCTCGCCTTTGGCGTGGAGGATCTCCTGGGTCGCGCTGTTTTCGGCCGCGTTCCTCGGCGTGGCTATGTTACCCCCGGCTTCCTTACAGGTCCTCTGCACGCTCTCAAAGCTTTCCTCCAGCCCGTTGGTTACAAAAACCTTGTCGCCGGCTTGCTTGCCGCCATGGAAGAGCAAAACTGAAATGGACAAGGATACGTTGGCTTCAATAATGAATGGCAACCATGTCAAAGTTGGGTTCTGAAATGGGTTGGGTTATGAAATAGATCAGATTGATGCCAAAATATATCGACGATGCTATCTACCTAAACTATATATAGCTTCTTGAGGTCTGCCGTTTGTCCTCACTCTTGAATGTTCCACCTCTGACCCTATAGACTGCGTAATATCGCTCCATTAATCTTATTTGAGACCCAAAGTTTCCCATTGGTCTTGGGGATTTTTTTTCCCCTAGATTTTACAACTCATGAAATATCTGTTTAGCAGAATAAAAACGTATGAAAATCTTGCTGTCCTTTGGATCCCTTTGGATTTCGAAGAAAAAAATATTCTACGTAAAATATCTACCTAAAATTGGTGGAAAAAACTCCGCAAAAAGGAATTTAAATTTTAGAAAACAAAATTTCACACAAATTTTTTATTTAAAAAAAATATACAATTATTGTATAAAAGTAGCTTACTTTTAGCGTACTTGTTTATGTTTGCTTGAAGCTTGAGTAGTTGCTCTTCTAAAGTCTTCATTTGTCCAATTACGACCTCAACCTCTGACCAAAAGAATACTTATTAGTAGAATTGGGAACTCATGGAAATAAAGAATTCTCAATCATTTTTTTCAAAAAAATCACTAGATTTCAATTGATCGCCACCTTGATTTTAATGGGGAGAAAATGGGGTGGAATTACAAGTGCCTAGCAGGAACACTTAATATGTTTTAGAGGGATTTGCCAAGGAACGAGGTGACAATGGATGGTGAATTTCCATCAAGAGTCCATCAAGATTGAGAGTCATCAAGACTCTATTGGCTCTTCTCATTCATGAGAGAGTAACTGGAGTGGAAAGCTTGACTCCTCTTAGCGACTGTGCCTACCAATGATGAGACGTCAAGACATTACAACAGTTGCGTTACCTGAAGTAGCACTTCTTCCTTGTTCCCCTTTTTCGCCGACAGAACCCTTGTCGCCCTTAACTCCTGGAGGACCGAGTTTTCCAGGAGGTCCTTGACTACCCCGGCTTCCTTGAGGACCTGTGATATAGGGCAACAAGCATTATTGTGATTTTCTCAGCAAAAAAGGAAGACATAATCATGGCTTCCAAAATATTTTGCTATGTTCTTTCAACCTTGGAAGGTATAGGTGGAAATGAAGAACCTGGAGAACATAGAATTTGAGGGCCCACCTGGTCTGCCCATTTTTGAAAGACCCAGAACTTAATCAGCCCTTGGCCTTAATTTCAGGAGCCATATGCCTATCCCATGTATGGTTAAAGGATACAAGGAAGACCTATCACTTTTTTGGCCTACGTCCTACCTCGATCTCCTTTTTCTCCTTTCGCTCCTTCTTTACCGTCTCTCCCATCTCTTCCGGGTTGACCGCCCGAGCTATGCATCCCGCACGAAATCACCGCGCACGTGTTGGTATACTCATCACATTTTCCCGAATCTATAGCGAGAGCCCTCAAAATCACGCCGAAGAGCAACACACTCAGGAGCTTTAAAGCATTCATTGTTCACAAGCTTAACCTACAAGAATAGACATTTTCAGAAGACATTTTAACCAAGTCTATGGCAACAGCCTATCAGTGACTGCTCGTGTGTCACAGGACAATTAAGCATTCCCTGGGAAAAAAGTAGCATGAGGCACAATTTTAAGGACTTGGACATTCATTTACAGATTTAATCAAATATATCATGTTTAAATTCCACAAAATACAGTTCTTTTGTACAAAAACGACCTGCTCCAGCCCACTAACCTTTATCCAATAGGATGTCGTACAAGTTATATTTGAAAGGGGACAAAATACAAAAATAAGTAAAATAATTCTTAAAAAAGCACAAAAAACCCTGAAATTGGAATGACGTAATACAAAAGGTGGAG
>VKOC01000007.1:9982697-9993642 GCA_009364415.1 Spea multiplicata
ATCTGTCAATCTTTATAGCAGAAAATCATCACGATGGACCAAATGGTTCTTACCTGCCCTTGGGTTGTCGGGACTAATCTTTAAGCTTTAAGATTTGGAAACAGGTTGGACACCATTGTGAATAAGAGTTCAGTAATTGGAAATACATCAGTACAATCTTTTGGCACCAGATAAACCCAATGTCTCCATAACAGCACCAGACGATCACCCTCACACCTAAGGGGGGGTATTGAGACATTTGGTTTACGTTGACTTCGCTCTATGTGAGAATCTGCCCATTCACCCTATGACTGGGGTAAAAACTCAGGAGCGCAAATTCTAACAGACTCCAGGAAGACTGTAAGATAATCGTTCACTGGAATTAATAAAAGGAAATGCAAATTAAACTAAACACAAAATAAATACACTTTGGGGAAATGTTAGCTGAATGCAGGAAACGTACCGTTCAGATGTAGTCAGGCATCAACACCACAATACAAAATAACTGTTTGCATTTCATGTTCACATGCAATAAATATGTAGATAACAGACCCCAAGTTTGTTGTAGGACTAGTAAGATTATTAAACGCATTATGATATTAGTTGGTAAAAAGGAGTCACCTCTACCTTGGAAAAGAGACCAGGTATATATATCCTCCCGGTAGACGATCTCCACCTTCGGTTCCTTTAGGAAAACCATTGGCTACATCACAAGAGGTAAGAAGAAGAAGATATTAATTTGGTGAGATCTTTTGTATATGGCTGCTTTCTAATGGTGCAAATATCATCAACAACCAGGTCATTAATGTATTGTCTTCTCAAAAAGATCTAAAACTTGGTCAAAATGAAGAGTCTTTATATCTTCTGCATCATGGCTTTGAGTGCGGACCTCGTCCGAGGCAGTGTCCAGATATGCCAAGACGCCGATAAAAACTCCTGTACTGTTACATGCGGGTCGCCTGGGAAAGATGGTCTTCCGGGAAAAGATGGTAACGTTGGACCCAAGGGTGATAAAGGAGATCAAGGTAAGTGACCTACGTTACAAACCCTTGGTGGTAGGTCACCCAAGATCTTGTGTGCGTTCTCCACTGGAGTCCACTGTAGGAGAGCAGGGCGTCAATGTTCTCAGAAGATCCCTAAACATATTAAATAAACAAAGTAGATAAATGTATATTATACTTGGGTAATTTCTGAACATTTGTACGTCTTATTAAAGGTCCCCAGGGATTAACAGGTCCAAGTGGAGCTCCTGGAGCTCGAGGGTTACCTGGGGAAAGAGGACAGCCAGGACCACCCGGTCCAAAAGGGGACACAGGTGACAGTGGGGCATCAGGTATGTGAATATTGGATCAAATTCTAACCTTTTCTCATAAACAGTGAACATTCTGCTTTCATTGATGCTTTTTTAACTAAAATCCCATTTATCCGTAAAATATTATCATGATTATCTCTTCATTCAGCTCTCGAAGCTCTCAAAAGTCGAGTAAACTCAATTGAACAACAACTCAGATCTGCCGTAGAAGCTCAGAAGAAAGGTTAGTAGTAAATGTTTGGAGAACATCTCATATCATTTACATTCAGGGTTATTGAGGAACCATGGAGGCCGAGCATCTCTTGTCTTTTTTTCCCAAGCTTGGTTATGAGGAACACCTTTAATGACATTCATAGCAAAAATATGTGTTGGTCCAAAACATATTTAACCTTTAGACTTGAGGGACCGTTCCTCAGGACAGGAGGAACCTCAAAAAACGATCCATCTGGTCACCCTAGGTTTAGTCTATGGAATATATTTTTACCACTTTGGTCTTTGCCTTGGAATCCATGTGTTTTGGAAGGTTAGCCCCTCAAGAGTCTACAGAAACACTAAAGACCCCTGTATGTTTCTGAAACAAATTTGGACATGACTCACGTATTTTTTTTTAATTCCAGCTCTGTTTTTTGCTGGAGGAACGAGCAGCGGCAACAAAGTCTACATTTCAAAAGAAGTAAAAGGGACTTATAGAGAAGCCGTCGAAATCTGTTCCAAGGCTGGAGGCCAGTTGCCTTCCCCGAAGAATAGAGCGGAGAATGACGCTGTGTTTGCCCTCGCTTTGCAGAAGAAAAATTGGCCTTTCCTGGGAATTAACGACATTCAGTCAGAAGGAACTTTTCGTTACCAAAATGGACAGGTGATTGGCTACTCAAACTGGAGATCTGGTGAACCCAACGATGACTATAGGAATGAGGACTGTGTGACGATGTACGACAGCGGAGTGTGGAATGATGTCAGTTGTGACATACATTATCCCGTCATTTGTGAATTCCTCAAATCCTAAATCAGTACAGTTATGGATCCACGTTGATTGCGTCTTACATCAATTACTTAAAATATAATCGGAATGGAAAACGAATCTCTGAATGCAAAAATAAAAAGTCTATGCATTTACCGGAATGTCATCATTTTAGTTATTTACACCGCGAATTACCCCATAAAAAAAATATCTCAAATAATGTCATGAATTATTAAAGTGGATAAAAATAAGAGGTGTAGATGATAGAATATGGGGTAAAAATATTTACGATAAAAAATGATGGCAGAATTCCATGCATGTAAAAAAGTGTTAATATATGTTAGTTTTTGGTTTTGGGTTTTTACAGTTAGGGAGACCTATAAAAAAAGTCATTTTATATAATTGCACGTCTTATAGGTTCTGAAAATACCCCTCAAATAGAGGTCTGACTACAAGACTAAGATCCATATTACCTGCAGTGCCGGAAGTACCGGCATGCAACAGCGGAGGTTGTCTAAGCGCACCGCTCAAATGTTCATCAGCTGCCAGAGAGGAGGATCCCCTGCAGCGCTGCGGGAGACCTGGATCCTCCTCTCTGGCAGCCGGTGAATGAAAGGAGCACCAGTGTGACGTGACCTTACGGTGCTTACGGTGCCCAGTCGACTTATGACCTTAAGGTGCTCAGTCATAGAAACTTCGGCAGAAGTGTAGGTCGAAGAGATGCGAAGCCAACGTTAGGTTTCGTAACGTCACTATCTATCATTATTGAAGAGATGCCATGCCAACTTTGTTTAGTAACGCCATTATCTATAGGCCCAGGAGATGTGAGGCCAACTTTTGGTTTCGTAACGTCATTATCTATATGTTGAGAAGATGTGATGCCAACTATTAGTTTCGTAATGTTGTTATCTATAGGTGAAGATAATTGTTAATTTCCTAGTGACCACTAGATGTCGCTAAGGAAGAATTAGACATTATTAGTATAGAGTGACTCTGAATGTGATTTTGGTGATGAAGATGATTATAAAAAAAGTTTCATACAATGAAAAAATATTGAGGCTAAAATAATATATGGTTTTAGAATAGTATTTATTAATTGGTTTGTAGTTATAAGAAAATATAACTGTTTTCTATAAAAAATAAAAGTATGTGTTCTCTTCTGTAAATTAAATTGGACCTGCTTGGGGCACTGAAAATGTATTAGAACGCAAAGGGTTAACAGAAAACACTTGATGGGTAGAAATGCCACAGCCTATTTATTTCTAAGTCATTGTTCAGTCGTTGCCACCACTGACCAGACCACCG
This sequence comes from Spea multiplicata, assembly GCA_009364415.1. Taxonomy (NCBI): domain Eukaryota; kingdom Metazoa; phylum Chordata; class Amphibia; order Anura; family Pelobatidae; genus Spea; species Spea multiplicata. The sequence continues at coordinate 9,986,252 of VKOC01000007.1, forward strand.
TATTAACCTCCCCAGCAAGCATTTACCATAAGCCCATGGCTTTACACCTTAAGCAGGATGGGCCTTTTCAAAACCCTCGGCAATAATTAAATTAAAAAAGTTGATGCCTAATTCAGAGAGATGCACCTAATAATAAACAAACCAGAGTTGTCATCCTCAAGAACCTCATGTCTAATCACTACCCCCTGTTGTGTTTGCACAAAACTCGCTATGAGCTTGTTCACCCTCCCCTGGCCGTTCTCCATTGACCTGCTATCCCCAGTGTGGCACCAATATACCTTTATCCTCCAGACCAACTTTCACCAAGGTGTTTCCTCCAGGTCGTTGCCCCTCAGCATGGTCAACCAAAATATTGGGACTCATGCCCAACTGGAGATAATTGATAACCGTCAACATTATCCCTTCCCACAACAAACCCAGCACCCGAAACCACTTCACATGAACCAGGTCTGCTGCAGGCTGTTGAATCTAGCTGCGCCTCTCCGCCAGGTCCGGTACACATGGGAATGAGCGATAATCCATACAACAAAATGTGGACCTGCAACTAATTAAAGAAAACAATGGGGAGGGTTGGAAGCAATAGCTGACACCTCCCTCCACAACCAACCCCGAAACTGAACTTACCAACTTATGGGCCTCACATACCTCCAAAGGTAAGCTGATACCCACCGCCCGATGCATTTTACCACCTCCTCACTCAAGTATAGCCTTGCAACCTCCTTAGCAGCCTTGATCCGGATCAAATGCATCCAAATGTCATCAACCCCAAACACTGAAAACCCAGACGCATCACCCGCAAAAACTGAAACATAAGCAGCGGCTACAAGTCCTTATGCACTGAAAGGGACGTCCTGCCCAATGGTTTTACCTCCAAAAATGCCTGCACACATCGCACCAGACTTACGGTGTCAGCCAGGAGAACGTAAAGTCATATCTGCTTTCCCCTCCCAAATCATTGGCCCAAAAATCAAGGCAACACCCCAACAAGTGATGGCAGTCGAGGTGAATCAGCAACAGACTCAATGTCTGCCTTCACCATCAGAGCCCCCAGACTCGCGTTGACCAAATCCATTGTCCTATCAAAAGTGTCTAGGAGAACCCGACACAGCTCCTTGTCAATGTCATCATTGACCGATATGTTGGATAAGACAGATGTTGGAAAAGTCAGAACACGCAAAATCCCACCAGCCGGACATTGGAGAATTGCCCTGCCATGCAACCCAGGCAGATCTCCTTAGCCAGTTTCTCATGAGCTATGTCAGGTAAGGCTGCCATTGACTTCAAGTTACACTGAGACACCCGCTCCCCCACTCAAGAAGAAGCAAGGAAAACTCAACACACTCCCCTTTACATATTTTCTCATTTACCTCCAATGAAAGGAAAAGACGTGCGGGCTGGATGTGGCCGAATGGGTCTCATCTCCCTGAAAACTCCATGTTTTATGTTTCTATGTTATTTAGCCGTCTTCTGCTAACAGAAAAATAATACGATAATCCTGGATACACTGGAATTAAAAATAAAATAAATGTATGTTTACTGAACTATCAAAACGAATACATTTGTTTGCTAAATGCAGGAAATGTTCACTTCCAATGTAGTCAGATCAAAATCACAAGACAAAAGATTTTTTGGCATTCCACTTCATGTATAATTAATACACCGGTAAAGGTGAGTCACCACTACCATGGAAAATAGACCGTCTATATATATATATATCCTCCCCGGTAGATGATCTCCACATTCGGTTCCTTTAGGAAAACCATTGGCTACATCACAAGAGGTAAGAAGAAGAAGATATTAATTTGGTGAGATCTTTTGTATATGGCTGCTTTCTAATGGTGCAAATATCATCAACAACCAGGTCATTAATGTGTTGTCTTCTCAAAAAGATCTAAAACTTGGTCAAAATGAAGAGTCTTTATATCTTCTGCATCATGGCTTTGAGTGTGGACCTCGTCCGAGGCAGTGTCCAGATATGCCAAGACGCCGATAAAAACTCCTGTACTGTTACATGCGGGTCGCCTGGGAAAGACGGTCTTCCGGGAAAAGATGGTAACGTTGGACCCAAGGGTGATAAAGGAGATCAAGGTAAGTGACCTACGTTACAAACCCTTGGTGGTAGGTCAGTCAAGATCTGATTTCAAAAGCCTTCTCTTTTGTGCGCTCTCAACTGGAATCCTGAAGGAGAGAAGGCTGTCAATGTTCTCGGAAGATGCCAGGACATCTGAAGAGTAAACTTGTAATATTAAATGATGGGTTTATAAGTAGACAAAGGCATTTCATACTTGAGTAATTTCTGAACACTCCCAAATTCCATTAAAGGTCCAAGAGGATTTGTAGGTCCAGTTGGACCTCCTGGAGCTCCAGGGATACCCGGGGAAAGAGGACGGCAAGGACCACCAGGTCCAAAGGGGGACAGAAGTGACAGTGGGGCATCAGGTATGTAGAAGAAACATATATTGTACCAATTTGTTCTCAGTTAACATACAGAATATCTAAGAAAAAAGAACAATACTCTCCTAAAGGCATACTCTCCAAGGACTCCTCAATCCCATATCACCAATTGATGACGGGGGAAATTATAATAATCCTTCATATTAAATACAATACATATATATAACAATTAAATAAGCAATTGTGTATTTTATATATCATGTTATTTTATTATTTTATTATTTTTATTTATTAATAGACTTCCTAACATTCTAAACCACGTATTTTTAGTGGAGAATAACTAAACGGTGAGCTACCGATGACTATGAAAAGGGGAATGTTGTTAGAATACAGACACGCGTTTCATGTATAATGTTTAGATTACGAATTTATAATATTATCATCATTATCTCTGCATTCAGCTCTCGAAGCTCTCCAAGGTCAAGTAAGCTCAATTGAGCAACAACTCAGATCATTGAAAACTGCCGTAGAAGCTCAGAAGAAAGGTAGGTAGTTTGGAAAATACCATATATGTGCAATTTACTTGGCTTCTCCTCAAGCATATCCAATGACCGCGCGTATTTGGGTTGGATTTGTCCCGTTTTGGTTGGATTGTGTTCGAATACCTTCGATTTTCCTTTATACCCATGCAATTATGTCTGATAAGAACCCATGTCAATATATTAAATGCTTTTCCAAATATATTAGCATATCTTAAGTAGAACCAGCAAATAAGCTACAAAAATTAGTTATTTCTCAAAAAACTTGCCTAATTTAAAAAACTCCATGAATTTAACATCATAAAAAGTTGGTTTCCAATGAGCCTTGTTTGAGATTGATTATCAACTGAAATTCTATATTGGTTACGTACCTGTCGAATATTTTGACCAGTCTGGTCATTGGCTTGGAGTCCATAGATTTTGGAAGGTTACCACCTCCACAAGCTACAGAAACCATAAAAACCTCTGTATCCTTATAAGTAAAATTGGACATAACTCATGTATTCATTCTATATTCCAGGTCTGTTTTTTGCTAAAAGAAAGAGCAGCGGGGACAAAATCTACATGGTATATGACTTAGAACTGTCTTATAGAGAAGCCGTCCAAATCTGTTCTAAGGCTGGAGGCCAGTTGGCTTCCCCGATGAATAGCGGGGAGAATGATGCTGTGTTGGCCATCTCTTTGGAGAAAAATACTATACCTTACCTGGGTATTAACGACATTGAGTTGGAAGGAAGCTTTCGTTACCCAAACGGTCAGGTGATTGGCTACTCAAACTGGTATCCCGGTGAACCCAACGATAACCTCCGGGTTGAGGACTGCGTGACAATGTATAATACCGGAAAATGGAACGATTCCAATTGCGAGAAAACCCGTCTTGTTATTTGTGAATTCTTTTAGTTGTGAATCTTTGCGATTATTGATCCACGTTGGTTTCATATTTCGCCAATAACCTAAAATATAATCAAAATAGAATAAAAAAAATATATTGTTTTACGTGAATGTAGTCATTTTATTTATTCGAACCGTGATTACCATATGAAAAAAGGATGAAAAATAAGGAGCATAGAAAACAAAAGATATCCATGGTGAGACCAAAGACTAATTAAGCTTTGAGTCTACATCACGTAAACAGGAAGATCTGCCTGGGCTGCAGCAACAATCCCACCACCAATGAGAGCTGTAATTGGCCACAACCTGTCCTGGGGTTTGCTTCACAAGGACTTGAGGGTTTGAGGGACAATTCTTAGAGACAAATAGATATGTGATATAGAGCTTGTGATATAGCAGGGAGCAGAGCACCAACACTCAGATTAAATTAAAATTATCACAGGACTTGGCTCTGTGTGGTCTTGAGAATATATATATATATATAAACCCAGAGAGACTGCCCATTCTCCACAAGACTCTGAGATTACTGTAAAGGCTTTGGAGACAAACAGACTCCAGTTAGTAGAAGCCAGTCACTGGTGTAACTGGTAGGGTCACAGTGCGAAACCTGGGAACTCTTGTTCCTTTCTCCTCGTACCAAATTGCTTAAACTTCTGACCTGGACCGCACCTCTCAAGGTCGGATGGTCGGATTAAATTTGTTGCCCGGTGCCCACATCATTCACTCTCTCACACTCTCATTCTTGTTCACTCACTCTCTCTCTCTCACGCTCTCTTAATGTTTTCCTATCTTCTCTGCTGACCATTTCCTCTTCCACATCTTCTTATTCTTAAATTAGCAATTTGGATGAATCTGATTGCACTGAAGTCTAGAAGCCAGTCCAGTGAGGTAGATTCGATGGGCTGAATGGGCCATCTGCCCTCAAATTCTATGTAATTCAGCCACAGGAAGATTGTAAGATAATTAATTATTCACTGGAATGAAAAAAAAAAGAAATGTAAATTAAGTTAAACAGCAAAATAAATACACTTTGGGGAAATGTTTGCTAAATGCAGGAAACGTACCGTTCAGAGAGTAGCCAAGCGTCAACACCACAATACAAAATAATTGTTTGCATTTCTTCTTCACACCCAATTACTATGTAGATAACAGACCCCAAGCTTGTTGAAGTAAGTCTAGTAAGATTTTTGAAACATAAGATATTATTTGGTAAAGGTGAGTCACCTCTACCTTGGAACATATACCATATATATATCCTCCCCGGAAGATGATCTCCGCATTCGTCTTTTACCTTCAGGTAAACCATTGGTTACATCACAAGAGGTAAGAAGAAGAAGATATTCACTTGGTGAGATCTTTTGTATATGGCTGCTTTCTAATGGTAAAAATACTATCAACAACCAGGTCATTAACGTTTTTTCTTCTCAAAAAGGTCTAAGAACTTGGTCAAAATGAAGAGTCTTTATATCTTCTGCATCATGGCTTTGAGTGCGGACCTCGTCCGAGGCAGTGTCCAGATATGCCAAGACGCCGATAAAAACTCCTGTACTGTTACATGCGGGTCGCCTGGGAAAGACGGTCTACCAGGAAGAGATGGTAAAGTTGGACCCAAGGGTGATAAAGCAGATCAAGGTAAGTGACCTACGTTACTAACCCTTGGTGGTAGGTCACTGGGATCCTGAAGGAGAGCATGGTGTCAATGTTCCCAGAAGATCCCTAGACTAGACATATTAAATAAACAAAGTAGATAAATTCATATCACACTTGGGTGATTTCTGAACATTTTTACATTTCATTAAAGGTCCCCAGGGACTAACAGGTCCAAGTGGACCTCCTGGAGCTCAAGGCTTACCTGGGGAAAGAGGACAGCCAGGACCACCAGGTCCAAAAGGGGACAGAGGCGACAGTGGGGCATCAGGTATGTGAATATTGGATCAAATTGTGACTTGTAACTTTTTATCATAAACAGTTAAAATTCTGCTTTTATGTAAGCTTTTTAACAAAAATCCTAAATATCTGTAATATTACAGACTAATGTATGACGGAGTAATATTATCGTGATTATCTCTGCATTCAGCTCTCGAAGCTCTCAAAGGTCAAGTAAATTCCATTGAACAACAACTCAGATCATTGAAAAGTGTCGTAGAAGCTCAGAACAAAGGTTAGTAGAATATTGGAAAATACCATATATTATGTAATTTACTTGGGTTTTATCTACAAACGATGGAGGACAAGACAAGTTCTTGGCTTTTTCCCCAAGCCTAAATGAAAATTTGTGGAAACCTACCAAAAATATTAATGAATTCAAAAAGACAAGATCGAAAAACCCTGTTGAGACTTTTTAAAGAATAAAAACCATACATACAAATGGGTAAAGAAGATAGATCCTTGGACGATGCCATGTAATTATACCCCGTGATTATACCTGATGTATAATTAGATGTTTCTCCAAAAAAACGCGCCTCCTTATTTTTGAATAAGAAGTTTGTGTATTGTCTTTTGATGGTGGTGTTGGCTTTGCTTGAGATTTTATGAGTCCATGGAGTTCCAGGAACCCGTTTTCAGTTGAATGAAGACGAAATCAGATAAAAACACTGAATGAAACAAATATTTTCCATATTCCATATCAATGAGGTCATTGGTGAGGGTCTTATTAAGGTCGTTGGCTGTGGGGGGCACATCTAATGGAACACGTTGGTTTGAAGCCATCAGGCCACCCAATATTCGGTCATAAACTCAAATTCTATCTATGGCTTATACATTGACCGGTTTGGTCTTTGCCTTTGGAAGGTCACCTCAAGCTTCTACAGAATCATTAAAGACCATGTATAAGAAGACATGACTCACATATTCTTTCTTTATTCCATCCCTTGCTTTTCGATGAAGGGAGGAGCAGCGTGAAAAAAACCTACATTGCAAAAGACGTAGAAGTGACTTACAGAGAAGCCGTGAAAATTTGTTCCTGGGCTGGAGGCCAGTTGGCTTCACCGATGAGTAGAGAGGAGAATGACGCTGTGTTGGCCCTCGCTTTGCAGAAGAATAAGGTAAAGCCTTTCCTCGGAATTAACGACATTCAGTCACAAGGAGCTTTTCATTATCTCAATGGGCAGGTGATTGGCTACTCAAACTGGGGAGCCGGAGAGCCCAACAATTACCTCGAGCTCGAGGACTGCGTGGAAATGTACGAAAACGGAGAGTGGAATGATATGATTTGCGATGAAAAACGTCCCGTCATTTGTGAATTCTTTTCATTTTGTAAACCTTTACAGTTATCAAAAAAAGGAATAAGAATGTCTGCAAAATAAAAATATTTTAAAAGAAAAAAATTATATAATTATATATGTAAATGTTGTCATTATTAAAATAATGTGAATTATTAAGGTGGCAAAAATTAAGATTTAACAGAACATAACTACCAACGACGGAAAAAAAAAACTACAGAAAAAAGAAGATTCCTACATGTTTATGTATATTATTTTTGTTTTTTTCCCTAAAATTACTCTTTATTGCTCTTAAGGAGACTTTTTATCATTCTTATTTCTGATTCTCAGGAGTGATGGGAGTGAT
>VKOC01000007.1:9998673-10023463 GCA_009364415.1 Spea multiplicata
GAAATTAAGATTGTGATTATTTTAGGCTAAATGTGTTGGAAATTTTAGGAAAATTTGCCCTTTTTTGGGTGAAACCCCCCGTTTTTTAACAAAAACACTGATTTGGGGCTCTTAATAACGACTACATTTATTTAATCCTATTAAATAATATATAATATAATTTTTTAATTGGTTCCTTTAATGGAAATCTGTAGCCCCCGCCAGTTCCTAAATTTTCTGGGACAACGGGGCTTATCCACCGGCTAATTCTAGGGTTTTTTTTTATTTTTATTTTTTTTACCAAAAAATGCTTTTTTCCCCTTATTTAAAAAGATGACGTTCAAGCAATAAAACCCCTTGTGGGGGAGGCCGCCCACACTCTGAGTCATCCCGTTTCACTCAAGATTCAGATGTTAACCGGTCGTGGGCCTCGTCTTAGATGCAGATGCATGTTTACACTCTCTCACTGTATTAGCCTCTACCACCTCTGCTGGGAGGCGGTTCCGAGTATCTACCTCCCTCGAAGTAAAGTAGGAAAGATAATTGAGAGTAAGCAGCGGGTGTAGAGTAGTCAGAGCCGCTGTTCGGATGTTAACAGAGTTTTGCCCCTCAAGCGTGGATGTATTACCCCCCCCCCCGGTTTAAAGGGTATATGATAGCCGAGAGGTGCTTTTCAATGTACATGTTGCCCCCCGCCCCTTGCAAATGCATTGGGGGGGGGGTTCGGTAGGATCACCGCATATGCATTTGCTCTTTCCCCACCCTCCAGCTATCTGCCATCCATACTTACCCCCAGTAAGCGCCAAATGGAGGGGGGGGGGTTCTCATGCGCAGAAAGTGCTCCCATTGAGCACTTTCCTGCCGCTGATTGGCTGCCTCCAGCAGGTTGGACATAGGGACTTGCTCGGAACCTCGGGGTTAATGCTAAGGGCCTTAAAATTAGGGCCACGCTGTTTGGGTCATCAGGGGGCCCAACCCCATGGCTGAGAGTGATGATTAACCCTTTGCCACACAAGCCAGGGCATCAGGACGCCCATGCTGCCCCGAACTACTACTACTACTATGCCCTAAGGGTACACCTTGTACCCCCCCCTTTATAGCTCCATTACTGGCATTCCTAAGGTAAATTTTTAACCCTTCAGCTGCCTAGCTGTGAAAATCCTTATATTTAAAATAAATAAAAAAAAAAAAAAAAAGGTTTGTCATTGCCCCGAGAGATCTGATTGGGCTGGAATTTAATATTATTCTTCTTACCAAAGATTTTTAGCATGGATGCTTTGTGGACAGTTCCATGGCAACAGGAACTTGACGGGGTTTTAGCTGTTTATATTCCGATTCAAACACCGGACATCAGCCACCCCCCGCCCTTCCCGACCTCATCCAAAAAAAAAATAATTCAAAAAAAGAAATAAATAAATAAATAAAAAACACTCAGGTTATTTTTAAAAACCTCTCGGAGCTGAGCTCTGCAATTACATCCCCGAAAATGACACGGCTGGAGCTGCGCCTTTGTGTTTTGCTCGGTGGAAATGCGTTCGCTGCTCGGAGCCAGAAAAACACCAAAAAAAAAAAAAAGGAAATAAATAAAAATCCTAGATTTTACAGAAAAAAAATATAGCGGGTTTTTTTTTGTAGTTTTTTTTTACAAGCGTCCATCGGCCTCTCACCATAAATGTTTTTAGAAGTTATTTCCCCGTTGCTGTAAAGTAAAGGAGGTTTTACTTTACAGAGAGGGTAGTAGATACATGGAACAGCCTCTCAGCATAAGTGCTTAGAGGCTAATACAGTGAGGCATCTTTTGCCCTTCTTTGGATTAACTTAACCCATAAAACGTGGTCTTCGATTACAGTCGTCAAGTTATTCGTATTAGAAGCCCACTTTATGTGTATACCATGGGTGCTGCCACCTGGATGATTATTCCTCCCCATTGAGTTATCACTCCCTTTGTTGTCAAGTTGGTGATTGCTGCTGATTGGTTGAGGCAGCCTTTGTAGAGGTGATGGAATGGGGGGGGGGGGCAGAGAACTTCAGGACAAGAAGCTAAGTGAGGAGTTACCTAGGACTTCTTGGAGACCCACCAGCCAGACCTCCAGGTCTTCACAACGTAGGAATGGGAACCACCCAAAAAAGCTGTTGGGTTTGGGTTTGGTTTGGACCCAGCATTAAGTTCTCAAACGTGGGGATAACGTCTCAGCGGGAAGGTTGTGCCACCGCCTCACGAACCGAGGAGTCGGCACCTTCGCAAGACTCCTTCACGCCACCGGGGCAGGAGCCTCACGAGGTCTCAGGTGATGTTCTGCTTGCTTTAGCACCGACGCTCGTGACGGCCGACGAGGTAGCTATATATATACACACAACGGAACGCCTTCGGGCGAATGTTCTTTATTAGAACTCCTCTTATTCCTCAAAGCTAGACGGAAGAAACCAGCTCCAGCTCAAAGGCCTCAAAAAACATGACTCCATGGCTTTGTTTTCCATCTCGAACGCCATCTTTTAGGGGGCCAAATGCGTGTTTTTACACCAAAAAAAAATAAGAAGAAAAAAGATAAGCCTGAGGAACAATCTCAATAAGTTCCTAAAGTCCTCCTTATTTGTCGACCTCATTACCACGAAAGGTGGTCCTAATCCTGGAGCTCCTGACCCTTTTTTGAAGGCTCCTCGCTGATGTAGGACTTGATGAAAAGTCCAGAATAAGAGAAATCTATATTGTCCAGGTTTAGACCATGGATGGTCATGTGGCCAAAAAATAAAGTTCTCTGCCACTGTTCATTGGAATACTATGGGGTTTTTTTTCAGCCGTGGTCCTCAATCAACAAATCTTGTATCTTCATAGACTTGGATGGTGTAGACGCAGAAGGCTGGGAACAAAGTTGACCAATATCTGACCTAAAAAGGTATACTTTTTTTTTTGTTGGCCTAAAAAATGTTTTTTCTCCTCCTTCTGTTCATCCAAACTGTGGATGAATCTTACAGGCAACCCACCTCGGACAACCATCTGTTTTGTAGGAAGTAGAAGCTCAGAAGATGCTTTGGCTACCTAAAGGGGAGAAGGTACATCAATTTTTTTTTTAAATAAATTAATTTGAAAAGAAATTTAGAGTGAAGAAACTCATGAATTTTTGTTTTGTCTCTTTTTTTTTTAATTATTATTTTTTTTAAATTTTTAACTTGAAAAAAAATAAATTATTGTGAAGAAGTTTTTGTTTCTCTATTTTTCTTTTTAAATTGAATTTTTTTTAATGTATTTTTTTTTTTTTATTATTTAAATGCCTTTAAGGGCGTGCTGAACTTTACTAGACTTGGGCTGATCAATTAGCCAATGGGTGGCTTACGCAAGCGTTTCTAACCATAGAACGGGGAGGGCTCATGCGCGATGTCAACCAAAACAAAACAGTCGGTCTCCATGAGTGATCGGAAGGACAATAAATTATAATTAACAATGAATCCCAATAAATATAAAGTTTCTGATTTATTTTTTTTTTACAAAAAAAATCTCAGATTTCATTGAAAATTGAATTTTTTTTCCATATATTAAAATATTAAAAGCAAAATACCCTTAAATGGGGCAAGATCTCATTTCCCCTTGTTGTCTGCCACCAGCCTGGGCCCTTAAGGGTTTTTGGGGACCCGGATCGTACCCCTCAAAATTTCAGACGCCCCAATTGGGACCCCCGTGTTTCCCTTTAAATAATCGGTTGGAAAAAAGGACAAGCTTAAAAATCATGAAATATATAATTTTTTTTTTCACGTTTCAGATTTTTTCCCCCCATATATTTCCATTTTTTATGCTTACACCGTCGTATAATTAAAATTTCTTCAATTTTGGTCTAGAGCTGAAATTTATGCAAAAAAAAAATAAAAAAAAATAAAAAAAAAATCTGGAATGAAGTAGCGAGCGTTGATGAGGCGGCGGGGAACGTGTGTTGATTAGGTGAGCCGTATCCTCTTCATCATCATCATCATCAGACACCTCGCTAAGAGGCCGTCTGGGTGGGATCCAAAACGAGGAACGCCGGATAATATACTGGGGTGGAAAAAAAAAAAAACGATAAAAAATGAGCGAAGTAAGCATTCCGCGCCGAGAGCCTCCTTAATTGCACTCTGAAGGTTTGTTAAGCCTTCGCTGCAATCGCTTTCATTTAAAATCCCGTCTGGCATCAGCGTTGGGGGGGGGGGGAGATTAACCCTTCCGCATGCGGGGTTCCGGGATGGTTGAAAAATTATATAAAAGGAGGGGGCACTTTTGTCGTAGAGGGGTGTGGTTAGAGGCGTGGTGGGGCGGGGCTACTTGTGAGTAGGGGGCATTTAGAAGAAGAAGAAGAATGGCTTCGCTGATGTTTCTATAGACATGATTGGGGCTTGTTGATCCGAACGGTCCTGATAAAGGTAGTTATGGAAACTGTGACTGGTCAGGAGGTGGAGATATTCTGGATGAAGTCACCTGTGTTCAAGCAGGGATTGCAGCTGTGATATAGCAGGGAGAAGAAAGCCAGAGAAAGCAGGGAGAAATCAAATGAGGATATGACTGTGTGACCCTGAGAATCTGCCGATCTACCCTGAGACTGGGGTAAAAACCCTGAGAATCTGCCCCTTCACCCCAAGACCCTGAGGTTGGGGTAAAAACCTTGAGACTCAGGGGCCAAATCCCGGCACTCCTTAGATACACTGTTAGTTTAGACCTGCGCCGTTCGGAAAGGACACCCTCCCGGTTAGTCATTGCTGCCCGGGTCTCGTTGGCCGGGTCTTGCTGGCAGGGTCTCGTTGGCAGGATCTCGTTGGCCGGGTCTCGTTGGCCGGGTCTCGTTGGCAGGATCTCGTTGGCAGGATCTCGTTGGCCGGGCCTTGCCGGGGAGGAAGCGGCCGCCGCTCCAGATGCATCCTCTCCAGAACGCGGCTTCTTTACTCACTTTCCTGCTCCGAGCCGCCCAGAAGGAGATAAAGCCTGGAAGCCCAGATAAGCCGACAACAATAATATGGATGATACTGAAGGGAGTTTCTGTCCTACGTGAGAGGGGGGGGGGGCGGCGAAACGCATTGCGTGAGAGAAGCGGAGAAATGAGCTTCCCGATTGGTGCTTCTCTCCCTGCTATATCACAGCTGGAATCCCTGCTTGAACACAGGTGACTCCATCCAGAATATCACCACCTCCTGACCAGTCGCTGTTTCCATAGTGACCGTTATTAAAGCCATTAGCAGGTCACTGCATTAGGATCTGAGGTATTGAAGAGGTTAATACTCCAGGGCGGGTAGGTTCGGATATGTGCATACAGATGGTCTTTTCCTTTTCTCTTGATGTGATTGGTCAGATTTTCCCGTTGAGTGTTGACGGAGGGGGGAGGGGTGTTAGAAGACGTATATGAGGTCAGGCCACCGGCAATGTATAAATTTGTTGGTCTCCTTCAAGGGTTAAAGGTCGGATCTGATTGCTTTGACCCCAGTCTGGCAGGAAGTCTGAAATAAAGAGCAGACTAAACGGGAAGGTCAAACAGGTCACCGGGGCAACCAGCATCCCATAATGCTTGTTATAGATTTAAAGGGGCAATTTGGGGTGAACTACCACTGACAGATGGGAAGTACGGGGTGAAGGGGCAGATTCTCAGGGTTTTTACCCCAGTCTCAGGATGAATGGGCAGCTTCTCAGGGATTTTCCTCCCTGCTATATCACAGCTGGAATCCCTGCTTGAACACAGGTGACTCCATTTAGAACGTCGTTACCCTCCTAACCACTCACGGGCTGTTGTTATTCTTTTTCCTCCCCATACTCCATACAAACCCATCTTCCTGGAAATCCCACCCTCCGGCTGACTGTTCCTTTGGGACAATGGGGCCATTAATCCCTCCTTTGTTGATGCGAGGCTGATGGTGTCCATTGATTTCATCAACAAGAGACCGGAGACCAGGACAGGAGGAGGAAGGCTTAGCGAGACGCTATAATAACAGAGATTAAACCTTTCCTTTTGGGGTGAAAATTGACGTTTTATCCAAAAATCTAATTGATTTCTGGGTAAATGTTATAAATCAACCATGACATCCCGATTTATAACCCCCAATTTCCCCCCGCATTACGGGGGGCTTTTAGGGCTGTAGAACCCTGTGATATCCTCATACCCAGCAAACATTCTGACCTCCTAGAAAAGAGGGGCATCAGGGGAGAAGAGAGGGGCAACAGGTGAGGAAAGAGGAGTGCCAGACCGAAAAACTGGCATGGAGGGGGCAATGGGAGCATCGGAAGAGGAATAAGGAGCATTGGGAGGAAAGAAGGGCATCAGGTGAAGAAAAGAAGGGCATGAAAGGAAGAAGGAAGGGCATGAAAGGAAGAAAGAGGGATGTGAAAGGAAGAAAGAGGGACGTGAAAGGAAGAAAGAGGGGCACACGGATCTCCATAAAATTGTGTGGCTGGTGTTCAGGATGGAGGCCGGGAAAGCCGAAGAAAGTTAGAAGGAACTCCAGACTCTGGAATTAGGGACAGGAGATGCATTTTCCTTGTTCAAGAGATAACACCGATCACTTTAATGGAACATCTCAGCCAGGAAGGCCACGGGAGGCCAGGAATTTCTCATTCACTAAAGAGGGGGCTATAAATCATCCTGAAATGCTCATATGTCTTAGTACAAAAAAAGGAAATTAGTATTTCTCTGCCTTACGGAGAGCCAGAGACAGACTTGGACACATTCTGAGTTGGTTTGAGAAGAAACAGATGAATCGAGCCCACGATATCCTTCCTGGTTGCAAGGCATCTAAATAAAGTCAAGGACATCAGGCTAGTAGGGGGTCAACACCATGAGGTTCCTCCCTTGGGTACCAAGTGCTGGAAGTTGGGTGCTAGGACCGGTTTTAAATATATATTTTGTGGTCGTTCTCCAAGTGTCCTCTGGGCCAGCAGAGTCATTCTCCACCGTTTTCATGGATGGTAGGCTAGTGTGCCTATAGGACGGAACAGTCCAGGATGGGGTCAATCCTGATCATAGCTGATGGATGAAAAGTGAATTGAGAGAGTCAGAATGTTCTCAGAGAAAGAGCCGTTGCCGACATATTGGCCAACGACTCAACCAATGATGGACCTTTTCTTATCCGGCTGTTGAAAGCCATTATATGCTAACATTTATTTCTGCTGCCTACTGTAGGCTTGGTTATCAACATATCTCACAAGTCAGATGACGAGAGCTCTTAAACGTTTATTGATGGTTCCTAACAATATGGGCTTTCTTACTTACATAGCTGCAAACAGTCTCAAACTGCAAAGGAAAGTGCTGCTCGCCGTTTCACTTCCAAGATGGACCTTGCCTTTAATTTGTAGTATATGCCAAGGAGAGGCTTCTTGAAAGTCATCCCACTGATCAAACTATACATTATACAAAGTCTGCTTGGACCTTCCTATAGGAGAAGCTCCTCTAGGTTGGCCCCTTGATAATACATAGTAAAGCCAGGGGGGATGAAATGTTCCTGAGAACCCCTGGCTTAGTAAATACAGCTCTTCAAGTGTCTACAATTCATTTTAAGGAGTACGGCTGAAGAGCTCGTTCAACGCAAAGCTATGACTCAACGATCTTGTCCTCCAAAACAATTCAAGACTTTGTGAGCATTGCGAATACACAGCCATGGAACTTAAGACAATGTGCCACAGTATTCCTCAAAATAGCTGAAACCCTGAAATTCTATCGTACCCACGCGCCACACGAAAACAGTCAACAAGATCTCTCCTACTTTGGACTCACGCGCAAAAGAATTTGGACTTCAGGGACTTTGTCCTTCAACTGAAATTTTGATAACACGACAGAGAGAACAGTCAAGGATCTTTCCACTAGAATTACTCTTTCAGTTCTTTTATTATTCAAAAATTCTATTAATAAAGCCCCCACCATGACCTTCTACACATATTCCAAGACCAACTATGGTCATATGTTCCACCAACAAACCCTTCAGCTGAGACATCATTCCATCAAGTTCTAAGTTACCACCATTTGGAAAGCACACAATCATCGTCAGATACCTTCTAGATTGTTGTGAGAAAGAAACAAAAACTTCTCATTGTAAGTGGTCTTCTCCATCAATGAACAGAGGCCTACAGACATCAAGGAACAGAAGCCTGATGTGCTTAAGCAGATGACCCAAGGAGCTTGTTGACAACAAAAAAACAACACTATTCTAATTATTTTCTTTACGGGTCGTCGAAAAGGCACCCAACTTGTTGAAACAGGAGAAAAACTCGGATTACCTCTACTAGGATCTCGATGGTAGGACAACATAATCTCCAGCTATTTTTTTTACTAGTTAAGCCGTCACCAACACATGTCAAGTTAATGATGATGAGCAGTTTTTACGGGTATTCAGTCTACTTCCCCACACCTTTGTTTTTGTCGGAAAAAAAATGACATTTCGATTATTGTCATTACCCGACCGACAAAAATCACAGACGCAATCTCCTTTTGGTCGGCGTAGCCGTGCGAATATTTGAGGTCAACTTTAGACAGCAGAAGGACTCGAGCTACAATAGACGGGGTAAATTCGCTTGAGAATGTATCGGTGAAAAGACGAGATTTCTCAGCCAGGCGTTCTTTAACTCTATTGTGTGAAAATTGTCAAGAATTTGTGTTTTTCTTGCATTGTTTTTCTTTTTTTTTTTCAAGGAATTTAGCGAGGCTTCCTTTGTCTTAGGAAGAAAGCGCTGCGTGGTTACGAGAGGAGATTTCCCCCCCCCCCCAGCTGTCACGCACGATGCTGACTTAGATTACAGCGTTCAGATGTCAGACGTTTTTTATTGCCGTGTTTTCGTCGAGCGATGGCAGCTGTCTTGCCACATTCTTGATGAAACGAGACGCGCGCTTAATCTCGTCTAGGTGGGTGTCGCCTTAGCACAGCGTGTCACCTAGTGATGTCACCTGTGTCGACGCTAAGACTGGTGGAGCATAGACTTGTTTACTAAAAAAAAAAAGGTGACTTCCCTTCGGCGTTGTTTGTGTCACGTCAATTAAAAATGTGTATTTAATAAGAACATTCTAGAGGTCGGTGAATCACCGCTGATTTTAGTCTCCGTAGGACCAAAACTTATAGAAAAAGAACCAACGGTAACGATCTTCAGAAGATGCATCGAGTTGGCATCGGAAGAAACAGTCTTCTCAATCTTAATAATATATTCTTTATGGCTTATTTTATAGTCGTGATATCATGCGATATAAATGCTGGGAATGTTTTTGAACACCGAGCGGTCAAAACCATCACGCATGAGTCCTTTGTGTCACCTGCGACTGTCACATTAAGTCATGGTTTATGCGAAGGCTACAAATGGCTAAATGATTGCAGTGGGATTGACGTCCTTCCATTTTCTCATAACCAATATGTGCTTTCAAGTTTTATCTTGAGGGACCCTTGGTCAAAGATGACTAGAGAAAGCCCACATAGAAACGTAGAAGTTACCAGAAGATCAGGACCATTTCTCCTGCTGTAAAGACTAAAAACTTAATGAGTCGTTGGTCTCTTGGGAGATTCAGGAGCCGTGTATCTATCCCATGCATGTCCAAATTCCCTGACCCAGAGTCTAACCCATGTTTGAAAATTCAGAGAAAGAAGAAAGAAAATGATGTTATCAAGGAAGGAAGCTGAGGACCTTTCCACAAATTATTCTGTTGGCCTGTTGGGCCATGGAGGACCTTTCCAGGAGGTATTCTGTTGGCCCATGAAGGGCCTTTCCAGGAGCTATTCTGTTGACCTGTAAGGCCATAAGGGACCTTTCCAGGAAATATTATGTTGGCCTGTTGGGCCATTCAGGGCATTTCCAGGAAATATTATGTTGGCCTGTAAGGCCATGAAGGCCCTTTTCAGGAACAATGTTGTTGGCCTGCTGGGCCATGGAAGATCTTTTCTTATGGGCACAATTGGACTTCTTCTTGAGTCAAACAATTAGGGAATGTTGACAATGATGGAGTCATCTCTTCGTTCAGCCCTCAACTATGTAGCTACATCACAGAGAACCCTTAAGCAAGGCCTATAAACCTATAACATCCCCAATGGAGCATAATTAACGGTGACTACAACATTTAGTGATTCTGCCGGCCAGGAACATTGGAAGAGAACCTACATTGACCCTTAATTTACACTGTCCAGCATATCTCAATGTTTCATGGAATTTTTATGGGTTAATTTTAGACACCTCAACCTCTCATCACGAGGAAGTGACTGGAAAATGTACATGACTATTTTAATCGCTATAAAAAATGACTATTCATGTACCACGAGCGTCACAGAGTTCCTGTTAACGCACCTTTTATAGTAAATAAAAGGTTTTTATATATGACGCAGGTAGCTGACGATCCACGGATTTGCATAATAATATCCAAATTGCTTTTTTTCACCCCATCAGTGGCCTGAAAATGTACAATTTTAATTCCCGCAAATGAGGCTAGAATATAAAGCCCACCTGACGGGTCTTTGGAGGAACCTCCTAAGCTTTCTCCCCCAGCTGCTTCCGAATCAACGCCCCCTAAAGAACGAACAAAGGCGCTTTACGTAAAAAAACCCGCTGATTTCTATTCAGAATCACAAATTGATTTTCTTTTTAATCTGAAAATTACCAATATTCGCCTTTACATTATTTGTAAGCAAAAAAGCGCCATTAAAATATTTTCCTGCAATTGCTGCTAATACCCTCATTATTACTGGGATATTTCAAGGCATCTCAGGTGAATGCAGTGAATTGATTTTTTTTAATAAAAAATATTTATTTATTTTTTTATAAAATTATTATTTTTTTTATAAAAAAAAATCAATTCACATAACAAATCCTACCTATTATATTTTGATTTTATCAATTTGTATAACTTGGTAAATTAACTTATATTATTATTAGTTTCTATTATATATACTTTAATAAAATAATAATAATAATAATCATTATTATTATTATTGTGTTATTATGTTTATTATTATTAAGTTTATTTATTATTTGGTTTAATTAATTAAAAAAATAATCGTACAAATAATAATAATAATAATAATTATTATTATTATTATTATGTTTATTATTATATGGTATTTATAATTATAAAAAATATTTGTACAAATAATAATAATATTATGACAATCTTATACATTTAGGGCCATCTGCCACTGAAGAGAATCATTTATTGCCGTGACTTGTAGATCCCAACCTATAAAAGAACTTTCATAACCAATGATTCATAAAATATTTGTTTGATTCCAGCACTGAAGCTTGAGTTATAAATTACGTGGGGATTCCAGATTATTGAGTGTTTTAACTGCATACCTCCCAACTGTCCTGATTTTTTTTGTGCGCCGTCCCACCGAGTTGGCCCACTGTTCTACTTTTGCGGACAGAGAGGGATCACGGGCCAGTTGGGGAGGTAAATTAATCCTGATATAATTCTTTTTTTATTATTGTTTATTTTATTATCGGTTTGCCGGTAACTCACGCATATTTTGAATTATTTTCTACAATTAAAAATGAATAACCAGTTTCTTTCGGATCATCCTAAAACAATGTCACAATGGCAACAGTAACCAAGAATATGACAAATGACAATTATATGACAATGCGTCACGCATCAACTTCCCCTGACCACAGCGATGATTAAGATCCAACTTCTGCTTCCTTTTTATATATTTAGATATATATATACATCAAGAAGAATCATTAAAGGGAAATTCTCACCATCCAGCCATTTCTATGATTCTCACTCTGTTATCTGACCCCCAATCTACTAGACAAACACCCCCAGGACGCCTTGTCATACTGCCTGTGGGGAATAATAGAATGGCTCAGTCTAAATCACCTAGCCGGACTCTCTGACTAATGTCTAAGGGGAACAGACTTAATTAGCATCGCCATAAGGCAGCAGCTCAGTATGAGCTCATGAAAAGCTGGTCCAAGAAGGGCCACTTTGGAGGAACTCACTGTCCGTTTGGTCCAGAGATCTTCCTTAGTTTGGGCAACTTGTCGAAATTGACAGAACTCGATGGCGGCCTGAAGGGTGGTAAAGCCGTTGAATCCACCTGTGCCAGCTACCAAACCATCGGCTTATGGAATAGATCCATATAGCTCTTCAAATTGGTGTCTGGATTCATCCAAACGTTGACGGAGCTTGACGTTGAGTGGAGAATGATATGATCGAGTCCATCTTTGCTACCTACATGAAACTCTCAGCTTGTGGAATATATCCCTTCTCGATTAAAAATGGAGGCCAAGCTCAGATGCTCAAAGGTTCCTCAGCATTGTGGTGGCCACCTTTGTTACCCTAGAGGTAACAACAATAATAAATATAAGTCGTCTGTCTTTAAGGGTGCTCCCCTTCCCATTTCGGGTCGCCGTGGAATGCATTGTTCGGAATCCGCCGGAATTTGTTTACATTCCAAGACCAGGCCGCATACGGCGAAGCTTCATCCGGTTACTGTACAGACGATGTCAAACAAGGCACAAGTATGTACATCTGTACAATTACATAACCCAGGAATTAATCAGACGCCGGCTTCTCGGGCCTATACATGGCCTGGAATTGCATAATAAGACGCCAAAAAAAAAAAAAAAAACACAACAGGAAAAGACATGTACACGGGGCCGGATTGTTGGACGAACATGCTGCACTACTTGTACCTTTTCCACTTCATCATCATTAATCATTAAAGACATCGTTGTGTTACTTATTAAACAACGAATGGTTCTGCCCAGCCCTCTCCTTAGGGCTTTTCTGGATTCACCATTTCATCTTAATTAATTAATTTTTTTTTAATTTTTTTTTTTTTTTTTGCTAAATTCTGCAGATAATGGATTTCTGGGAAATTAAAAAAAAAAAAAAGTCTGCCGTCAAGAAAATTCTTCTATCGTGAAATATCAACATTACGATACCATTATTTTTATTTTTTGACATTTGGCAATTTTGAAATTTGAAAATGTTTATTTTTAATACATTTTAAGCCAAGATTTTCTAACTTAGATGAATTAAAACGTATTAATTAGAAATAAAACTATTGGGCCATTATAACCTATATTTTCTTAATACTTTTTAATTTCTTTTTCCCTTTTTCCAATTATTTTTCATCATAACGAGGGGTCAAACTATATCACAGTGTATGTCAAGATTTTCTTTAATACAATATGTTGGGTTTTTTTGATGGACAATTGATGGACCCTTACTGTAGAGACAGTAGAACCTGTAGGCATCAGTGGCCACGCACTAATTATACACAGTTCTCAATTACCGTTTTATCTTATTTAGAGGAAGGCAGCTGGTTAAAAATGCCGGCTAAATCCTCTTGAGAGCTTCCTTATCACAGTGAAGAAGATCAAAAGGGAGTCTGAAATCAAAGGAGGGAGACAGAGTAGACTACAGGGAATGTTCACGCCAAACAAAAATTATCACAAAATGAGGTTCTTAATGGACACCATGATAGTTTCGCAATTAGCAAAGGTGCCCGAGCATGACCTCTGCTTATGGGTGGCTTTGGCCTGTGTCTGGGGTCTGACGGGCCCTGGTGGTCTAGCAGTGACACAGATCTACTGCTCAATCGAGCTTAAAAAAAATGAAGAGTCAGCTTTCAGCTTGACATCAAAGGGGGGCCCAACAGCACGACAATGTTTCGACATGGAAGCCACCTGGAGATCGGAAGGCTGCAGCGATCGCGTCGCGCGCAATGTTGAGTGCGCCATCATTGTGAAAACATGAAGGTCACCATTTTATGGGCAATACGCGGCTTCACGCAAGAGGTGGCCTACTGACTACATGAAGAAGATAATGGCGATAACGAAGAAAGGAATAATAATAATAATAATAATTATAATAATAATAAACATACACTGAACAACCTTAAAAAACAAGACCTCGCTTGTTCACATAAGATCAAATATAGCGATAGTCCTTTCGGCTTCGAATTAGTCGCTTATGCCCGCGAGCGGCTAAGTATCATGTCTGGCTTTAATCATGCTTAAATGTACCAGCAGAATATCACATCATCTTATTAAGGCTGAAAGAGCTTTTTCTCTCTCTCAGACTCTCGAGATAGCCTTCTAATCATGGCATGCGTGCAGAGAGGATTACCCACAAGACCTTTCTAATTACAAACACAGCAAGCAGAGCAGAATACGCTTATGTTGATACAGACATGTCTAAGACATCTGGTAAGGACACCAGGTATATCACTTTCAGGTTCTGTACTCATTATAACATGGGCTCCATCACTGGCATACCCAAAATTCATTGGCCGACCCTCGCATAAATCAACTAGTACAATTATCGGGACCTGCTACCCAACTGGTCCACGTAAGTCCACCGAGTACAAATTATTGTAGCTATCTGGAAGCTTGTATAGGCTTTCTCATGGTACTATAGAGGACCCACATATGTCCTGGTTGGTTTGGTTGTAACCTACTGTTTCATGATATGTCCCATATGCTCTTGTAAGTCCAGACATCACTCTGCACCATGTATGGTCACCATATGCTAATGGCCAAGGGGCAAATAAATAACCAATGTGATATTACTTTTGGCCAACAGAGGTTCCACTTTTGTCTCATTCGGATTTTCACCTACTGCTCCATGATCTTTCCTACACGCTCTTGTAGGCACCACCTATGGTCGCCATCTTTTCATGGTGTAAAAACCACAGTACCAAGTTACGTTTTTGGTTGCCCATCCAACCTGGCTTCAGGAAATCCTGCACTCCAGGTCTGTTTTACCTACTAATCTACATGAGACTTTCAAAAGACTATCAAAAATCTGAAATATGCCGAGTTTCTACCCATCATGGATTTAGCTAAAATCTTCAGTCTGACATATCGTAGAAAGGAGGCACGAGGAAAAAAATGTTTATTTCATCACATCTGTTATACGGGCAACGAGATAAAAAGACTACTCACCCATAACTGTTTCCATGGACACTCGCACGCGCCGGCGAGAGGGGATTCTGAAGCCGTAGTAGAAATTGTGCTGAGGGAAGCCAAGAACAGAATCTGGAAGAAGAAAAAAAAAAAGAAAAGAAATGCTTAGTTAGTGGTGGCTTCAACGTGGTGGGACATGTTGAAGACCTTAACTTCCTTGATAAAGCATTCGTGGGTTAATGTTTTAACTAGGGTAAGAGAACCTTGAAAGCGGGAACACGTGAGGTGGTCAACAGGGCCAAAATTTATTGGTATGCCTCATAATAAAAAAACATAAAAACATTACATTCAGGAAAGATATTATTCAACGATATAATTCTAAAAATATATTTTTTGTAATATTTCAGAAAATTAATGATTTCCAGTATATTTCAAGACACTTTTGGTTTTCACCGTAAGATACTTGGCTTAAGTGCAATGATGCATCTCGGCCTAGGCTGACCACGGTGTCTCAACGCTCAATAGACCACGGGCCTAGCCTGCCCATTGACACTATAAAGGCTGGGCCATACTTGTTATTTGGCCTTTTGAGGATAATTTCTTCAAAGAATAGGTTCTCATTTTGCTTATTTTGGGCTTGTTTGGGTTCCAGACAGCTTAACAACAGGCCATGAGCATCCAAGGAAGGATACCCATCTCCTTCATCCAGGAACGGACTATAAAATAGCCCCTGGGACAAGGTCAATAAAGTACGAGCGCGAGTGAGTGGACGGCGAAGTCGGGTACCAGCCCACCAGGAGTTGTCCATCTGGTGTCCAACAGCCAGTCTGGACCTGCCTTTAACTGCCACTTTGACCCCTAACCAAAGGGGATTAACCTCCATCCATGTTACATATGAGAAAACTGAAGCATGTATGCTCCAGGAAAAATGGCAGGTAGCCATGACAACGGAAACTTTTTAGCTTAATTTTAGATCAATATGTAAAAATGTATCCAGCTACATCAGATAAAAATGAAATGGGTACCTACATTCTACATAAAATCTTGCCCTGGTTAGAGTGCGAGACGGAGATTTGGACAAAAACCATAGAGAAGCCAAACAACAAAAACAGCAAAAATCACCAAAAATTCCACCTTTCTCAGTTCTAAAGATCTCTTGAGTTTTGTTCCTTTGGTTGTAAAGTTCTGCGGTTTTTACACGCTTGCTGTCTCTTCGCCAGCCTGGGTTTCGTGCCGACGGACGGGGACACGCGATGTCTCAAGCGTCTGTTTATAGCCGTCGCTGCTGGAATTTGAGAAGCTGAAATGCCTGGAATGTTCCGCGGAATAAAGACACCAGAGTCATCTATTACCTTCGAGTGCACGGAATGTGAAGAGAACAATTAAAGAATTAGAATAACATTATGTTCCCTTTGTAAGAAGCCATAGCGACGAAGAGATCGACCAAATAACTTGGACCAAAGTTGTTTGGGTCCTTGCGCGTGTCCTATGGCAGGCCAATTGCTATACCTCCCAACTTTCCCGGTTTACTTTGACCAGTCCGCCAATCTTAAAGCCACGTTCCCCTCGTTCCACTCTCTTTCTCTAGATGCTCGTTGGCCATCTCAACTGGCAATGCGACAACAGAAAGGTGGAATGAAGACACCTTGTCCCCCCTCCGAGTTTCTATCCATGGTATGGTCCATACATTATGGTTGGCAACAGGTTCCCAGGCCAGGGTATATGTAGTAGGCCAAGGTTATGTAGGCCATGGAGTACCTCAAGAAAAGGAATAGAGTGAGACGGGGAGACCTCCGTGCCAGGATACTCCAGAAATGTTGTGTTAGTTGACAATTAATCTGCATGAACGTGAAACCTTGTTTGACTCGTTTAATTATCTCTTTGGCTCGCGCTCCCAGGCTTGCGTATTTGCATAGAAAATTGGAACTGATGAATATTTTAAAAGGCACCGATATCTGTCACAGGTAAGACCTGTAGAAATTGCCATTTTTCACAGTATTTTATTGAATTAAATGCGGTTCGCATGACTTAGAGCATTTTTTTTTTTGGGCATGTATCCAAAAGATACAATAAAAAGCTGGAAAAACTTTCTAAATGTGAGATACCAGAAGCCCCAAACCAAACGAATACCCAAGGCTCAGCTAGTCGACATTTAGAAGACATTTTAAAAGAAAAAAAACAAAACAGTGCTTTTATTTCTCCAAAAAAGGTGAAATGTTAGCGTTTAATTCACAGATATCGAGTCAACAATACCAGTGGAGAGAAGGGAACGGACATCCGAGTGACCTTTTAATTCTGAAGATGTCTTGAATACAGAAACGTTAAATTCATCACTTTTTGTACAGAAAGAAGGAGAAATGTTCATGTTTGGGAGTATTCTCTGGTCATCGTGGACCATATTATGGGCTAGACGTGCAAATGGGCAAGTAATTCGCTTTTGGGCAACAAATTACTGCCCATTCGGTTCGCACGAAAATCAGGGGGCATTTCTAATTCGGGAGCCACATTCACTCATTCACTCTCTCTCTCACATTCACTCTCTCACACTCTCATTCACACTCTCGTTCTCACTCTCTTCATATTACCCTACCCTCTCTGCTGAACACTTCCGCTTCTGCCGGCCACTTCCTTTTCCGCTTATTCTCGTTATTCATGTTCCGTCTTCTCTCTTTTATCTCCGCGGACAAAACCGGGGGCAAACTTCTGTCAAAATGACGTCTTCTCGCCCGACCCTCCTTTGATTTTGGTGGAAGTTCACCTTAGGGCAAAATCAGGACGCTTTTGGTGAAGTCCTCCCACCCGATTGGAGGATCTGGTGAGAGGACATCACTAGAAGCGCCGCCATTTTGGCCGAAGTTCGGGCTAGGTCCAGTCCTCCAATTGGGTGAGAAAAGAAGTGGAAATGGGTTGGCAGAACCCAAAGTGGTTGGAAGAAGCACAAGTGTGGCTGGAAACCCACCACATCCACATTAATGTATGCGTTGTCATGGATATTAGGTAGAACCTTGAGAATCTCTCATCACACGTCGGAAAAAAGGGTCTGAACTAAGCTAAGTATGAAACATTGCCTCACTAATCTGGCCCTGGTGAACAGCATTCTTCTTTATGCTCCTAATGTAAACATCTCAGGGCTATTTATGTTGTAAAGAAGTCATGGAAGATATGGAACGCAGACAGTTAAAAGCTGAAATACATTAAGGGAAAGCAATTTTGTGTCTGGTGCACTGGGAGATAACGCGTTTCTTCGGCTTCCACGATGGTAGCAGATAATGGAATTCTGCCGTGACACAGACACGCGGCAGGTTTTATATCCTCGGCGGGATAATCAGTCTTCCATCGTTCCGCCCGTGTAAAAGGCTGAATAACGCCGGTAAATACAGGGGAGAAAAACGTATTTCTTCTTGGGTTTCGTCTGGCCGGATCTCCCAAGATCTTCTCCGACGCGGTCGTTAAGATTGGAGAAAACGCAGTCGAAGAGATGACTATGTTTCCATAAACTCAACGTAACTTTTGTTTAAGACCCTAGCCTACCCTCAAAAAAAGAATTTCACCCAGATGCGACAGTTTCTTCGCCAAAATGTAGTTAATTCGGGCGAAATATCAGAAAACGAGGAGGATGAATGAACGAGGAGGCCCGAATAATGCAGCCGGGTCTACGTAGAAGCACAGAAGTGCGGAGGGGCTCCTGGAGGCCAGGCTAACGCAGCAAGAGAGCCGGAAGAAGTGGCCCATTGGACAATCGTCAATTATAGTTGTTTTTTTTTTTTTTAAAAGGGATTGTATTTAAAAAAAAATTAAGATTTTTTTTCTTATAATTAAGAAAAAAACTTAATTTATATTGATTGTTAATAATACACGAGGATCCGATAGGGGCCCCATCGCTTGGAGGGCTCGAAGACTCTGCGATAGTTAAATTTATTCCTCCTCCGCAGTCAAATCTTAAAGCACCGTAACATTGCTAACACATGAGTGCACTCATTATCCCAAAGCGAGGCACCCTTGACCTTGCTGAATCATGATATCCACCAGCCGTGCATGGGAAATTCTGGTGATGAGAGAATAAAATCCCAATTAGCCAGAGCTGGCATGATACCTACACGCGACGCGTTGTGGTGGGGCGCTCCCCATGGATAGTTTGGACCATAACTCCCATTATCATTATCGGCTGAGAAACGCCAAAACTGGAGGGATTCTTTCATAGCGATTTTGAGTGTACGAACCAACCCCTACGGCAGATATTGTTATGGGAGAATATATTTTTTGGGCCCATCCACTAGAAGGTAGAAGAACAAGCCGGGTCTGGTGCCAAGGAGCAGGAACATCATGAACAAACCAAGTTAGGAGATGGAAGTCAACTAGGTCAGACGCGTAAAAAAGTGACGGTAAGTGACATCACGCGTGTGCACGCAATGTCATGGCCGGCACGATGAGGAAGGCCGAGAATCAGCTGTTTAGCCGACGTACGAAGACGGCAAAGTGGGGATTCTCACCACCATGGAGGTGAGGTCCGATTGTGACATGGTGAGGACCTTCCTTCTGTGGTGCGAAAATCCGATAAGATGGAGCTTGTGCCCTCCAGTACTGTGTCCCATTTTTAAAGGTCCTGCCTCTCTGTCCTCACGTGGTGGCCCTTGGTATCTCCTCAAACTGGACTCAACTAACCACAACTAAGAAAATAATATCTGATAAGTGAACATTCAATAGGGGCGAGAAGAAGAAAGAATTAGTCATCATTATTATCCTCATCTTTATAACGTCGTTATTTTAGACCTCACATTCTGCTCATCCAGACGTCTAATGACCCACCATAAATTCTCCCGATATTATAAAGACGTTCAGCAGATGTCTCCCTCCCGCACTCACCAACAACGTCCATCTGGTTTTTTTTTTTATATAGCATACAAATCAAATCAGTTTACAGACCCTTCGTTGTTGACGCGCATCACGAAAACCAAAAAATTCAAAAAAAAAAAATAAATAAATAAAAAATGTTTTTTAAAATTTCTTTGGAATGTCTTCAAAATAAAAATCGATGAAGATTAAGTTATTATTTATTTATATTTTTTCTATTTTCATAACCAATTTTAGTAAATTTGGTAAAAATTTAGTAAATTTAGTAAGACAACACAAAAATTGTTATGTTACATAATAATATTTCTGGAGATCGTACAAAGCAGTTTGAGACGCTTTTAAGTGGACCAATGTTCATTGAGTAAGATTGTACGAGCCTGAGAACCTGCCTACTCGCCCCCAGTGCCTAAGATTGGCGTAAAAACCCAGACGCTCTTGGGGCAATCCCAACCGTGATTATATTCCCTCACTGTATTAGCCTCTACTTCTGCTGGGAGGCTAGTCCACCTATCCACGACCTTCTCAGTAGACTAAACCTTCCTTACATCCCATCCATCAGCCTTTAGTTCTTAGACCTCTTGTTCTCACGTTTCTCCTTCTTGGGTTATTGTTAGGAATTATTGGCCAATTGTTGTCCCACCACGGAGGAGACGTTAAGACGAAGGAAAACGATGAGACCAGAGACGGCTCGATGCGGCCAAACGTTCGCACTTAGTGATTTCCGCCTCTATATTTCTATAAGCGGGAAGGCGGCCTCGGCGGACGAGACTCCCGCGCGCTTCACTCCCGTCACGGCTGCTCCGGGCTTTAATCTCATTGATCAAGGTTCTCAGCGTCTTCGCGCCGTGTGAAATTTCCCCCGAGCTCTCGGCTTGCCGCCTCGCACATTTGTTCTATCAATTTTAGTTAAAAGATCGGAAGACGCGGTCCAATCTTCTCTGTCGGCGCGGCGGAGACTTCAGCCTCGCGGAGGTTCAACCACTAAATTGAACCGTACCCAAGAGCCCGCCATTTGAGTCCATCTACTGAATTGAGGAGGACAGGACGCTTCTTCTTCTACCAGCTGCTTAGTTTTATGATCGTTGTGTATCAACGCATCTACCGCTCCAACGTGCCCGGAGGCTATGGTGGGACCTCCACGCGAAGGTCAATTCTGGTGCAAAGTTCTAAATGTGGAGCTGTCGCCATGACAACCAATCAACTGAATCTTCATGAAGCCTTCAGAACGTATATAGCCGTTCCTCCTGTCGTAAAGACCTGAACCTTCATCGCCCCTCGTCCTAGATTCAGGAGCCATGTGCCTAGCCCATGCATGCTTACATTCCCTCCACCACCTCTGCCGGGAGGCTGTTCCACTCATCTACCACACTGTGAGTAAAGTAATACACGTGAAATCTCAATGTGATGGGGGATTGAGAGAAATACACAAGGCTTTGTTTTGAAACCGCTAAGACACATGCTTTTCTGTGTGTCCGCAGCGAACAGACTCCCTTCTGTCAATAGTAGATTTAATAATACGTTATTGGGACTGCCTCAGGGGCTGTCTGCAGCTATTATTGCTTTTCGGATCTGACAGAGCCCATGTGGACCCCCCATTATACCAAATCTGTATTCATCTTCAATCTGTCATCTCCCAGGGCAATAGGAAACATTATTACATCACCTGCGACCGAAACGGGAGAGGAGAATCGATATTCTTTTTCCTGCAAACGTCGGCAGTTCCTTTTGCGGATGAGCGGAGCTCGTTGGAGAGACGTACAAATTGTTTGAGATTTGAAAACAAGACCAAAGAGACAAAGCAAAAGGAGATGAAAAGGTCACCTGAATACATTGCTTTATACTGGAGGAAATAGGAGTTTTAAATCCCTCGCTTTATTAACCTCTACCACTTCTGCTGGGAGGCTGTTCCACCCTCTCAGTAAAGGAAAAATATACATTGATACAATACCCATACCTGGGAAGTCTTGTATGCAGACTCTGGGAGCGGCTTCAGATAAGGTCGCTAGATCTCTGTTTAGCCACACCCACACCCTGAAGAATTCCCCTCCCACCCCATACATGGTGCTATTAAGGTGTTATCCACGCCTACATAGGCGGATACCCCCTCCCACATACATCCCGTGTCCCACCTGCATCCGTCATAAGTCCGGTTCCCCCCAAGCCACCACCGCCCCCCCCGAAGAGGGAGAGCTCCTGGTATCCAGAGTCTGAAAATTTGAACTTGACCCAAATTTTGGAGATGCCAAACTTTGACTTTTGAGGTTCTTCTCAGAATACGTCGGCCGCTCCAAGGTATCATCACTTCTAAAGACTCACAAAGCTATTATCCACACAACAAGGTCACCCTAACCTAGACATTATGCTCCATGTGGTGTTTTCAGTGCAAGAACTCAAAAAAGAACCCTAGAAAGGAGAGTTTCTGAGGTTCTTCTTAGAATATGTTGGCCACTAAAAGGTATCACCACTTCTAAAGACCCACAACGTTATCATTGTGGAGGTAACCTGGTCACCTCATCCATTTTATTTTGCTACTAAGCATTGAAAGGATTTAAGAGTTGGCACAGCAGCCAGATGTCACCTCTTAAGAAGATCAATACGAAACGCTTCATCACTCCGACAGCCTTTTACTAGGATGAGGCTCATCCGGACTTCCTAAAGCTGTCGGTAAGCAAACATCTGCTTAACATTCAAGGAGCTTTGGTCTGAAGTAAAATGAATCCTCGTCTCTCTCACCGTACGTGACTGCACATCGAGAACTACGTGATGTCACCACCTGGGGACCATGCGCGAAATGAACTCGTTTGTTAATTAAACTAAGATCCGTCCACCCCGTCTTTGCGTCTCGGCCGGGGAAGCAAAGCCCGGATTTGTAGAAGTAACAAGGTGGATCGGTCAAGTTTGTGAAGGAGAACGAAGCTAAAGTAGCATAAAAATTAAATAAATTGGACTTTTTATTTAATTTAGCGATTGTACAAAAATATTTTTCAACAATGAGCCACTTGCGGCTTATTCTCCAACTCCGTGATGACATATGGCAAGCATTGTAATCATTTGAAACAAGTTTAATATGCTTCCGGACCCTTAGAAATCACGTACATAGCAGATAACGCACCGTGTGGCACTTTCAACAGAAGAACTCTAGAAGAACTCCAGAAGAACTCCAGAAGAACTCCAGAAGAACTCTAGAAGAACTCTAGAAGAACTCTAGAAGAACTCTAGAAGAACTCTACAAGAACTCTACAAGAACTCTACAAGAACTCTACAAAGAACTCTACAAGAACTCTAGAAAAGGGACTTCTGGGGTTCTTCTCAGAAAATGTTGGCTATTAAAAGGTATTGGTACTTCTTAAGACCCACAAAGTTATTTTATCCCAACCTTGAGAGTCCTTCTTAATGTGCCGGCAATTTATGGTGCTGCCATTCTTTAATTGCTGACTCAAGACCACTGGATTTCTTCAGTATTTAAATGGACCAAAAACATTCATTTTTCCATTCGTTGTCACTCACCCTCATTTAATTTCTCTTTTTCAAACTCTCTCTCTCTTAATGTGTTCCTGCCTTCTTCGACAACTGCTTCCCTCTCCCTGTCTTCCTTACGGCAGCTCGGCTTCTTGTCTTGCCTCTTCTGTCTTCTTTCTTGCTCTCTTGGAGCACTTCCGCAAAAGGGCCGAGCCTCTCCCCCATTCCTCCAATTCCTCCAATTGGGGGAGAGGCATCAGCCATTTTGCGGAAGTGCTCCAGGAGGCCTGGATAACTCAGAGGACAGCGACTAGAAGCTGACCAAGAAAGAAGACTGAAGACCAAGAAGAGGCAAAACAAGACAAGTCGAGCTGAGGAAAAGGAGACAGGGACATGGAAGCGGTTGGTGGAGAAGATAAAGAAATTTAGAGTGTCTATATTTCTTAAGCACTTGAGTGTGAGAGCGCTTGAGTGAGAGAGAATTATTGTGGGGGAAAAAAACAACGAAATGCAAACGGAAATTTGCAGCTCTCTGCTTCTATCATCTATTGAATTCTTCAGAATTAATGAAATTGGCCAGGTTTGGTAAAATAAAAATTTCTACGAATCCGAATACACAAGTCTACTTGTTATAAAAATCCAGACAGTTGTTGATGGTTAGAAAATATTTTAATTTTTTATTGTATTTTTTTGCCACATTTTTTTTTTTTTTTATTAAAAAAATATTCTTACATCGGTTGCCATTTTATTTTTTTTATTTTTATTTTAATTTTTATTGTATTTTTTTTTTGCCTCAATTTTTTTTTAATTAAAAAATATTCTTACATCGGTTGCCATTTTATTTTTGGATATTTATATATTTTTTTTAATTTGAAATTTTAATTAAAAAAATAAATACCCTGTTGGCATTTAAGCGAATTGTTTAAGCCCGCCGATACCGCGCTCGGGTTGGAAGCGAAGTGTTCTGAACGGATTCATTAACACAAGTACTGTGTCACGAATGACTAATGCGCTCGGCTGCTTTGTATAACAGGACCCATTTGAATGTGTTAGTGCATAATTATGGGACTTCAAGCCACGTGTTCTCGTAAATTAGCCACTTATTGATTTACCTGCGTGTTTGAGGACGCCCGTAAATTGCAGAACTGCAGAACGAGAACACTAAATTAAAGATAGTTGGGTTTCTTCATTCCGACAGAGAAAAAAAAAAAGGATATATCGAGATATGGCAAATTAAGCTACAATAAATTTATGTTTAATTTACCCATAATTGAGCTGTAATTTAAGAACCTACTTCTTAAAAAGTATCTTCACTTGAAACAAGACTTTTTGATCAACACATTGTGCTGGCCAGCGTTGATGATTTATGTGATTCCATAGCACTATTGCAATAGTAACGCTATTACAGCAGTAGCTCTATTAGAATAAAAGCACTTTTAGAATAGTAGCGCTTTTACAGTTATCACTCTAGTAGAATAGTAGCTCTATTATACCGGTAGTTATAGCTCTAGTAGAATAGTAGCTCTATTATACCGGTAGTTATAGCTCTAGTAGAATAGTAGCTCTATTATACCGGTAGTTATAGCTCTAGTAGAATAGTAGCTCTATTACAGTTATAGCTCTAGTAGAATAGTAGCTCTATTACAGTTATAGCTCTATTAGAATAGTAGCTCTATT
>VKOC01000007.1:10023563-10046799 GCA_009364415.1 Spea multiplicata
CCCGATAATGTGTATAGAAACAGCAGGAAGGGGCTTTATAAACTAAACGGTGTAAATAAAACCCATTTACGCCTCCAATCCAATTTAACCATTTGCCCCATATGCAAATGAGCCGTGACATGATATTTGCATACAAGGTCAGGTTGGAGAATTCAAACAGGTGCTCAGTTGTTTTTTTTTCTTGTTTGTTTATTTCATCTTGATTTATGCCACCGATGGGCTAAAAACACAACTGGCGTGGTAGATACATGGAACAGCTTCCCAGAAGTGGTGGTCGGTGATGTATAGGTTGGGGAGAGAAGAGAGAGGAGGGGGGGAGATAGGAGAGAAACATTTAAATAAATAAAGAAGTTTAACAAAGGACAGGAATGGAAGGAGGTTTTACTTGAGTGAGAGGGTGTTAGATAAGTGGAACAGCCACCCAGCAGAGGTGGTACAGGCTAATACAGCGATTAACAGAACGCCGAGGCTTCCTGTCATAACAGAGCTTCCATTCCATACGTGCTCAGGGTCTTGGAATCTGTCCCAAGTCACGAGGAACGCCGGAATCCAGTAAGACATTCCGCCAACCTGCCTTACATTCCCTTACTGTTTGAAACTCGGCCACCTCTGCTGGGAGGCTGTTCCACCTATACCCAACCCTCTCTTTTGGACTATACACTCAATAGTAATTGTATCTGATTATTCATATGTAAAGGGATCTACGGTGTGTATACTGCATACCTCCCAACAGTCCCGCTGCCCCGTAAGCCTCCAATCAGAGGTTGGGAGTTGAAGCAATGGCTGCCGGGGCAATAACAACACACGCGGAACGTGTCGGCCTCTACAGGATATATGTTTCAGGGAACGGGCTTCACTTTATAGTCCTGCTAGCCCTGTCTTTATTTTACTGAGAGGGTGGTAGATACGTGGAACAGCCTCCCAGTGGAAGTGGTAAATAGGAATTTCGGGCAGCAATAACTTCAGTCAGCAGTCCGTCTCCTCCTCTGGTTCCACGCTCTCACCGTGATGAAACCGGGACCTAAAGTTTCGGTGCTCGGGCAAAGAAAGACCGCAGAGGGATGACTTTAAAGCCGGGATGGAGTCTGGTTTTGGATCATACCAAGTAATAACGAGGGGGGGGGCACAACGAAAAAAAAACGTGGTGACGCATTCTGCTTCCAACATCATCCTCTCTCAATTTATTCCTGGATCATTCCTCGATCAAACGAGAGAGGAACCCAGAACCTCCCGGCAGATCGGCCCCATCTGGCCCCCGTCTAGTCGTCTGTTTCTCCTGCTGTAAAGACTCAAACCTTAATCAGTCGTTGGTCTCGTCTTAGATTCAGGAGCCGTATGTCTATCCCATGCATGTTAATACTCTCTACCACTTCTGCTGGGAGGCTGTTCCACTTATCTACCACCCTTGAGCCTTTGCTTTCCTTTCCAAGTTTCAGCCCAGAAGGTCTATTAGAAGGTCTTGGAGACAAACGCCCCACCTGTTGTGTTTTCTGAGCAGCTAAACAGAAACCAACCTTGACCTCAGAAGGTTGTATTTACTGTAACCAGACAACACTCCGTCCTCGGCTAAACAAAGTGCTCTCTGGCTGGTGGCCACGTCGGGTCTTAACGAGCCAATCCCGTCAGACGTTGAGTCTCCCTGTTTCTCGTACGGCCCGCGTTTCGGTGACATCAGCTTGTCGTCGTTGACCCAGATTCCGTAAGGGCCGGCGACGTCTCGGGAATGCTTGGAATGCCTCAGGAGGACACGTCCATGACGTGAGAAGAAGTCTTTGCTCTACACCGTGAGCTTATACAGAACCCAAACATCTCAGTGATGTCCGTGCCAACATAGCACCCGCCGGCAGATCGGCCCCCATCCGGCCCCCGTCTCGTCTCCCCGTTCCTCCTGCTGTAAAGACTCAAACCTTAATCAGTCGTTGGTCTCGTCTTAGATTCAGAAGCGGATGTCTATCCCATGCATGTTTAATACCCTCGCTGTATTACCCTCTACCACCTCTGCTGGGAGGCGGTTCCACTTATCTACCACCATGTCTAGGCCTCCCGTTTTAGATTAAGACTTCTCGTCCTTGGATTTATTTTTGCGCCTTCCTTTGACGAAAGCGACCCTCCTTGCGTACCTTTTGGTGAATTGCGTATGATTTTCAACCAAAAGTTGACCTCGAAATCCTCGCCGTTAGTTAGATTTGTGGCTGGGCTATACCATAACAGGGCGGGGGTGTTGTTATTTATTTATTCTATTTATTATCATTTATATTTTTTTTATTATTATTATTATTATTATTCCTTAATATTTGAGTTTATCAAGAAAAAAAAGGGAAAATATTAGGATTTTTTTTTTAAAAAACGACGCATTTTGATTCACAATCGAAATTTGATTCAGGATTCGAGGGATCGGCAGCCAACGCGTTTCTCCTTGCGGGGAGGTCTGGGTTGACCGTAATGATTTACCATACATCCATACATTACCTGGAGCCGGTCTGCCCTCCTCCGGCAGGCGAAACGCGTCGGCCCTTTAGAATTTGGAATGGTTCTGGTGGACGGGGTCTCCGTGAGGTTGACCTCTAACGTGTTTTTTTTTGTTTTTTTAAATTCCAGGAAAGTATGCCACAGAGCCCTATTTTTCCCAGTATGTTCGGCTCCTCCTGTAGCGAACAGGTACAACCAGAAATGGGGGAGCAATGTGGAGACCCCGTTTACCAAGATGGCAACCTGATATCTGGCTCCCTGGAAGCTCTGATCGAGCGGCTCGTGCCCACCGTGGACTACTATCCAGACGTAAGTAGCCGCGCAACATTATTTTTCAGGGTTTTATGTGCAAAATGAATTTTTCCCAAGAAAAAAAAAATTCTATGATTTTTACTATTTTTTTTCTCTAAGGCCCAAATCTTCGGGTGAAAAAAACATTTTAGTTATAAAAAAAATAAAAAAATTAAAACATACGGAGCTTAGCAACCTGCTGTATTGGAAGGTTGTGGACCATCTTAGGAGCAAAAAAAAAAAAACTAAAGAAAAAAAAAAATAAAAATTCTCATGAGAATTAATATGATGAGAATTTTTACAATAAGAATACCAAGTATTCAAATTTAATTTTGAAGAGACCTCCGTATTCCGTAGCTCAGTTCTAATGGAATCCAACCAAACATATATTACTCGACGACCTTGGCCAATCAGAGTTGGCGTCTTGAGTCTTGAGATATCTTCAGATGTTCTTCAAGAAGCTCAGACGGGATCGTAAATCATAAAAGGGCTTAATGATTCCGGAAGCTTCCTGCATTCCCCGACTTTGGTGGAATAATCGTTCCTTTAATGCCAAGTCTATAAAGTCGGAGCTCAACAGAAGACTCTATTGACTTGGGAGGAGAAGATGGCCTTGGGTGGTGGGACTCCATCCCAACCTCTTCGCTCATCCCTGTCCTGGAGGAACTCGGATGCGGCCGCACTCCGGCCAACTATTGGCCATGGCCATTGTTAAGTTTGTCCTATAAAGAGTTGGCGTGTCTCCAAAAGGGTTCCAGGCGCTGTCTGAATGGGGCCATCAACAAAGCCAACTCGCCATCGTGACGCCTACCGGCCGGATGAAGGGCCCCCCGCCCCCCAAGCGTTTCTGTTGACCTCAACCAGACTGAGACCCCAACAGAGCCTTTTTGGTCATTTTTGAGAATCGTTTTTCTCTACCAATAGGAATTGGTAGATACGTGGAGCAGCCTCCCAGCAGAAGTGGTAGCGGCTAATCCAGTGACGGAACTGAAACATGCACGTGTCATGTGACCTCTTGACCAGGCGATTACTCCAATGTTCTGCTTGTGGCCGAGGAACGGAATGTCCTCTCTGTCTTAAGTCTCAACAGTTCCCACCAACGTTTTTTTTTCTTTTCTTTTTTTTTTTTCTGATTACGTTGGCTAGGAACCAAACTCAATTTTTTTTTAAGAGCCTTCTGGCTTTTTTCTCCCCGAAATCCAACAACAAAAGCCTTCAGATAATTGTAAAAAAAATTTGTTAAAAAAAGGTCAGCTTTTAGAACTGCGTGGGGGGGGGTTAATTTTTTGGGGGGGGGCAAAAAATTGTGAGATTTTTTACAATAATTGGAATATTTTGTTGTTTGTTTTTTTGTTGGCTGGGATTTGTGGGAAGCTGGGGGGGGGCACGAGGCGGGACACGCAGCTCAGACCGTGGGAAAAAAAACACTTTTTAAGACAATGGCGGAGAAAGCAAACACGCAACGAGCGCACGGAGCCAAGACAAATTCAGACAGGAGCGAGGCAGACAGGCAATTTATTCCGTCCCACGGATTTCAGGCGGGGGGGGGGGGGGAGCCCTCCCCGCGGGTCTGGATGCAAGGGGCAGCGGAAAACATTTATGCCACGTGGATGAGAATCCAGCTTGGAGGGGGTTAAAAAAAAAAATACCAAAAAATTAAAAAATATTAAAAAATGATTCCAGGAGGCGCTGCAGAAGCTGAGGTCTCCCCTGCTCATTTCAAAGATAGGAGAGAGAGAGCCTGTAGCCCCTACCAGCTAAAAGCCCACCCACGGGGCGTTTATGGCCTGCAGCTCCTAGGGGGAGGAATCCAAGATGGCCGCCCCCACGGAGCGCATAAAGAAATGGCTTTTTTTAATTACCCCCCCTGCGAGGGCAGTTTCGGCGTCTGACGCGATGTTATTTTCCCTCACAGAGGACCTACATCTTCACGTTCTTACTGAGCTCCCGCGTCTTCACCCACCCCCACGAGATCCTCGCCAAAGTGGGGCAGATCTGCCTCAAGCAGAAGCAGCAGCTGGAATCAGGACCAGAAGCTGACAAGGTAAGCGCCGAGACCCCGCCCCCTTCGCCCAATCCTGCCATCGTTCCATTCAGAAAGGTTATGATGTCACAAACAATAATATATATAAACTACCAGAAACTGGGTTTTTTTCTGCATTTTTTTTTAAAAAAAAGCTTAAAAAAAAAAATTTAAAAAAATGATTTTTTTAAAAATTTTTAAAATTCAGGATCATAGGCCAAAAAAAAAAAAAAAAAAAAAAATTGAGCCATACATCGACTTTTCCTCAAAAAAAGGGCATTATTTAAAGGCATTTTTTTTAAATTAAATCAATTTAAATTATGGAATTTTTCATCTAAAACTAATTTCTAGTCAATGAACTTTGAAAATCCCCCCCTCCCCTTCCCTTCCCGCCGGTCACTGCTGGGAAATGACACGGCAGCCTCTCCGAAAACAAACATGCGCGACCCGCTCGTATCAGCAGAGAAGCTCTTTCCCTTTGGCCGGACGCCTGGGACAGAGAGGCGTTCAGCATTCCTGTTGTCTTCTGCAGGGCGACCTTGGCTCAACGGGATTGGCAATCAAATTGTACTTTGTGAGGGTACTAGATACCCGGAGTAGACTCCCAGAGGAGGCAGCACGGCCAGTAAAGCTATCCTAAGGGACCAGAACCCATACATTTTAAAATACTCTACGCACGGAGCGAGTGGGGAGGAATAAAATACTCTGGTTTACTGGTTTAGCCACGTGACACACGCACACCCCATGACGCCGTTTACCCGTGGGTTTAAGGAAAGTGTTGAGCGTTCTATTAGAATGTTCTTGTGTGAATCTGCCCTTTGTGGTCGATGTCACCTCCCCCTCCCCCCCTCACCAACATTCTCCGACCAGGACTCAAAATTAGCACCGAGCCCGTGACTAACGAAGGGATTTTCCACGCAGAGAAAGTTTCTGTGTTTTCCACACGCGCTTACCCCCCCCCGCCCCCGTGTGACGCGTCGGCTCATGGAAGGTTGAGGGGGGGAGACCCTGTGGTCGCGGTGTCAGTGACGCCAACTTCCTCATCTCGAGACTTCCGTCTGAAAACACAAGTGAGAAGCCGGTGCCTCTTTTGAGGGTTGTGACACGTTTCCTCCGAGATTCCACTATCGGGGGTCTTGGAGGATCCGTCACGGAAGTCCCCTTCGGGCCATGAATGTATTTACATACCCGGCATGTCATGTGGAACCTTGGCCACGGTGACTAATCCTTCACGGGGCCACTAATATCTCAACGGTATTTTGGTTTACAGGGCCACCATCAGACATCTTGGTTCTTGGTGGCCCAGTACAATCCACAAGCCACCTTACCCCAATGCTCCTCAGACTGTCCCACCCCATGCCCACACCAAGCTCCTAAAGCTCACGAAGCTGGCCCAAAGCCCAGATAAGAGACAAGATATGGGTAGCACACTTCAAGGGCCAATCGGGGGGCCCGTGAGAGATCTAGGTTACTGTCCTGTTCTTACCATGTATCTACTTGTAACAATAACTTTTGGGTTTGTCCTCCAGGCCAAACTCAAGTCCTTCGCTGCGAAGATCATCCAGCTGTTGAGGGAATGGACGGAGACGTTTCCCTTCGATTTCCAAGACGAACGGGCCAGGAAGGAGCTCAAGGAGATTGCTCAAAGGATCACTCAGTGTGACGAGGTGAGAAGACACAGGAGCCATGTCTAGACCTATCCCCGACTGGTGTTCTAATGGCCACCAAGCATTTCGTTCTAAGCTTGTTACGCTTCTGCTGCAACTTTTTGGGTTCTTGATGTCCTTCTCCTGGGTCTAGAACCAGCCCATATTGCATGAATTTGTGCTGCCAGGATAGGTTCCTGGATTTGCAACTTGCAGAACCTAGAACCTTCCAACCTAACTGCATTCTTCTCACTCTCCATCAATGAGCTTTCGCCCCATTTCTGATAACTTGTGGTGATGATGAGACCTGTGCGAGCCAAGTAGGACTTTAGGACAACATATTACTACCCATCATGCCTCTTAGATACAGTAATTGTGGTCATGCTGGGTGTTAGATCTTCATACCAGACTGACGCCATTTTTAATCCAAGACCAACAGTAAGAAAGTAGCTTTGGCGATCTTTCATAGAGCTGCCATAGACCTTAAAGTCATGTTTGTCTTGTTTAAGATACCATCCCAACTGCTTCCATTTCCTTTTTGGAGAAAACCCTATGGTTTGCCAAACTCAATGATGCCACCGACAATACATTTAGATCTTTTTAATTACCATAAATGTTTAACGATTTGCCCTGTGCCTTCTTCAGGAGAACGCTACAATCAAGAAGAGCATCAGTCAGATGACTCAGAATGTGCTGGTCGCCCTCTCCACTCGTGGACAATTTCAGGAGATCCGGGAGAAGATCCGACAGCCCGTGACAGATAAGGGGACCATCCTCAAGACCAAGCCCCAGTCGTCCCAAAAGGATATACTGAGCGTCTGTGGGGACCCGTTGATCCTGGCCCAACAGCTCACAGCTATCGAACTGGTGAGACACTCTTTTGGCTCTTATGGTGTCTTCTCTTCCACCGCGGCACATGATCCATTTGACCGCTAGGACTTAATGTGACTTCTTCTGCCTTATCCATGTCACGTGGCTCGTGAAAACATACATGGGGTAACTATTTGAATCTCTTTTTTAGGAGAGACTAGGAAACATTTATCCTGAAGATCTGATGAAGATCATAAGTCATATGGACTGTTTGGATAACCACAAGGTAAGTTCGCTTACCAATATTTTGTCTGTTTCCGACCAATCGAGGACATCAGCAGACCTTGGATACTTGATCGGCGGGGTCCTGTCTCCTCATACTAGGTTCTAGATGGGTTGGTTTGGGCAGCTTAACATGGTGGTAAAGGACAGAGCTCTGCCAAGTTAATGAACCCCAACTAAGAAGCATCAGAGAAGAGGACATGATCAAAAATGTTCCAAGAGAGGGCAACGACAAAACAAAAAGATCCAGCCAAGGGTCTCAACAACAGCATTTTTTCTAGATTTAGGTGGGGGGGGCCTCTTCAGACCACCATAGAGAGAACCAGTACTTAAATCCGTGGCCAATGTCTATACTGTAAGCTCCTTAACATATCCTAGTTCCCACGGGGTTCCACATTTGTTTCAGTGGCACTTCGGAACCCTGGCGCATGTTCAGCTCCCTAACATTTGTAAGGCATTTCAGCAATGCTTACGGACGGGTGGAGAACATACCTTCCAATCCTGCAGCCTGTTCTTCAACCTTCTCCTCTGTCTCTGGTAGTGCCGAAGTGATGTCTCCAAAACCTATAACCTAGAAGCTTACGACAACTGGTTTAACTGCCTGAGTATGCTGGTGGCCACCGAGATTTGCAGGGTGAGTTTTTTTGTTTGTTTGTTTGTTTTTCCTGGCAGAGCAAATAGAAGGCAAAGTTTATTCTCAATGATCATTCTAAGGCAAGGTCTATTCTCAATGATTTATTCCCTGTC
Source organism: Spea multiplicata (assembly GCA_009364415.1). NCBI lineage: Eukaryota > Metazoa > Chordata > Amphibia > Anura > Pelobatidae > Spea > Spea multiplicata. Next base: position 10,031,832 of record VKOC01000007.1, read on the forward strand.
TGCCCGGCAGGTGGTGAAAAAAAAGCAAAGGACCCGGGTGATGGAATTCTTCATAGACGTGGCACGGGAATGCTTCAACATTGGCAACTTCAACTCCATGATGGCCATCATATGTAAGGAACTAGGGCTTGCCGCTCAAGACATGATTAAAAAGGGCTCTGGGTTATGAGACTGAGGCTCATGTTTATTAAGAACCCATCGACTACATGGTCCAGTCACCCACACGTCACCATCGTTGATTAGAAGAACCTGGACAACCCCTACCAGTCATATTCCCAAGAGGGGCCACCTGCATGTTGGAAGTCCATAAGATGGTTTTGGGAAGCTTGTGTTGGTTTCTTGAGGGTTCTACAGCCCTTTAAGTTCTTTTTTTATTGGTTTTCTTAGCTGGGATGAACCTCAGTCCTGTGGCGAGACTCAAGAAAACCTGGTCGAAAGTAAAAACAGCCAAATTCGACGTCTTGGAGGTAAGGCTACAATGTTCCTTGGCTTTAAGGAGACAAAAGGTGACGAGGGGCTTTGTTAAAGGAGCTTGCAATCTACTTTCCCTAAAACGTTAATAACAGATTATGCTGCGCATGGCATTTGCCACCCACAAAACAAGGCACACAATGTTCTTGTACTGCGATGTTTATTGGCTGTTAGAGCACAAGAACGTATGGACGTGAATCCTCGGGGCGAGAGTCAAGTTATTGTGAGTCCTTTTCAAATGAATCATCCAGACATGAGATGTTACTCGGGGAAAATGAACTTGCACCCAGTAATTATAAACGCTACGTCCAACCTTTGGCCCTGTGACTTACTAATTATGGGTCTCATTAGATCATCACGTCATCATCCGACACACAACAAACGATACTGCAAGCGATACTGCAGCTTGAAAAAAAGTTGCTTCGACTTTGTGTAAACTGGGGTGTTATTGCCCCCTAGTGGACAGTTAGAGACACTGCAAAAAATTGTCATAAATGTAAGCAACTTATTAATGTCATAATCCAAATTTTTGAGTTGAGTCTTCTTCCTCTCGATTTTGTAAAGGGAATAGTATTCCTTGGTGGCACGCAACAAGAAGACATTGGCTAAAGGTCTATGAAATAGTTAATTGACTCTTTTTTTTTTTTTTTTAATAGCATCACATGGACCCCTCGAGTAATTTTTGCAATTACCGAACAGCCCTACAGGGGGCGACGCAGAGATCCCAAAGTGCCAACAGCAGCAGGGAGAAAATAGTCATCCCCGTTTTCAACTTGTTTATCAAAGACATCTTCTTCTTACACAAGATCCACGCGAACCGTTTACCCAACGGGCACGTCAACTTCAAGGTAGACAAGGCGTCCACAGCTTTTTATGGAAGGTCTTTGAGGTCATGTGCCCAGCCCTGTGGGCCCGACCACTTTTTCCAAAAAGTTTAGTCCACAAAATGTTTTTTTAATTGTTCCTAGGGTTGATTTTTCTGAGGTCTCACAGAGTCTTCTCATGGGAAGAGATCTTACTGACCTTTTTCTTCTCTCGAACAGAAATTTTGGGAGATCTCGAGGCAGATCCATGATTTCCTGACGTGGAAGCAGGTGGAATGTCCGTTCGAAAAAGACAAGAAAATTCAGACCTACCTTCTGACTACACCCATATACACTGAAGAAGGTGAGCAGGGTCTCGGGTCTCCGCCATACCAAGTTCCTATGATAGCTGCTGCAACCTACTACCGTCTAAAATATTTTAAGAATTTTTTTTAATTTTTTTAATAATTTTAGATTTTTTTTATTTTTATTTTGTTTTGTTGTAATGTTTTTAAAATTATATATTTTTATAGAGGATTAAATTTAGGTTTATTAAAGGTTTTTTTGCTATATAATTTTCATTACAAGATAACTTCATGCGTCAATATATTGTATTTTCTTCCTGAATATGGCAAATATTAATACATGAAATATTTTTTCAATTTTTTTTTTTTTTAGCACTCTTTGTGGCCTCCTTTGAAAATGAAGGTCCGGATAATCATATGGAAAAGGACAGCTGGAAAACTCTCAGGTAAAATAATAGAAGGAGATAAGACAGGTGCCGAGGGCCCCTAGTGATCTAAAGGGCCCCTCAGAAACCGGCACTAGAAAAAAATTCTCATAAATTCTCCATTTTTATTTTTTTTTAGTCTTTTGCATAATTATTCTTTTTAATTTGTTGTGTTATTAATGGGTACCCCCATAAATCTTCCCGTTTAGGGCCCCCATCAATTAAATTTGAAATTTCTATTTAAATTCTGAATTAAATTGAATTCTAGCTCTCAACATCCAATGAGAATATCTCTATTTTTTTATTTACATTTTTTTTATGTATATTGTTTAAAAATAATAATAATTACCGGCCATTTTAATTTTTTGCTCAATGATGTGCAAAAAAATTTCAAAAAGTTTTATTATACCCAAGGTTTAACTGAATTTCCCATGATTCTCTCAGCTAAATTAATATACCTAGATTTCAATATGGAGTCAGGTCAATAATTTCGTTTAAAAAAAAAATATATTTTTAATTAATTTTAAATTTTTTTTTTTTTTTTTTTTTTATTACAGGTCAACGCTTTTAAATAGGGCCTGAGAGATCGTCCAACGGGAGCGCACAAAAGGAGTGTTTTTATTTTCTTTTAATATTATCATTTCGAGAAGAACGTTATTGGTCAGAAGACGAGCCTCGCTGGCTGAGGGGGAAGTCTGCTGGTTTTTTTTGTGTGTTTTTTTATGTGTTTTTTTTTTTTGTATATACAAATTTCAGAGCCTTCTAAAGAGTAACCTAATAGAAATATAAGTTTATACATATAAGTATATATATATATTTCACTCTTTAAGCACTTATATAAGAAAAAAGGGATTTTTCTTTTCTTCTTCATTGTATCGTTTACAAAAAAAAAAAGACAAATTTAACCCTTTGCTGCTGGTATGGCGTAGACACAACGCAGGGGTTCTGTGTCGAAGTGCAGAAAACAAATCTAATGAATGTGTCAGGAAAAAAAGGGGGGTTAACCCTCTTATAAATTGTAATTTAAGGGCAGGGCCCTTTTTTTCTTCTTCTTTAAATTTTGGGGTGTTTATAAATATTTGGGGGTTTTAATAAGCACTGGGAATCTTACTTTTATTATACTATAGCCAGACCCCCTAACGCCCCTCTTCCCTTTAACCGTATGCTGCTACGTTAAAATAATAAAAAAATTCTATCCTTCCTACAATTTATAGAGAGCGGTGCCAAGCACTTATATAAAAATTAAAAAAAATATTAATTTTTTTTTATATATTTACAAAAATCCAACTGTTTTGGTAAAGCTGGTCTGGACGTGGAAATAAAACCCCTAAAATATTTAAGTGCGGGTGCCTTTTAAATATATTTTCGACCAATAGACGCTGAGTAGATATCTGAGCAAGTTCATAGGTCCATGGCTGCTTAGTAGAGCTAGGACTCACGCGGCGTCCGCCGTCTTCGTGATCGTGTCTGCCTGTCTATGACTTTTAGCTGTAGTTGAGAGCATAGGGGTCGCTCTACGGGGCGTCCTTGCGTGCGATAAAAGCTTGTTTACGGCTCAGTGCCGCCATTAGGAACCTCGGGGGGGGGCCCCAGCACAAGCCTAAAGACCTTGCTTCGACCCGTTCCTGCCCCACCTCATGTATTCAATGGCGCTACCAGGGCCCAAAGTCTGGAACAGGGGGAGGCATCTGGGTGTGTCTAAGTGTTAGCCCCGCCCCAGAAGAACATTTGTACCCCATCAGCCCTATATTATCTTTAACCCCTTTTCAACAACAAAGGGGCACGGGACCGGCTTCTCAATAGTAGACCACTTGATATCGACCATACTTGATCGTGAAAAGAAATTTACGTTTAACTATTGCTCCAAAATTCTAAATTATTACATTTTTTTGTATGCTGCTTTGTTACATTTCGTTCCAAAGAGGAGGGCATTTAAATTGTTTACGGTAGTGGTGTGGTGGGGTCTATGAAGCATCCCTCTCGGATGTTAGCCTACAGGGTTAATTATGGCAGTGTGTAAAAGAGATTAACCCTTTAGTTCCCCAAAAGGGGGTACACAATGGAAGGGTTACCCATCTTCTACTCTGCTTTTCATGGGGTCGTAGGTCCTCCAGAGGACCCTTTGTGGCGCCGCTAAGCAAGCCATTAAACGCACAACAAAGCTCAGTTCCCCCGTCCCCTGCCTACGGGGGGGGGGGGGGGGCAGCACATTCCATGAGGTTCTCTGTACGAGTTTGATATTTATGTTCTGTTCCAATCAGCTTGCTCGGTCAAAGCTGTACTGTGAAGCAGGGTATTCTACGTTTGACCTGATGTGCTTGCATAAATAAATACCAAAATCGCTTCAAAAATCAACAACGGGTTGTGTTTTTAATGTTCCTAAGCCCGCTGGGGCTCCTCAGGGGTGTCACCCTTTTCCCAGGATTCTATGACACATAGAAGGAAATTAAGCGCAGCATAAAATTGTTGGCCCTATATAAAAAACATAATAATAATATCCCTCATCTTCTTTAAAACATTTCTCTGTTGGGGGTGCTCCTTGGGGGTGTCACCCTTTTCTTATGATTCTATGACACTTAGAAGGACATATCCCTCAGCTTCTTTGGTACATCTGTTGGGGCTCCTCAGGGGTGTCACCTTTTCCCCCCCAGGATTCTATGACACATAAAAGAAGGACATATCCCTTATCTCCTTTGATATATCTATATGTCGGGGCTCCTCAGGGGTGTCACCCTTTCCCAGGATTTTATGACACATAGAAGAAGGACATATCCCTTCTCTCCTTTGATATATCTATATGTTGGGGCTCCTCAGGGGTGTCACCCTTTCCCAGGATTATATGACACATAGAAGAAGGACAAATCCCTTCTCTCCTTTAATAGACATATCCGTTGCTGCATAATAAGGCATTCGTAATGCACAAGCTCCCTTTATTTAGACCTTCACGAGGCTGCAAGAGCAAACTAAGCAAATTCTCTGAGAGGTTTGACTTCATCTAAATAATTAATAAGAAAAAAAAATCTAATTAAAAAAAAAAAAAGATACCGATTCCTTTCTTTCTCCGCATTCTGTAATAAGGCACATTAGGTCCATTTCTCCAGCGGTACCCAATCGCTTTGATATGAAGAGTCACAATTTTTGTGGTCTCCCCAGCCATTAAATGCCATTAAAACAAAAACAAAAAAAAAACAAAAAAACAATCACGCTGATAAGTTCGTGTCGACTCCAGCTGCCGACACGCTCCACAAATGTCTAGGAATCCCTTTTTCCCCCCTTCATTTTGTAGCATAAAGATATTTGGATTATTTGGAGTATAACAGAGCTCATTCCAGAAGGCGTAGGTTAATGGACTGACCAGCAGGTGGCACCGACGAGTATCAGTCCACGGTTAGGGGCCTCTGTACGTGGCTCGCGCCATTAGTCCAGAATCACACGATTCTTATGTTGGGTTGACATCGGGCTTTGGGTCGTTCAACCCGCCTGATCACCGTTCGTCTTGAAGGCTTGCTTTCGAAGGTGAGCCTCGATCTCACCCCTGAACACCAACATCCCCAGGTGCGAATGAGACGCCTCGTTCATGGCCTTGGACTGGATACACATTCTATACTGCTCCGGGGTCAGCTCGTCCACGCAATGCTTCTCGTGCCACAAGTGGAAAAGGCTGGGCACCGGGGTTCGCACCACCATCAGGTCACTGCGAAGGTATTTCCTGTAGAGGTGCACATCCTCTCCACCCCACCCTCGGACTTCAAGGTCGAAACCCCCTAAAAGCAGAAATGTGGGGATTATTTTTATTTTTTTTTTTTTAAAAAAAAACATTTTAAAAGTTTTTGGTATTTAATTTTTTACACAGTTCATTTTTCAACCACTAGATGGAGCCACAGTACACATGATGATCCCACCACCGAAAAAAACAAAAAAAATTAAGGATTTTTGATGCCGGAGTCACAGAATAATTAAAAGTTTTGCTTACCGACAGCTAGAAAATCTGCCCTGTATTGACAAGTCATACCGAAGCCAAAATCTCTCCAGAAACCGGAGTCTTTCTTGTGAACCTAGAACGTTAAGAGTAGAGAGACGCAACCTGAGCCATAAAAATATAAAAAAAAAATATATATAGCTATAATATATATATATACTATGATATATTCTAAAATTTTGAATTAATTTAGCCAGCGGTGAGATAAAAGTCCATAACGGAATCTCCGGAAAAAAAAAACTTAACGAGTTGTTGTTTCCACCCGGCGGGAGGGACTTCTTGGTTGGCGTAGACGATGGCAGGATTGTAAAGGCTGAAGACCACCGGGTAGAAGACCTTCTTACCTACGAGACAAAACAGAGACGTCAGTAAGACCTGACGCGGTGGAGCTTCTTTTTTTTTTTTTTAAAGCCCAAAATGAGCATTTTTAGGTTATTTTCTCATTTAAAAAAAAAAATTCCCCCCCGCTCTTCGAGCCACATATTAGATCAGACGTTGGGCCTGGGTGAGGAGCTCACCAGAGAAGATGGTGGCTACAGACTCTGGGAAAGTAGGCAGATTTTCCATAATAATATAACATGACCCTTTAAGGTCATTACTTATGGAATCTGAGAACAGAAAATTATTTACAAGAAGGTTTTAAACCGGGGGGGCAGCTGCTCGATTTTTGCTTCCCCCAAGAATGACATGAGGACATTTGTCGACACGTTCCCCTTCCATCTTGGGGACCTACTCATGGAGGGTAGGAACGACATTCCATTTTCTGACAGTTCCTGTTGCTAGAGGAGTTCAAACCTTCTAGGTGCTTCTACTTCCTTCATCATGGAGACCAGAAGGTCCTTGCAGATCTTTGCACAGACCTCAATCATGCTTGGGGTGTTACCAAACTCTAGCCTGGCAGGAACGAGTCTCTAGCGGTCTATCACAGGGTAAGCGCTTCAACAACACGTATTATTATTATTCATTTATTAAGGTGAAGAACAAAACCACCGGCATGGCTTCCATCTTTAACTTCCCATCAGCCCCGCGCATGAATTTTAAAATAATAAAAATGTCAGCTCACCAGGCTTTGCATTCAGTCTGCAGGTGTTGAGAAACCCGGCGGTGAAGTATACGTCGACATCACAGAAGAACAACAAGCCGTCTCCTTTGTCCCAGGCTTTGGCCCCCACCTCCAGCCCGCGTCCCCTGTTAAACTCCTCCTTCAGGGGTATCAGGGTGTAGTTACGGGCGCTGGTGGCTCTGTAAGGGCAAATACACACCAATAAGGGTAATCTACCAAGGAAAATTAAGTTATTGCGCAATCACACTCATGACAAAAACATGGGCGGTCAAGAGACTGATAGCACGCGTGTCCTCAAAATCCAAAGGAGACCACGGTGGAGTCCACAGGGTAGTGGTGGTATTTGGGTCCAAAAGATACTAAGGGACATGCAATCGAGCAAATCGCTAATATAGTCTCTCGGGAACCTACCCGTCGAGAACCTTCAGGATCCTCTTGACCTCCGCCAATCCTTCATCTCCAAAGTATACGACAGTCAGGTACGTCCGTCTGTCCTGACGAACGCAAACCTCCCTGGAATTTAAAGCAATGGTTTAGGATCTCTTCTCCATAACCGGATCGCCTCTTAATTCTCCCCATAGCCTGGGGAAAGTTGTGGATACATGGAAGGGTCGTGCGTCAGAGATGGAATGAAGTGACGAGGCACTGCTGCACCAAGTATGAAGTAAAAAAGGAAATCGGGCTAAACATCTGTTTCTTGCAATTATAGAAAAAAAATTAAAGTTACTATTCTAGAGTAAGTCCCTCATGGGAAGCATTAATGGGGTATTGTCACCAGTGGAAGAGCTAGTACCATCCAATCACTTTCCTCTTCACCTCTTCACGCCTATGGGTCTTTGCCCTGGTAAACCCTCCCCACCATACTCATCGCTCACCTGTAGTTCTCCACGAACTGAGCAAAGGCCTCCGTTCTGCCGGAGAGAGGAACGATGATGTTGACTAAGGTCCTGGATATGTCCTCCGTGTCCACCTTCACCTTCATGAGAGGCCCGAAAGGGCGGAAAAGGGTTATGTGGTTGTAGTTCTCGGAATCCGGCTTCTTGTAGAAGAGTTCATACTGGGATCCTTTGTCCCTTTCAGTGCGGTAATAGCCTTACCAAAACAACAAGAGACAGGGAAACCCAAGTAAGCCTTACAACAAGTGCCAAAACCACACGAAACAACACAATAAATGTAAGGTTCATTATTTTGGACCAAAGGTGTGGTGTCATCTCATATGGCTTCCAAGATAACCTTTAAGGAACAACCTAGAAGGCCAGAGCTGGTGTTTTTTGTGGACTCACCTTCTACAAAGTCAGATTCACTGTAGATCACCTTGTTAGCACCTCTGTTCCCCTGCTCTTCATCGTCATCGTCAGGATTATTTATGACTTCCAGTCCAGCCTCTATGACCTCCACCAGCTCGTCTCTCCTGTCCTTCCTAATGGGTTTTTCCTCAGGGTGTCGAGTCAGCCCCATCTCCAGCTGGTAAACCTTCATGGTGTTAAAGCTTTCAAATGGGACCACAGCGTACTCGCTCGGGAATTTAGCACCCGTAACGACCTCTGCCTTGTCGATCTGGGAGTGAAGGAACTCCAGCAGGTCATTGGGCTGATCTTTGGTACCTTGGTGTCCACCGTTGGCGAGCTTCTTCTCATTTAACGATCTTAACTTCTCGCTCATCTCCTGGAGTTCCTGCTTAAGTTGGGCTATCTGACGCTTAAGGCTGCTTGCCCGGTTCTTGTAGTGCTCTTCTTGCTCCTGAAGAAGAGCTTGGTAATATTCTTTATTGAACAGCTCCCCGGCGATGCCCGGGAGAGAGCCATTTCCTTCAGAAGCAGGAGCGCACTGCAGGAGATACACGAGAAGTATCAAGCTAAAGACCAAAGCAAGGCCGACCAGAAACCACCGGGTCCTGGCTTGGAGAAACAATCCTCTCCTGGGCATTCTTTCGAAAAATGGAAGTGGCCTCTTTGCATGAAGTCAATCTACTCTTTTCTCCATGGTGGTTGAACCACAAACCCTTGTCTCAAGCCATGGACTCAACGTACGACTTGACTTTTTGTTGGTCATCCATCCTAAAAACACAAAATCAGCCTCCGATAATCTCCATCAAACCTTCAGCATGGTCTTCTGGAGGAGCTTCACGCAGTCTCGTTGCTAGCAGGTGGGAATGGGATGTGACGAGCAACAGCTGTCGAGGAACCTGTCTCCGGACACATTATTCTTCCCGCGATCTAAACGCATCTATGCGTCACGCTCGGTGGTGCGAATAAGATGATGTCAATACCCTAAAAAAAAATCAAAAAAAAAATCAAAAATATATTTAATCGTTTATAAATGAAATTTTTAAAAATTAAAAAAGATAACTAACTTTATATAATATTATAATATATAATGATAGCTCCTAAGTGCTAAGCATATACAAAGTGTTAAACAACAAAAAAAATTGAAATACATATTGCCTTGAAATTAAAAAAAAAGAAGACATCCAGAATGGGAAGCTATAATTTGACATGAAAGGTTTTTTTGAAGAATGAGATGAATTTTTAAAGGCGAGTTTAAACCCCTTAAGGACAATGGGCGGTCCTATTAAACCTTTGCATTTGTCATTAAGGGGTTAAAAAAAAAGTTTGCAGCAGAATTATTGGCTGACCAAGCCCCTCCCTATCTCTACATTTTTACGGGAAGGTTAAAAAAAAATAATAATTTTAAAAAAAAAAATGAAAATAAACATAAAATGAGACTTTATATTACACTAATGACTCCCTTATTACGCGAAAAAATAAAAGGCAATTTAAAGAAATAAAATGGCACTATTACAAATTCTTGAAATGTTCATGCCGAAAAAGTTTTTAATACATGCAATAGAAAAAATAATCTGTTAAGAAAAAAAAGTGTTTTTTTTTCTCCCTTTTTTAAATTTGCCTGCAAAAAATTCGCTTCCGACAAAGAGTTTGTAACAGTTTCCTTAGTCAAGAGAGCGATTAGAAAGTGACTCAGCAGATCGGAAGGAGTTCTGTTTTATGGGCGCTGGATATATCGTGGCCAAGAGCATTTTTTTTTATGTTTTTTATTTTTTTAAGAAAAAAAAAAGAGGGGGAATTCTGGGCGCATCTGTTTGCAATTACAGGCGAAGACGGAACGGAGGAGAGGAGGGCGTCTGAGAATAAAATTCTCTGCCCCTCGGACCACAGGAAGCAGGCCACGGAATCTCCTCCTTATGGGCATTGGACGAGGGCATGCGATGACATCTTCTTAAAGGCGCAGTACGGAAAAAAAAATAAAATAAAAAAAAAAACACCAAAAACTCGAGTCTAATGTTTACTTAACGCCGGCCCTTTAAATTTCACAAGTAAACTCAAATTCAAACAAATTTTAAAAACTCAACTTTTTTGAAACCAAAATTCCCACATTGGAGTCGGCTGGACATCGGATTAAAAAAATAAATAAAAATAAAACATAAAAAAAAACTTGGGGGACTGGACTATAACAACTCTAATCAATCTCAGCTACGTAAGGAACGGCCGAATTCTGTGCCAGCGGAAACTGACATCAGGTCCCAGCGCGACATCATGCCATTAAAAAGGTTCTTACTGAGCATCCGTTAAAATTATTTGTGATAAAAAAAAAGAAATAAAAAGGAAAATATTAATTAAGAGTTTTTAAATTTACAGAAAATTAGGAAGCAAAAAACTAAATTAAATCAAGAAACATGAATTCTGCCCTCTGATAAATAGAATAAAATACATAATAATAATAAATCGTAATTAAATTTGAATTTTGCAGATTAAAAATGAAAATACCACAAAAAAAGAACATAAAAATCGCAAAAATTCTATAAAATTAGAAAATGTAAAATAACGGCACAGCACAAAGAATGCTAAATCTCAACACAATATTTTGTTTTTGAGTTTTTTGTCCAGTTTCATCTCTTATGAAATAAAAAAACAAAAAAAAGATTACCTTATAATTTTGCGGCAAAAATAAATAAAGATCCCGGAGCTCCGAGTCTCGTCTAGAAGCTGCTGCTGCTGCTACTCGTGAAATTTAAATCTAGAACAAACAAAAAGGAGAAAAAAAGAAAAAAAAAAGTGCTTGTGAAGCGTTTCTCTTCTGAAAGACACCGCAGAAACGGAGAATTTTTTTTTTTTTTAAATTAACCCTTTTCTTGAAAAGTTATATATTTTTTCAGCTAAACCAAATCCCAACCCCCGTCTACGAACCTTAATCAGCCGTCGGTCTCGTCTTAGATTCAGGAGCCGTATGTCTACCCCGCGCGTGTTTAATCCCCCTCGCTGTATTACCCTCTACCACCTCTGCTGGGAGGCCGTTCCAGTTACCTAGCACCGCCTCCGTTAGGTTAAACCTCTTTAGGCTCCGCCTCAGCCTCTAGTTTCTCCTCCCCTGCAGCCTACCTCTTGCACTGCAGAGCGTCGGCAAGGGTGCATCCGGCGAAACGCGCAGGGGGTTAAGCACCCGTTTTGTGCGGCGTGCAATAAAGTTTTATCAATGAATTTCAAAAAAAAAAAATTGTAAAAGTGTTAATTTGTTATCAAAACGGGGCTGAACGTTAATACCGGGAAAGAGTTAAAAAAAAGTAAATAAAAAAAAATAAAGATTAAGATATCTTAACCGTTTTTGGGGGGGGGGGTGTGATTTTGTCCCCATTTATCCGCCGCCCCGCGCCGGGATGTTTTCTCTCATTTTTCAGGCCTCTGAAGAAGCGTATTTGAGACAATAATGGCGTCCATTCTTTAGTTTGCCCCTCCCCCCTGCCTGATCCAGTGAACAGGAAGTGGAATCAGACAGCATACTTAGGTACACTTCCTGTGCACATTCTGACGTCCAGGTGAGCTCAGCTGTGTAAATAAAATACACTAACCGATAGGTCAGAATACGTAAAGCCCCGCCCCCAGCCACACCCCCTACAATATTATTAACGTTGCCGTTTTACGGCTATTTCGTTATTTCAGGGGCTTCTCTGGCTTTTCATTGGAAAGCGACGTGGGTCGGGCCCCCGGAAACGAGCAGGGCCGGTCTCAGAACTGGGTGAGGTCTTGTAGCCGGGACTGTCCTGCAAAAATCAGGGCTGTTGGTAGGTACGGGGCATGGCTGCCGCTCCATAAGGGTAATCTCTGCAAGCGGCCGGCTGTCACAGCCCCGTCTCTCTCTCTCTGCCCATAAAACCACCTCTGCTGAATCACGGCTGGAGCGGACTACGCCCGCCACGGAAAAAATAACCTCACTTTCCTCCAAACAAAGAGACTTCACACAGGGAGCCGTCTGAAGAGACAGCCCGGCGCTTTAATGCCCCCTTTGTAAATACATGGGGGGATTCTGCAGCCCCCACATATGGATTTGCCCCCCCATATGGATTCGACCTCCACCAGCAGGAGATGCATTCAGCCGCGATGTGATCTCCTTTCCACCAATCAGCTTCTGGGACGGCTCGGCGGCCTATAAATCCCTCACAGACGCCGCTTTGCTCACAAGAGCTTACAGTCTAAAGCCCGTCACCCATGACAGGGAGGGGGGGCACGGGACAAGATTTATGCTGCGCTAGAAGAGTAACGCACTGAGAGGCCAATGTATGACCCATAAATGCCACGGCTATGTTGTTGAGAGGGTAGTGGATAGGTGGAACAGCCTCCCAGCAGAGGTGGTAGAGGGCAATACGGTGAGGGGAGGGTATTAAACACGCGTGGGATAGGCACACGGCTCCTGGATCCGAGACGAGGAACCGGTAAAGGTCGGGGGTCCATAGTCTAGAACCGGCGGGTCCATTACTCTTCTAAATGCCCCCCAGTTACACAAATACCCCGCAGTGGGGCTAAAAGTCATATAAAGCCATATTTTAACTAGGTCTCAGATTCAGGAGCCGTATGTCTATCCCATGCATGTTTAATACCCCCACTGTATTACCCTCTACCACCTCTGCTGGGAGGCTGCTCCACTTATCTACCTCCCTCTCTGTAAAGTAAACTTATAAGAAGGGATACGGAGACTTGTCGGTCCCAAAAGAGCCTCGAGCAGAAGCTTTAAAGGACCTCGCCGGTCTCTTCTCTGTTTTTTAAGTGAAGAAGAGACCTCTGAGGTCCCGGAAGGTGACAATCTTTTTCCACGTCGGCCCGACTCAGCCTGGACTTGAGACTCTGTAGTTTCAGGAAGCCGCCCTTTGGAAGCGAGGGCTGGAGGGGAATACATCGCTGGATTTTGGACCCATTTCTAGAAGGAATCATAAAAGCACCAACAGCCCCAATTCACCAACAGGGAAGTCCTGGCGCCCTCAGCCAACAGGGAATCCCAGAGAGCCTTTGGCAATGGGAGTGATTTACTTCTACTTTACTGACAGGGTGGTAGATAAGTAGAACAGCCTCCCAGCAGAGGTGGTAGAGGGTAATACAGTGAAGGTATTAAACATGCATGGGATAGACATCCGGCTCCTGACAGACACAAAAAATACTGACCCCCCCCAATGTGTTTGTGTGTGTGTTGTGTATCACAGGTGTATAGGTGTGTGGTTGTGATGTTGGGGGGCTGTTGTATGGTTGTGTCGGGTGGGGAGGTTGCAGATGTTGGGGCTGCTGTATGGTTGTGTTGGGGAGGTGCGTTGTATGGCTGTGACGTTGGGGTTGCCAGCGGTTGTTGTGTCGGTGGGAGGTGTTGTATGGTTGCATGTTGGGGGCTGTTGTATGGTTGTGTCGGGTGGGAGGTGTTGTATGGTTGTGTTGGGGAGGTGTTGCATGGTTGCATGTTGGGGGCTGTTGTATGGTTGTGTCGGGTGGAGGGCATGGTTGTGCCGGGTGGGAGTGTTGTATGGTTGTGTTGGGGAGGTGTTGTATGGTTGTGATGTTGGGGGCTGCTGTATGGTTGTGCTGTGGAGGTGCTGTATGGTTGTGTCGGGTGGGAGGTGTTGTATGGTTGTCGGGTGGGGAGGTGTTGTGATGTTGGGGGCTGCTGTATGGTTGTGCTGGGTGGGAGGTGCTGTGATGTTGGGGCTGTTGTATGGCTGTGCTGCGGGGAGGTGTTGTATGGCTGTGTCGGGTGGGAGTGCGTTGTATAGTTGTGCTGGGTGGGAGGTGCTGTGATGTTGGGGGCTGCTGTATGGTTGTGTCGGGGAGGTGTTGTGATGTTAGCTGCTGTATGGTTGCGTCGGTGGGAGGTGTTGTGTGGTTGTGTCAGTGGGAGGTGTTGTATGGTTGTGTCGGGTGGGAGGTGTTGTATGGTTGTGTCGGTGAGGTGCTGTATGGTTGTGTCGGGTGGGGAGGTGTTGTGTGGTTGTGTCGGGTGGGGAGGTGTTGTGATGTTGGGGGGCTGTTGTATGGTTGTGTTGCTGTGTCACACAGGGGGATTGTGTAATGCACACACATAGAACACAACCAAGGCCAGGGAAGCCTCTTAGCATCACAGCAAGGAATCAACACAAATCGGTATACAAAACAACAACAAGGGGCAGGAGGCAGCACAAACACAACCCCTGCGACACAGAAGGCGTCCTACACAACAAGAGGCCGAGATTAACACAAAGTAACACAACCCAGCCGTACAGAGAGAGAGAATATAATACAACACAATGTAACAAAATATAACACGGCCGGCGGATACAATGTAACGAAACGCGCCAGCCTTCTATAAATAAACAATCTGCGTTCTATTAGTAAACAAAAGATGCGGCATCAGCCCCCCCGCTCCCCCCCCCCTTACCTGCAGCCCGGCACACACAGGGTGCATAACACCGCGGAGATACCCGGCACCCGCATATATACACACCGGGGACTCACACAGTAACACACAATGCACAGCCCGGCACTTCCTGCAACCGAGGAAATGACACCCAGAGAGGGAGGAGACACAACACAGATACACTGACCCTGCCCGGGCTACACAACACACAGACACACACAACACACAGACACACACAACACACAGACACTGACCCT
>VKOC01000007.1:10054407-10133103 GCA_009364415.1 Spea multiplicata
CCTTTATCACTCCCATCACTCCTGTGCTCCAATTGCCCTTTATCACTCCCATCACAGAAATTAAAAATATATATTTATGAAATATATTTTCTTCTGATTTTATTTTGTTCTTCAGCAGGTTTGAGTCTGTATAAAATTCTATACAAAAACCACAAAAATGTAAAAATATTCATATTAATTTATATAAACACGTCGTAATTTTTTTTTGGAACCAAAAGAAGCAATTTCTCGCACATTTTCCCCGCTGGATTCCCAAATCTTTATTTCCTCTAATTGCGTTAAATCCCTAAGTCCCGGTTCACGATTAATGGCGGAAATGTGGTCGTCGCGGCTTTTCCTGTGTGATTCATTTAATGGAACCTTCCAGAACTTGAACTTTTTGTGTGTCAATAACTGCTATTATTTTGGAAAGATTTGGTTTAGAAGTCAGGGATTTTTTTCACAGCGAGACAAATCAGGTCCTTCAACCTCAGACAAGCGAGGGGCTCGTATTCCATTACCAAAGAGGTCTACTGGCCATCTATGCGTTGAGTTGGCTGTAGATGTCACCTCTGATGTCACCACTTCTCACGTCCTACCAAGGTCAAAAATGGTCATCAATGGGTCATCAGATGGGCAGGTAGATAAGTCCCATGGTTTTTTTCCCCACCAAAAGTCCATATTTTTGGCAGCCTAATGTTCTCATGGGTTGAGGAACCTGGAAGGGGTGAAAAACCAGCATGTCGGGTATCTGATTCTTCTCTGGTAAATTTCTCTCCTGATGATATCTAATGATTCTATTGACAGCTTTGTTGGTGGCCTTCGGGGTTCTACTGGGGATCGGTGGAGCGTTCCTCCTCTTCACCTACGTGTCAAGGTAATTCTGATGTCCGGTCTTGTAAACGTGGCCTCTACTGTTACGACCTTCAATGGGTTCATTTTGAAAGACCTTGACTTTGAATAAAACATTGTGAGGAACCACCTTATCTTCAGTTGATGACTCAGCAGGAGCCTTCAGGGCAGGTAGCAATAAACCTGGGGTGTAAACAACAGATCCTGGCTAGGAGTCCACCTCATTGTCAGTCATGTGATATTTTGGGTGACTTTCCCGGCTCAAACACCACACTGAACTGATGCTTTATGGCAATGCTAATGAAGTCCGTCCCTCCATAGGCTTTCATTAGCCAGAGAGTCCGACTAGGTGATTAAGACTGAGGCATTCTATTGTTTCCCCACAGGCAGTATGATAAGGAGTCAGGGTGTTTAGTAGATTGGGGCTCAGGTAACAGAGTGAGAACAAACGGCTGATATGCAGCTGTCTGAAAACATTATATTATGGGGCCAAAAATACCCTTTTTTATGATTATTTGTTGCAGGCTGGAGTGCACCCGGAGCTCCCGGCAGAACTGCCCCGGCCTGTGCAGAGACGTACGTACAGAACCCACACGTTTTCCTCCAACGCGAGATCAGAAATCCGCTTTCTATTTACAATTAGAGGCCGGAGGGTAACAGGAGGAAATGTGCATTTACTGAAAGGGTAGTAGATACCTGGAACTGATTCCCAGTGGAGGTAAAATCTAGAAGATTATATACATAAAAAGTCACGCTACGCAAATCAGCGAAAACCAAAAGAAATGAGGGGCTCCCAGCTAGTCGTGGGTTAATTAACCTAGCAATCAATGGGTTAAAGTGCATACATCTAAAGAGACACCTGATTCTTCATAAAAAAACGAACATCAACTTGTCTAAAGCAAGTGTTACTTGACTGTGAGGGTGGTGGATATGTGGAACAGCCTCCCAGCAGAGGTGAGGGGATCTTCTTTAATTTCTTCCCCTCCGTTATAATAATAAATAAATAACCCCCCCCCAGGTTAGTTAGCGATGGGCACAGAGACAGCCTCAGCTGGTCCGTAGAGTGTAATAATAAGAAATGAAATGAAGCCCGAGTGGTGGAGCGCTCATCATCCATCACGGGACAGAGATATAATTGGGGGGGGCTTCTTCTGCTCTCTGTTAACCCTTTGGGGGCAAATTGTTGAGCAGGAGGGCGATTTTAAGTTATGCAGACGTGTGCATATACACATAAAGGGCTGTAAAAGTTAAGATTTGGGCAAAAAGGACAAATATCCATCTATAGACTACAAGCCATACGCCCATGCCCCATACGGTTAAATTCCCTCGCTGTAGTAGCCTTTACCACTTCTGCCCGGAAGGTGTCCCACTTATCCACTACCCTCTCATTAAAGTAAGTAATGCAGCGTTAGCCAGAAGCTTATATCGGAACTTGGAGGAATCTTCTAAATAAGTATATATAAAAAAGAAAATTATTACAAAATCTCCCTGGATTTATGATGTCATCGCGAGCAGTGAGGTCATACGTCAAGAAGGGGTTAAAGCTCTTTCACATAATAATACCGATTTATTTTTTTGGGGGGAATTAGGAAATGGGTTTCGGTATCTGCACCCGGTATTAATCAATCTGGTGCTTTTATTGCTGTGTTATCTGTCGCTTATCGCCCAATCAGATCGCTGCTCTCATCTGAATTACCTTTGAAGTCCTGGGGGGGGCTGCGAAAGACCCATTAGAGCAAAAGGAGCCTTAATCCTGTTAGAACGGAGAGATAACAGACAATTTCCTGGGGATGTTCTTTAACCCGCTAGGCGCTGGCGAGTGCAGGCCGCTAATGCATTTACTGGCAACAAATTATTGAAAATTAAAAAAAGAAATAAAAAAAAGAGAAGAAAACGAAAAAAATTTTGCCTCCCGCAGTTAATTTAAAATAAAAAAAGAAAAAAAGAATAAAGATTTAAGCTCCCGCAATAAATAAAAAAGAAAAAAGAATTTAGCTCCCGCCAATAAATATAACCAACCAAGAGAAAAAAGAAAAAAGATAAATCTGCCCAATAAATAAAAAAGAAACAAAAAGAAAAAAAGTTTACCTCCCCACAATAAATAAAAAAAGAAAAAAGATTAGCCCCCCCAGCAATTAAAATAAAAAAAAGAACAAAAAGAAAAAAATATTAGCTCCCCAATAGATAAAAAGAACAAAAAGAAAAAGATTTAGCTCCCCCAATAAATAAAAAAAGAAGAAAAAGAAAAAAGATTTAGGCTCCCCCCAATAAATAAAAAAGAAGAAAAAGAAAAAAGATTTAGCTTCCCCCAAATAAATAAAAACGCAGACATTTTTTATCTCCTGCTAAAAAAGCGAGAAAAAAAAGAAAAAACTTTTTTTTGAAAAGATATTTTGCTCCAACAATTGTGCCAAGATTTGCAAAAAAAACCCAAAACTATTTTTGTTTTAAAAATATATTTGTGTTGCCAAGAAAAAAAATTATATATATGTAAAAATAAAAAACATATTTGTTTATATTCTCGCTCGAACCAACTGGGAAAAAACATATTTTGTTAAAATAATTGGAAAAAAACCCCCCGATTTGTGCTCGACAAATTGTAAGAAACCCCCCCAACATAAAGCATTCTCTAAGAGAAACTCCTATGATTCTCAGCCAGCCGCCGTGTGATTAACTATGACATCACACAGACTCACAGCGTATCTGCCAAGTGTCCTAGTTTAGTTCTCTGGGCACCAAATCGCAATAAACTTAACCAAATTGCTGAAATTTATCCCCAAAATCCAAGTTGTTCTACATTGGTCCATTTTTTAAAATCTAATCCCCTTAATCAGTCGTTGGTCTCGTCTTAGATTCAGGAGCCGGATGTCTATCCCATGCGTGTTTAAATCCCCCTCACTGTATTACCCTCTACCACCTCTGCTGGGAGGCTGCTCCGCGTATCCACTACCCTTTCAGTGAAGCTGACGATTGCTTTTTGATTTATACTGGAGTGGATCCTAAATAACGATAAAGAAAATGTTCCTCCCGGGCCAACAAAGGCCTTGATTGCCAGCTCTGCTCCGGCTATCAGGCATCTGGGAATGACACGGCGATCCATCACGGAGAATTAGAAAGTGCGTCCTTCCTGATCTGCTTACATCGTAATTCAATCTCGTCCCGAGACCATGCGCAGGCCCGGGGTGAAAAAAAAGCGAAAGGCCTTATCTCCCAATGAAGGTTTTGCTCTGTTTTTTTTTTTTAGCACCCTTTGAATATTAATATGCCAACTTCCTACGGGGCGGAATAAATGTCACGCACATTCTTATCGGTATATTTACCCCCCCCCCCCGTCTTGGTAAGTGAGCCAATATTTTCCCATCATTTAGAAATGGGTTTGGGCTCTCAGCAGGACTAGGAATGGCATTTAAGAACAACCTATCACAACCTATCAGTGCCCGCTTTTGCGTCACGTGACTCAGCGGGACTAAGACTCCCCGTCCCCGTCTCCTTTCCCGTAGCTCCGCTTCGTCTCTTGCCTCGTCTTTCCTCTGTCTTCTTTCCTCATCCGCTTCGTTGAGCCTGCCGCTCAGACTACTTCCGCCAAAGGGCGGGGGGCCTTTGCAGACACACCCTCTCCCCTGATTGGAGAATCGGGGGAGAGGCTGTCCATGTGTCTCATTCCGTAGCTCCGCCCTCTTTACGGATGTACTGCGGGAAAGGAGACAAGGACGCGGAAGTCGTGGGCAGAGAAGGTAGGAGGACATTGAGAGAGAGGGAATTTCCAGGAGACTTGGGACCTCTGTGGCTCCCCCCCGATGTGTGGCCCTCGGGCCGGACCCCCCAGCCCCCTCCATGTCAGCCACTGCTTCCATTGGCTGTTAATTGGGGTTTAATAGATTGTGGGTTGAGGTTGCCATGGCGTTTATAGAATGTTGATCCCTTGACTTCACCTTCTGTAGGGTTCTTCTCCAGCCCGGGATGGTGGGACGGACTCTGATGTTCCCCGGCCCCCGCGTCTGCTCTCCCTGGACACCTTCAGAGGGTAACGTACCAACTGCAGACCTCTGAGGCTTTTCATTTGATTATTTCTTTGGATATAAAACCCAAGCGAGAGACGCCGAGTCACCTTCACCAACGGAGGCTTTCAGGATCTCCTGCCATGAGCACTAGTGGAGTTATTGTGGCTTTATGGCCTATCTATGTAACTGAGTGAGGCATTTAGAAGAATAATGGGTTAATTTATAAAGCCCCTTCCTGCTGTTTCTATACACATTATCGGGGCTTTTAGGGCTGTAGAACCCTGCGATCCCCTCATACCCAGCAAACATTCTGACCTCCTAGAAACGAGGGCACCAGGAGAAGCAAAAGAGGACATCAGGGGAGGAAAGATGGCATTAGGAGATGAAGAGGGTCCATGGGGAGGAGAGATGGCATTAGGAGAGGATAAGAGGGTCATCGGGGGAGGAGAGATGAGGCATTAGGAAGAGGAAAGAGAAGTCATCGGGGAGGAGAGATGGCATTGAGAAGAAGCAGGGTCATCGGGGAGGCAGAGATGGCATTAGGAGAGGAAAGCAGGGGGATCGGGGGAGAAACGATGGCCATTAGGAGAGGAAAGACACTAAATATGTCAACAGGAATGAAAGATGCACAAGACAAGAAGTATGCATCAGCAAGGTATAGGATTCCAGAGAGGAAAGGGTATCAGGGGAGATAGGGTAGGCATCAGGGGAGGAAAGAATGGCACATAGGAGGAAAGAGGGGCACCTGGAGAAGGAAGAGGGGCACATTGCAAGAAAGAGGAGCCTGAGGGGAGGGAAGAAGGGAACAGGAAAAGGGGAATGAAAGAGAGGTATCGGGGGGATAGAGGGTAGAGAGGTATCAGCGGAGAAGAGAGGGGTACAGGAGTTTCAGAGAGGGACTGACCAAGCTAAACAGGGACACTCAGCAGGTATGGCACAGGAGCTGCATGCAGAATATTTTTTGTCCATAATGGTTTGGCTGCTGGGTTTTTTTGCTCCATCACGGCACGGAGTCCGCCAGCCAGCATCCGCCGCCCGCAGTCCGTCTGTACAGGACGTCTCGTCCATAAACTCCCGCTGACACTTCGCTTAACCCTTTCACGATCTACTCGGCGCTGTACAACTTACACAAAGATGCCTTCACACATACAGGCATCACAGAACCGTAGGGACTCGGCCCGTGAGCTTACAATCTAGCTTTATGGTACATTTATACAAAGCTCCTCCTAGCACAAGCGGTGGGGTTCCGAGGGCTCGACTCATGAGCTTACAATCTAAAACAGATTAACGGTGTGGTCTCGCCTTAGATTCAGGAGCATCCTTCACTGTATTACCCTCTACCACCTCTGCTGGAAGGCTGTTCCACTCATCTACCGGCCGTACATTACATTAAATGCTCAGCGAATAGGAATCCGCCAGGAATTAGCATTTCCAGACAAATTCAGATTTATTGTGTGAGATCAGACCCGATCCGCGCCGTCTATAAACGCACGTTCATTTCCTGCCCAACCCCCACTAATCAAACGCGCCAATCAAACGCGCACACAGAGGAATGATTCACATTAACATCTGCGCCCTCCCCACTTCATTGTACATCTCCCTCCCCACCCTCCAGTATCCATGCCCACCTGCCCCACCAGTGTCCATACCCACCTGCCCCCACCAGTGTCCATACCCCTCTTCCCCTCCCCTCCTCCAGTATCCATACCACCTGCCCCACCATGTCCATTACCCCTCTTCCCCCTCCCCATCCTCAGTACCATACCCACCTGCCCCACCCAGTGTCCATACCCACCTGCCCCACCAGTGTCCATACCCCTCTTCCCCCTCCCCGGCCAGATATCCATACCCACCTGCCCCACCAGTGCCCACCCCACCTATGCCAATATCCCCTTAATGCTTGCCAGAGTCCAGTAGCCCCCCCCCCCCCCCGTAGATGTAGATGAAGGATAACGTAAAGATGGCTCCTCGAGAGACCGCGAGGTCACCAACAGGTTATGGACCAATTTAGGAGGACTCGGCAGGCTTCCTGTGACAACTGCCCTGGAAACACAATGGGCTTTTGATGCGCCTGGCATTAATTAAACCTTAGTTAACGAAGCATGTCAAGACGTTAACCCTTTCTAGCCCTGGCGGAGGAGAAATGTTAGAACAAGAGGTCATAACCTGAAACCAGAGGCTTACATCAGACAAGGGTGGTAGACAAGTGGAACAGCCTCCCAGCAGAAGCAGACCGAGGACTGATTAAGGTCTCACAGCAGAAAAGTGATGTCCTAAGTCACTGTAGGTCACCCAGCTCCTAAGGTCCTTTGACGTTAACCAGACCCCGGCCATATAATGTCCTCTCCTCTGACCTTCCTCTGTGCCCCCGGAAGTCAGAAACATTATTAAAAAAAACTACATTTTAAGTGAATTATTTCCAAAACCCCCCCCCCTCCAAAAAAAATTACATGTTAGTTAATGGGGGTCGTGTCTGCCCACAGAGTAATGACAACCTCTTCATTTACGAGCCATATTTTAAATGCCACCCTTTACTTCCTGGCGTTTCCGCCTCTCTCCTTCCGCTGTATCTCGTAGGATAATTCAGCGAATGAATTCAAAGGAATGGTTCATTCATCAGGCGCTATGTAAATAAAAATAATAAAAACCAATAAAACTATTATATGTAGCTCCTTGAAATGACCAAGGACACCGGATACAATGTAATATCTCTATACTGACCACTCGAAGGCCCCCGCGTAGGTAGAGTCCACCAAGAGTGGAGGTGTTAAAGCCCTGCTATGTTTTAAACCTTCAGATGCTCAAGAATGTCTTCAAAGTTTGGATTCTGCGTTCCAGGAACCTTGTGAGATGCCACCACCTGGTGCGCCCCGATGACTTGTACGTACTACGTTTCCCAACTGGTGTCCATCAGAGATCATTATTCTTGAATAACGTTCATTGTCCAACTCAGGTGTTAGAAGGAACCTCTTCATTCATTCTATATTTTGTTAGAGGGAACCTCTTCATTCATCCGCTTGTGCGTTTACACGTCCATAAGGCGGCTCGCGTTGTGAGCAGCGCGTCCATCTGTGAGTTATCTCCGGTCGCCTCCTCGTTCCTCATCGAAGAAGCTCAGAAGTTATGGCTCTTATTGACCGTAACACGGAATCGGCAGATATCTGGACTCGCGCCATAAGTAGTTACGGGTTTCTTTCCACCCTCCGAGTGCTAATTATGGATAAGACAACATTGTCTAGGATTGGATTTCGCACGCCAGGTATCATCTATAATGATGTATTATAGGCAACCAGAGCCCCTCTTGTATTTAACAAGGCAGGGCTTAGAACTAATCTAGTATCTTGGAATTAGCCGCAGGGTCCTGTTATTATGGTCTGCATGATTATTCCTCCCCATTGGGTTATCTCTCCCCTATTAAATTGCTGATGGTGCCGGTTTTTTTAAACATATGGCTCCTGAATCTAAGACGAGACCAATGACTGATTAAAGTTTGAGTCTTACATCAGTAAAGATGTCCCGATTAGGCAATCCGAATGGTTCCATGTTTCTATGTAACACAGAATGTAATAACAGGTAACCCCTTTTACTCTCTAGTGAGACTGTTCCTCTAAACGAGGGACGAGGAGGCGATCCACCAATGAAGACGCATTCCCGAGAGCTGTAATCTTACGCTTAGGTTGCTGTTAGAATTGGATGGAATTATTAGATCAGTGGTTATGCAGGAATAAGCGTCTGATTGAATTACCCCAAGGCCCCCGCGAAGCCTTTCCCTGCCCACCCCGCGGTTGGAATAAATCAGATCTGTCAGAATTTGGGAGTAGAACTGGAAGATGAAGATGAAAAATGATGGCCAACAACCTGGTGTAGTCAAGAGGCCAACAGATCAATAATGAAACCTGATGCGTCCACCTGATGCGTTGCCTTATCCTTGAGGCCATCTCCGACCCACCCCTCTGTGCCCTAATTCATGCCCCCCACGCGATCAACGTACGATCAACGTACAAAGACAGCAATTTTTTTATTGAAAACATGATGTTTTATCGCTTGAATGACGGAAGACTCGGGGATTCTAATAAAGATTAATGGAGACCAAGCTAAGTCTAAGACGTCGGTGAGGATCACAACGGATTATCAGGCTTCTGAGACAGTGGTGGCCCTGTGACCGAAACCATTGTCTATCATGGGATCTTCTCCTGGTGGCCTTAACGAAACCTTCTACCTACTCTGTTCCTTGCCCCGTTTCTTCAACCGCTTTTATCGTTCTACTCCGAGTGACTGCTCATCCAGAAGGAACGAGCGCGCGGAAATCTTTATGAGCACCAAGGGCTAAATTCTCTGAAATGACTACTTCTAAGAGACGAGGCTTGTCGTGGGTGCTGTGACCTTTTCACACCTTCGAACGAGTGTCGACTTGAACAGAAGACTGCAGAAGAAGAGCCGGAGGAATAACTGGGGGCAGAGGAACTGCAGAAGGAGGAGGCCAGACCCCAGACCGCGCGTGACCTGTAGCTTGTCATGTTCAATTGCCTCCCGATCCATGCTCCGGGGCACCGTGCCTCGCACATCCAAACCACCATCGTACAATGAACCTTTATTATCCCAAAATTATGTATTCTATTAACAACCAAATGATCCTAAACAATATATCATTATTATTATTAAATACCCTAAAAACATTAAGCGCCTTTATACCCTTTAAATCCACCCAAAAGTCACCTGTTTTCAAGCAGGGATTCCAGTCGGGATTAGGAGAACCTTGAGAATCTGCCCGTTCAATCTGAGACCCCCGAGACTGGGCTAAAAATCCCTGACAATGTGTACATTCACTTCGAGCCCCCCGAGATTAGGGTAAAAAACCCCGAGACTCAGGGGCAAACCCTCTCTGTTCTCCTGTATGTGTCTCAACACGCTAATTAAGTAGAACGAGGCACGCTACGGTAGCAATATTGCTTCCTTTGCCTCCGCTTTAATTAACCACCTCAGCAAAGTAAGTGATTAGTTCCGCTAGATCTTCGTCAGCCGCGTCTGTGTAATTGCCGTATCGGGTCAAACTTTCTGCCCAGCCGACGATCCCTCTTCATGGGATGAATGTTCAAAAGGTCGGAGCGAGTCGAGCTCCTTTAGCGTAGCAGCTACCAATCCGATAGCAAATAACTGCGGGGTCTGGTTTTCATCTTATTTTTTTAATATTTAAAGCCCTAACAAATAAAAAGAATAATTTATTATATATATTTTCACAAGGGAACCCCACAGGACAAAGCTTCGTTTATGGTCCAAATTCCAGTGTCGGGGGTTGATGAGTATTGTTCTCCAAAGGGTTAATATTACTAATGACCCAAAACGTTATGTATATACCACATACAATGCCACCCCTAACCTAAGAGGAACCAGGGTGAGAGTTCTGCTGTTCCTACCTACAACTGACCCTGTGGAAACTATCTACCATCTCAAATCTCATATTATGGCTGGAATTGTCCATCTTCCTCTGGGATTTTTCCTCTAAAAATCAAAAAACCTATAAAATCCTTATAGATTTGTCTGGACTCAGTATGGGAGATGTTCCTCTAGAAGACACCTCAAAGCCAAAGTCAACAGCTGGACAATTTGACGAGCTGAGGATGCCTCCCCACGCCTTGGAAACATTGTAACAAGACCATAAAACTTGGGTACAAAAAAAACTGCACGGGAGATGTTCCTCCAGAAACACCTCAAAGACCAACATCAAAAGCTAGCTGGTTTTGTAGATCTTCGTCCTACATGAGCTTGAGATGCCTTCAACGCTGGAAACTGTAAAACTAGGGTAAAGCAATGGAGATAATTCCCTTAGTGTATTGTCCATCCCATGTAAAAAAAAATATAAAAACCTATAAAACCCTTATGGTTTCGTCCATTCGAGCTTAACAGTGAGATGTTCTAGATGTTCTTCTAGAAGGCCAACGTCAACAGCTGGATGATGTTGTAGATCTACTCGGCACAGGAGCTAGAGATCCCTTTACGGACAGAAACATTGTAGTCGTGGAGAAGAACTTGAAACTTGGCGGGGGGGTAGAAAATTGGAGAGAAACAAACCCCAAGAGGACGAAAGGATTGGGTAGGTTCTAACTCATAAATGGTCATTGGGATAAAGCGTGTCTAGGTCAGGCACCCTTCCGTTTATAGTCTCTCATAGGGAAACAGGAAAAAGTTATTATTTTTCTTTGGCCAGTCCGATCGTTGTGATTGGGTCGTGCGGTGGCCCGGCTCTAATGGATATAACGCAGGCTCCTGGAGTATTTATCTAAATGTTCTGGCTGTCACTCCCCATTGGATTGAAAGGAGAAATTAAACGCAGACATGGAGCTGCTGACAGCCCGCGAAAGCATTAGAGGGGGCTGGATATTGGATGCAGAAGCTTACTTACCACTAATGCTATCTGGAATCCGTCTCTCCGGCATTGCGGCTGACATCTTCAATCAGTCTCCGAGGACCCGTTGGCCAACTTGGATTTCATTGTGTCGGAATGCACCGGGCATCTTGGCTCGACGTGCGGAGACGCAATGGCTTTTTTTTTTTCTGGACAGACCTGTGTTTCTGCAGACATTTCGCTTCCATTCTTTCTAAATTATTACGTTTTACGGGTTAGGGTGCTGGAAAATTGGGGAGGAAAGAGGGTCGCTGGGGTTTCAGGCTTTGGAAAGGACTGGCCAATTGAAACAGGGACAAATAATAATATTTAAAATAATATTTAATTTAAGAACCTTTGGTCCATAAAACCGGTCCCTAAAGTCCCGTTCATAATATCCATGCTGTATTAGGTCCTACCACCAGTGCTGGGAAGCTGTTGCGTGCGCTCACTATTGCTTCTGGAGTATTTCTTGTTTCTGCTCCTAAATGATTTTACTTTGGGGATAATATGTGAAGTGAGCGGAAAATTAGCAAGATGTTGCATCATAGCTACCAGCTTCCATGATTTTTTTTTTTGGCTCCAGACTGAACCGACACGCGTGCGTGTGACGACAGGAAATGATGTCACAACACTGCTTCAAAATGTAGGCGGAGAATGACATCACGCTGTTTGCTGGGACGGAATGTTGGCAACCGCGCTGTTCCGGACGTACGGAATGCGTCCTACTGTCATCTGATTGGTGGTGAACACGCGCACACCATGAGGACACGTACACACCCTTACCCCGGGCCTAATTACCCCGTATTTCACTCCATCCTGTTTACCGAGCTCCCTGCGAAATCAAAAATAAAATATTTTCACGACACGTCTATATCATGTCATGATTTGCTGAGAAAACGGCTTAACCTTTGTCTCTGTTGCCACGGTAACTAATGGAGGCAATAATTACCCGCCGCGTGCCATTTGCTAACTGCGGTTAGTGGAGCCGTTAGATTGAAACGTGCAACGAGGGCGAAAGTTTTTACAGACCCTGATTAAAGAAAAGAAAAAAAACACGAAAGAGAAAGCACGGCCTCTGACGGAGAAGCCGACAAGATGGCCGCCGGTTTAATTTGTAAATTGCACCGAGGCGGCCTTCTGGGACGTCGAATAATGTGTCTTGATGAGCCCTTCCTACCGAATTCACCCTGAAACCTCGGGCTAGAACAAGCAATTACCAATTAGCTCATCCGAGCTGGCTCCGTGCCCGATGGAAGACGGAGGAGAAGCTTCTTCCCCTCTCCAGACTCCCGAACAAGGATTAAGAAGGAGGAACATCTGGCTTAAGACGCGAGTGAAGGCCGTGACACGCAGAACCATTTAGGATGCTTTTTAACAAAATTCTATGGCAATAACCTATCAGCGCTTGCTATCGTGTCACATGACAATTGAGTGTTCCCAACAAAAATGATAAGGGAGGCCACATTTTACATAACGGCAGCTTTCATATCATTTTTGGCGACGGCCTTGGAGTTTGCGTCTCCAAGGACTCATCTTGATTAGTTCTGTCTTTGATCAGAGGGGAAGCCAAGCCGGGTCATCCCCGCCTTTGAAGATCCATCTAATCATGGTGGCTCTCCGTCTCACTGATGTAATGTCGGATCACAGATAGAACCATGATTGAATGCGGCACTGAAACCATAGATCATGCGCGCCACAAGTCATTTTCTAATTCAACCTTAGGCAAATGCAAATTTTTCCCTCCATTACCCATGATCCCCAAGTTCAGACTGCATTGGAACCCTCCCTGCAGCCCAAACAGGAAGTTGTACCCCACTTCCTGTTTCCCCCCCTGTATTGCCCGCGCATCAGCCTCTAGCACCAGAGATGGTTTCTCTATTATCACAAATATCTTAAGGCGGGGGGGGGGGCAATTAAAACCATGTGATGGGGCAGCAAGATGGCGGCTCCTGAACAAAAACTAGCGTGAGGAACACCCCATGCAGTGTGAACCGTATCCCGCGTTTTCACCCCCCCCCCAAAAAAA
Organism: Spea multiplicata; assembly: GCA_009364415.1. Taxonomy (NCBI): domain Eukaryota; kingdom Metazoa; phylum Chordata; class Amphibia; order Anura; family Pelobatidae; genus Spea; species Spea multiplicata. The sequence continues at coordinate 10,067,651 of VKOC01000007.1, forward strand.
GCCTCCAATTTAGGCAGGGACTAGAGGGTTAATGCTCAGAGTGATTTATACACAACATATAAAAATAAATGAAACATTTGCATGCATCCCACGCTGGTAGCGTATAAAGCAGCAAAGCAGATCTGATTGAACTGTAATTACGGCAAGCGGTGGTGGGGGGGGGCAGCGATATGAGATCTCATTCTAAGTGCGCTCGTAAATCCTGCTTCCATTTCATTAGGCCTTTCAGCTTCTCCCAGCCTATCAGCAAAGCCAAAACTTTACGAGCAACAAAAAAATAATAATTAGAAGAGGAAATTTTGATTTCGCCAGTCGACCATTTTTAACCCCCCTATGGCGGCATGCTGGCGAGTAGGCTTCTCCAAACATCTGGGGCTCTTAGGCTTCTGTGAAGCAGCCATATTGACCTAGATCTTACTTATGGGTTGGTTCCTCCAAGGTCTTCTTGGTCAGTGTTGGACCCCTTGTTCCCCAAATACATGATTGGGTTGGTATGGCTTCCACTATTTTGGGACAGCTTCTAAAAGATCATAAATGGTAATGTCCACCAGTGAAGTGTTTCAAAATGAAATCCAGACTGTTGGTAATTAATTATGTCTACCTACACCTCAAAATGGTGCAAAATACATAATAATCCTCTATTTTAAGGCTTAATTATTAGTTTTTTAAAATTAGTGGAAACCCCAAGAACTTAGAATGTCTACCACATCCTACAGGTTTGAGGTTTCTACTGATTGGTGGACATGTCCTTCACTGTAATATTTTAGTTCTTCTTCAATGATTTTTGCCCGGAATTTGTACTCCTTACTAGTTATATTCTTTAGAATATAAGCCGTTAGACGTGGAGTCTTATAGCTAAAGGTGGTGGCCCTCCGTGTATCATTCATGAGACGGAGGAGGCAACGACTTATGTTCTCCGAGCGTCTCCTCAGACGGGGATTATGAAAGTATCGCGTATGCTTTGGGGATTTCAGTCAGCAATATTTCTTTGAAGTGTAATTATGAGCCTTTTCTGATTTGTTGGTATACAGCGGGGTCAGCTCAATGCTCGCCATCAATCAACATCTTCTCGATGACAGTCTGCCCGGTTAGCGGACCTTCTGGTAATCAACAAAAACCCCCCGCAAGACGTAGATCATTTTAATAAATTAATTAAGTAAGGAGATCCTTGCTTTGGTTGGTCTTAAGAATTAATTTTTGAACATTTTTGCCCAAGGTTTTCCTTGACTTTGATGGTTTTCGTCAACTACGGAGGTGGTGGCTATTGGTTCTTCCAACACGCTCCATGGAACGGTAAGCAAAAAAAACCCCTCTTATAAACGAACCCCCCCCCAAGCCCACTCTGCATTCGAGAACCTTTTAAGCAAATCACCAATCTCTGTATTGATCCATAAGAGAAAAAAAAAAGGAATTAATATCGGCCACCACGTGAACGATGGGTGGAGATCTTTAACAGCGACTCTGCCTTAACTTCATAAAAGCCACTTCGACAAATCAGCAGGACAACATTGATCTGGAAATAAGCAGGAGATTGCTAAATGTATTTTCTTTGGGGCGCTGACGGACCATTACGGTCTGGATCGCAAATTCATCTGCTTAACCCCTGCCATTCGCGGCCAATCGGTAACATTGTTTACTCAACATCAAGACACGACTTACCTAAAGAGTCAAAAAATAAAAAAAAAATTAAAAAAAATACAAAATAAATCATTCTAATTCAAAGTTTGAAAAGTTGTCTTATCACTTAATTGGTTGCTACGGTGAAAAGATCTCTTTTTCAAACTTTGCACCAGCATTATTTTATTATTTATTTATTAATTTAGTTACTATTTTTTATGTATTTTTTTTTTTTTTTTAACTATTTAAGTAAGTTGTGCATACAATAAGTTTTTATTTGTGGTACAATTACCAAATTTTTTTGTACACATTTTTATTCCTAACTTATACACCTAAATTTGATCCCTAATATTTGATCCTCTGGAAAACTAATAAAAAAATATATTATAAAAAAATAAATTATATTTAATAAATAAATTAATAATATCAATTAATTTTATTAATGTTTAGACATTTTCCCCCCTTTTTAAATTAAATTAAATTTATTTAATTGAAGGCTCAATATTCCAACTAACACATCGCGGAAAGGGTTTGTGGTTTTTCCTGATGGATAATAAAGCACTACTTTTAGGTTTACCCAAATTGAAGTGATTTTATCAGCAGGGGCCGACATTTACCTACATATTGTCAGTACCAATTTTAATAATTTGGGGAATTTTAGCACATTTTTAGGTCATTTTTCTCCAATTTTCTACGTTTCAGGCTTAACAGTGGCGGATTTGGTTATGCCTTGGTAAGTATTTCCTTTTTTTCTTTTTTTTTGTTACTATTTTTCATTTATCAATGTCAATTTTCACAGAAACTGGAAATGTTCCATTATGTTGTCTTTATTTACAGGCAGCACTTTTCTATTTTGTGAATCTATATCAGGAGAAATATTAAATTAAAATTTTCTTAATTTTTATTTTATTTTAATTTTTAATCATTTTATTTATTTTTATATTTAATAATTTTTGTATTTTATATGTTGTGGTTCAGACTTTAATATACCATTCAATAAGGGTCTATTTAATTTCTTGCAAAAAAAAAAATTACTAAATTACACTAAATGTGGCTGGAGAGGACTATGTTGGCTTGTCACGTGACCTCAGGGTTCCCACACCACCCTATGCTGTTGCTTTATGGCAGAGCTTATGTGGTCCTTTATAAGTCAAATGGTCCTTCTAGGATTCAGACCCCAGCAAGCAGGTGATGAAAATTAGCTCCTTATGCTTCTGAAAATATAAGTCATGAAGAAGAAGAAGAAGAACGTGGTAGGATGTCCTCTTTGGAACATTGATTACTTGGGTCTTCAAGAATCACAAGGAGTCAGAGGAAATTTGGAAACTGGCTGTTAATGACTGATGGAGTAAGGAAGGCTTTTCAGATAGGAAGCCTGGCATGGGTCATTGACTCTTATCTGATGCCAAAATCTATTGGTCGCTTTGGTTTAAATTAACTTCCCGTCATTAAACTCTTTATCTACATTTTGGTCATAACTCCCCAGCACCTTTTCTCAGGCAAACCTTTGTTGTATAATATTGCTTCCTGAAACAACCACTGATAAACAGACTCTTTCTCTTATGAGGTCAACAGGAGCTGACCTAGAAAGTAGATAAGGACTCCTGACTACCAGACAGGAACATGTTTATGGCCAGGCTTCCTGGTGTAAGGTGTCTAAGGTTCCAAGATGGATTGAGGAAGACCTCCAGAAGACCTTGCATGCCAACATAAACATCTACTGCATATATATAGACAGAATTATGGTGTCTAATTTATTGACTCGTAAGGATGTCCTCGTCCAGGTCTCTAAATCCAAGGCGACTGCTAAATTCTTTCATTGCTCATCAAAATGACCCATATCAAACCTTCATTAAAAAAATGAATATGAAATATATGTAAACATATGTAATGATGTATCATATTACCCATCTTTGAAGGCCAGATGCCTCTACCATCTAGTTGAGGTCTTCTCCTCAAGTCATATCTCGGTCTTCTCACCAAGTTACTGCAAAATCCAGTAGACACAAGGAAGACCAAGACCTTATCCAGAAAACCATTGGTTTAACTCAACTGAATTCATCGGGACTCATTGTGCAGAAACCACTTTCATCTCAACAAGGTCTAATTACAGGAGCTCGAAATTACCGACGGATATCCCCCAAGTTCACCATCTTGGCCAGCGTTCAGTGGAATTTCCGCACGTCTTAGTAAAGAACCCAGATGAGCTTGGATCCCGTAGTTGGGTTGACATGTTTAATAATGATGACGCCAAGATCATAATTTGAATTAGCTACTTCACGTTGTTCTTCAAAGAGCGTGTTTCCTCCCCAAAAATGTATTGTATCATTAAATATCTAAAGATAATTACGCAATGTTACCCAAGAACGTATTCCCACCGCATAGGGAAGGTTAGAAGCGCGTGTGTATCGAAGCAGACACAAAGAGGTTAAATAAATTCTAGATTCCATTGAGGTAAGCAAGTTTCTGAAGCGGCCTCTAATGCGCGCCTGGATGTTAATGGGTTGTAAAGTGGGTAATACGTTTCCTACTGACCCGTTCAATCAAAAGCAATCACATTATTGACTTAATTCTGTTTATTGTATAACCGCAATCATACTGAGAGGGCTCATCCTTTTGTGTCATGTTTGTTAGTGGTCATTAAGACCGAAGATGAAAGCTCGGCATTTTTTGGCCCCCCTTAGCGTATTTGGAACCGCTTTTTCTCCTTTCATGAAGCCTATGGGGCTTGGGATTTCCATGTGGTCGGGGAATAACCCCCCCCCACCCAACCCCCCAACCCAAAAAAACCCCAATGCTTTCCTCTCTTCCATTTGGATAGACGTAGGGCCCTAGACTTCTCATCATGCTACACTCCATGAAAACAACCTATCATTGCCTGCTTTTTCGTCACATGACAATTAATTGTTCCCGGCAGAGATTCAATTAATGGTGATGGAATGTCGTATCCAGATGTATAAAAATAACAGTTTGTTGCCAACATTGTATGGTGGAACCCGGTGTGACATCATGTTCCTCTCACGTAACACTTGGTCATTTCGTGAGGAACGGCCAGCCAGAGACACAAGTGCCCCTTTGAGAAAGTCCTAAATTTGGGGAACTTTTTGTATAGGAGTTAACTCTAATGTTGCCTCCCCCAAATCCCTTCTCTCTACTGGTACAGTGACATGCAGACTTCTGTCTTCTAGGTTTGTCTTCATCATCGGGACATCGATAGCCCTGGCTTTCAACTCTTTGTTAAAGAAAGGGGTCAAGCGTGTCCAGCTCTTGCGCAAGATGGTCTGGAGAACCTGTGTTCTCATGGCGATTGGTGTCTTCTTCTTAAATTATGGACCAGCTGATGGGGCATGTAAGCAACCACTCTTACATATCTTTTTGATTCCGGTCCCAGTGGTGGACCAGCGGGAACCTGTTTCGGGGGCATATGTGCAAAAATTTGGCTTTGTCTGGTGCTGGGATCAGAAGATCCAATGCCACCGTAGACCTTCGGTCTTCTCACGGCTGCCTCACATGCTTCTCATGCTGCTTGTGAAGGAGCCAGGTTACATTGACAGCAGGAGACACAAGCCCAAGGGGTAGAGAGTGGCCGGTCTTTCTTTGGGACTCGGGGCACAACCTTTGGGACCATCATGGTGGTACATCATAGTCCACAGAACAACTCATCGCCATGGTGGCAATGCAAGAGAGCGCCCCCCTATATTAAATCTAATAAAGACATAAGCCCTCTGTGCTGATGCAGGGAAGGAGAGCGTTTGCATTAAGATCTGGACACGTATGATTGGATGGCCTTGCGAAGTGAAGAGAGAGTTCATTGACGAGTCCGGAGGCAGCTCCGCGATAATTAACTTTTGTTATGGAGGGCGATACTTTTAGCAACATAAATTAATTCCGCAGGCTTTTAAGAACATTGACTTTTGGGAAAGGATGAGTTCATGGGCCAAGCCTTTTAAGTGCTTCGACGCTAGGACCTTCGTGAAATTATATTTCTTCTATAGGAGAAGCGTGGTGTCGATTTTGTAGAGGGTGGCAGAGAGATCCCATCCCATCCTATCCCATGCGTGTTTAATACCCTCACTGTATTACCCTCTACCACTTCTGCTAGGAGGATGTTCCACTGATCCACCACCCTCATGATGCTCCACATGGCAAACAATTACACCACCCGTGCTGTGCATGCACCCCCCCCCCGCCCCGGTCTGGCCAAGATGTCTTCTCCTGCGCATCTCTCCTGTTAGCTCGTCTCTCACACAATCCCTGGGATATTAGAGCGCTTCATTTGCAGAAACTCACAGATTAGAGGGCATTAGTCTCGTGAGTGTCCGGAGTGCATCGGGAAGATGTTATTGCTAATGTATTTACTGTAACATTCACTCACTTTCGCTCTGACGTTTAATGATTTCTCTTTTTATTATTCTCTTTTTTTTTCCTGCACTCAAAGCTCTGCTGACATTTAACGCATTGTTGCCAACATTCTATGGTGGAATGTTCTGCCCACCTTCTGGGTAATCTTCACGACATCGTGCTCCTCCCTCGCCGGGGACAGTCGGTCAGCGACTAATGGCGCGGCGCGGCCTCCATTATATAAATGGGCCCGTTGAGGAGATTGGAGAGCTCCCTTGTCACCATCCATTCCCATTCCGCAGGGGCACCCCAGGGGGGCCTGATCGCGAAAGATGGCGATGGGCCCCCAATTTTGCAGTGACCTCCCCCTGGACCTGCCGTCCTAAGCCAGAACATGCCTTTGGTTTTCAACTTCCTGCCTGGTTGTTTCTTCATAATGGCTCCCCTGGACCATGAAAGGGTCATTTTCTTTTAGAGGGTGTGGTCAGAGGTGTGAGTGGGCGTGTCTTTTTGTGTAACTGGGTGGGGCATTTAAAGGAATAATGGGTTTTCTTTCCTGCTGTTTCTATACACATAATTGGGGCTTTTAGGGCTGTGGAACCCTGGGGAGGAAAGAGGGTCATCAGAAGAGGAAAGAGGGTCATCAGGAGAGGTAAGAGGGGCACAACGGAGGAGAAAAGGGCACAGGGGAAGAAAGAGAGGCACCAGGAGAAGTGAGAGGGGCACAATGGAGGAGAAAAGGGCACAGGGGAAGAAAGAGAGGCACCAGGAGAGGTAAGAGGGGCAAACGGAGGAGAAAAGGGCACAGGGGAAAAGAGAGGCACCAGGAGAGGTAAGAGGGGCACAATGGAGGAGAAAAAAGCACAGGGGAAGAAAGAGGGGCATCAGGAGAGGTAAGGAGGCACAACGGAGGAGATAGGGGCACAGGGGAGGAAAGAGAGGCACCAGAGGATACCCCTCCAGGTTTCAGTCATCACTAGCCATAATCTGAAATATATTGATTTTGATCCCGTATCACCCGGATCGCTTTGAATTTTGTTTTTCATGGAAGTGATCATCATACAGAAGGAGAGGGGTACACAGGGGAGGAAAGAGGGACTGGTCAAACTAAAGAGAGACACTTGGCAGGTATGAACACTCTGTTTCTCCATTTCCTGCCTCGACAGCTGCCCGCAACACTTTCAGAATTTAGATTTCTTCCATTTTTTTATTTGGTCCTGGGTACCCCGCCCCACCCCCCCTGCAATATGTTTAACCCCTCGTTAGGCAGCTCTTTGAATTACGCCGAATGTGCAAAACGGGAACTTTATTTCCATAAATATTGACAAGATGTCGGTGGCTGCCGGGAGGCGGGGGGTTAAGCATTTCTGCCGTAATTGCATATAAATAATACAATCTCGTTAATCCAATGCAATAAAACATCGTGCTGCCAGTCAGGGGCCCCGGCATCAGACAATTTCTTAATGGCGGCCCCTATCGACTTATAATACGCAAAGATCGGCCGCTTGCCTATCGACAAATTCTAGAAGCCAGGTTTTTTTAAATTACATTTTCATTTTAAAAAATTCCAAGTTATTTTTTAATTTCTGGCCACAAGTTTTTGAAAATATTACCGTAAAAGTCAGGGGTTGGCCTACAGGGCCCGATATATCTGAAATTTACAAATATGTACTTGCTTGGGAGCACAGAATATATTTCGAATTTGGTTCGACTATTTCCATTAAGACTGCATCGGTTTGGTTTTTTTTGTCTATTTGGACGTAAAATTTTATTTTTTATGGGGCAAAATGTCAATTTTTCAGCTCAAATATTATTTGTTCCGCGACAATTTAGTGAGATTAATTGGAAACCTTCTTCCTAATTCAAATATGTTTTGGGGGGGGGATTCTACCCTTCCTTTAATTTAATTATATAATATTATTATTTTACAAAATGATAATATGATATAGTTAATAATATTAATAAATATATGTTATATATTATTATATCAATTAAAGAACATTATCTAAATCTATGATTTTATTTTGTATAAGTACACGAGGGATTAGTTCCATGTGTGCCGAGTGTCCCTGTTCAGTTAGTCCAGTCCCTCTCCCATATCCCCGATGCCTCTTTCCTCTCCTGAATTTTAACCCTGTGGATGTCTCTTTGCACATAATCCCGTTCCTGAAAGAATATTTAAATATCCAGACGCCGGCCGTACGTAATCCTGCGACTTCACCCCGAATCGATTTGAATTTTGCTTTTAATGGAGGTGACCGTCAGACATGTGACGCAATCCATGTCAGCAGAAGCTCCTGAGCGCGCAACACGCCATGGACACGGAGCCGCTCCGACTAACATGAAAAGGAATGAATTAACAGAAAACACGCAGATCCATTAACGGGAGCATTAAAGGGAAAAGCGCGTTACCCCCCCTATATGACACAAATCCTATACCCCGCGGGACTGGGGATACATGAAAGCCCCGGTAATAGCTTATTTAACTCTTTCCTGCACGGATTCTGTATACAGTAATAGACCCCCCTCTAAGACGAGACCAACGACTCTTTACAGCAGGAGAAAGGGCCCAATGGGGCCGACCTGCTGGAATTGTCTATATTTTTATGGCGTATGAATTCTCATTGGTCGGTTTTACGCTCTCCCCGCAGTGTCCTGGCGTTGGGCTCGGATACCAGGCGTCCTCCAGAGACTGGGCTTCACCTACCTCGTGGTGGCTCTCATGCACGCGTTCTTCAGTCTGCCGAACCTAGACGGGGGGGAGGTGAGTTGGCGTAACCCCCGCCAGATGCGGCTTTGAGTGGATTTGCCAATCTGTGTACAGCGCTACAGAACATGATGGCGCTATATAAAACAATACACAATGCTAGTATTTATTTTGGTTTACTAATTGTTATTTCCTCCCCTTTGCCCTGCGGAACGCCATGCCACGTTGCCAATCATGGGCCGTCAAACACGCTCAGGTTTTCCTGCTGGGGGAGCATTGTTGGGTTTGAGAAGGGGACGCATTTAATCGCAGCGCCTCCGCGTTCGCTTAGGGACGTCTGGGGGTCGGTGCCAAATCGACGATGCGAATTAATTGAGCGTCCTCTGAGCTACACGGAGGAGACGAGTGATTTTCTACAACGCTGCGCTTGCCAAAGAAAGCTGCCGGTTCTTAAATTACCAAACTGTGATAAAATGAAAAAAAATAAATATATATCTTTAATTAGGATGTGCCAATTGGTTAAAAAACATTTTTCATGTAAAAAAAAGAGTTTTGTAGCCCACTATATATTCAAGAAGTTTGCCAGTACAGGGGGAAGGCATTTTGCCTCGCACACAGTGATGCTTGAGCAGGAAGCCAGCATTCTCCTGGGTTACCGCTTTACAGGAAGCAGGAAGTGTACAGCAAAATGTGTTCCCAGGGACAGTTGTCCTAAAAAAAAGGCATTGTAGGCGGGATATAAAAGAAAAAAATGGGTGTGTGTGCTTGAAAGAGGGTGGAGCTTGGTTGGTGGGTGGGGTTTAAGTGGGAGCGGACTGGGCATTAAGCTTCCCTTTGAATCCCTAAAACAGGTGCCCTGTAGGCACAGATCTAATGGACATACCTGGGAACTTGGTAAATGAGGAGAAATATTGAAATATGGAAATATTATTAACCCTTTCATAGCCCCGCTTATAATTTCCCCGTAAACGGCCGCTTCGGATCTCGTAGTCAGACCAAACAAAGTGATCCCCGGAGGCCGTTCCTCTGCATTTCCCAGCGTGGGTCCCTTTTAAATGGAGAAAAAAAAAAAAGCGCGTGTGTCAGATATTTCCGTCTCTAATCCTTCCATCAGCAATGCTGCGACAAGCAGAACACGGTGTAATTGCTTGCTTGCTTGTAGAAAATACACACTTGTGTTCCTGCTGAGCGGGGCGAAAAGAGGAGGAAAAAGCTTTTAAATATTGACGTGGAGCGGCCCAATTTGCGTTCCTGACTGTATATCTTATCGTCCGCTCAGAGCCGTCGATGGGCCGCCGGGATCCGGGATATTGTCGAGTACTGGCCCGAGTGGATTATTATGGCGGCTCTGGAGACGCTCTCGCTCTGCCTGACGTTCCTTCTGCCTGTCCCCGGGTGCCCCACGTAAGTTGAGAAACCCCTTTTACTATTTAATTTCACTCTGATTTCCATTAATCCCTCATTGGAATCCTCCCGTCATCCCAAACAGGAAGTTGTACCCCACTTCCTGTTGTTTTAGCGTACGGCTTGTGGGCCTCTAGCGCTAGAGATTGTTTCCGGCCGCGCAGGTCCCTCCGTAACGCTATTATCACAGATATCTTAATAACCCACAAAGTCAATTAAAGGTCTGGGTAAAGCCCCGCCCCGGCGACACCTCTAACCACACCCCTAAAACAAAAATGCTGAAGGGGAGTATTTAACAGAATTATTTAATGACTTGTCTTTCTTAGGGGTTACCTCGGACCCGGAGGGATCGGAAATTATGGCAAATATGAAAACTGCACCGGCGGGGCAGCTGGGTACATTGACAAGTGGCTGCTTGGGGCAAACCATATCTATCATTACCCAACGTGTAAGGTAATTTGTCGACCACTTGGGTATAAAAGAAGGCCTTCAGAACAAAATGTTATCGTATTGGTCCATACCATTAGAAGTCATGTGCTATTTTGGGTGACTTTCCCTGCTTAACCACCACACTGAGCTCATGCTTTATGGCAATGCTAATGAAGCGACCATGATGCCCACCTCTAGGTCAGCTAGCCTCGATGGTCTAAATTCTGCTTTGAAAAACCTTTGGACAATAATAAATCAAGAATGGTTGAGAACATTCTTCGTGATGGACATTTGACCAGTGGTCCCATATGGACCATAGACCTCCGAGGCTCTCCATGGACACTGTTGTCCATGCATGGATATTTTGCCCAAGCAAGTCGATGTCCTCCTAAAGTTTTTGAAGCCTTCCAGCTACAGGGTTACCACCACGTTCACTATTAACACAGCTCATCCCCGCTTCTTTTTCACGAGACCGTAAATAACATCCCCTATTAATTTGTATGACCTAATCTTTGATTACAGAAACCTCCCCCACCCCACCCCCGACGTCTGATTAAATGAATTATTTAACATACCCCACCCATTTTGAATGTATTGCGATGAACAGAGGACGCTGGCATTTCAGAGGACCGCTCTCGCGTTCACTCTCCGGGCTGAAACGGAGATAAATCCATAATACGGCCTTATTGATTCCGTTGACTGCAGAGCCTGTTATTAAAGGTAAATATGTGTACACACACAGGTCAGCCCTCATCGATTTAAGGATCAGCGTTTCAGTGGCCCCGGTTCACTAATGGGTGCTAAAACCTCAAAAGAAAAAAATGAAAAGCTTGTCGTAAAGGGGCGTAGAGTAGTCATGGGGCTGGCCACCTGAGAAACCTTTGGTGGTCTTTTTTGGTGGCGCTTGTCACCTTCTGCTTCTACTCAATCCATAGATTAGAACTAACTGTCTGCTGATCATTCCTGAGGGTCCTCGAATTCCCCAGAGCCATGACTTCTTGGAACTCAACCAAGGTTCTAATGAGGAACCCAGAGGAACATCGCTACATCTGACCTAGCTTCAGGCTTCCACCAAGTTCCTAAGTTCAGAAGAACCTTCGTGACCAATGGCGTCGGTGCCATTTTAGGTTTACGGGCAAAGAAATGTTGCTTTTTTATGAGGGAACCAAAAAAAAAAAAAGGTCCAGCGTGATCACGTGACTAATTGAACGTATGCATTCATGAAGCGAGACAATTCTGCTGGCAGAAGCGAATATCTTCTCAAGGGTTACCAACACACAAGGGGGTAAGACAGCGGTGGGGGGCTTGAATTAACACGGGCCCCTGACTTTTTATTTAAATGGTCTATTAACCCCTTTGTTGCCAGAAGCCTACAAAACATGGCAGCCGGCCCGTCTGTTACTTTTCTTTCCTCTTTTCGTTGAATATTCTCGTCTTTTCAGCAGCGGTTGCGTTAATAGATTTAAATCATCTCTGTTTGCGCTGCTTTTTTTTTCCTTTTTTTTCCCAGAACTGGTTGTAATAAAAAAAAACCCCTCTGATTCAGCCGGTAATGCTAATTTTTTTCTTCTTTAACCACAAACAGGAAGGATTGCTAATTGTTTTAATGACTTTTGAAAAAGCAGTAGCCGGTACATTGTTTACTAATAAACAGCGGAGGGGGGGGACCTGTGTCTTGATTCCTCAATTAGCAAGCTATGGGTTGGCCTATTCCATGCTTCGGGACGCTGTGTCAAAATCCTTTCATTTGGTTTAACCAAAATGGAAATTATATATACGTACCAAGCATCACGATTTCCATGGGACAGTCCTAATTTTCAGCAATGTCCCAGGTAGCTGCCCCCGTTGCCCCTCTTTTGTGGGAAGAAAGGGATCATAGGCCAGTTGGGGAGGTCCTCTGATGTCCGCTGACCGGGCCAGGGATCTGTAAAATCAGTGGAGGTCTGCGCTCTAGCAGCGTGGACCGCTATTTCCGCCCCTACGTGGCCACTTTGTGATGCTCTGAAGCTGTGTGCCGCAAGGTGGCTCTGCCGGTATGGTGGGCATGCCCTGACTATGCCCATTCATGGGTATGACCTTGACCCTTCTAGGTCATATCACAACCCCGCCTCTAACCACACCCCTTAATTTGGACACCTGAAACGTTGGGGGTTATGGCTTTTTTTCCAGCAGTTTTGGGGTAAAGATCTTCCTTTCATGCTTTCTGTTTCCTGGCTTACATTCCAGATATCTCTTCAGGAAGTGATGTGTGCAAGCATAAATCTCTTCCCCCACTCTGCTTTAAAAGTTCCCATATTTTAGGATAAAGGGAACATTTATAGACAGACATGTTTAAGTTAAGGGGTTTTCAACCCAACCCCCCTCCCCATCTCAAGACATCCTATGAGTATCTTTCTACCTAAACAAACCCTTCAGTCCTCTCCTTGTCTTTTTTTCCAGGAGCTGTATAAAACCACCCAGCCTTTCGACCCAGAGGGTATCCTTGGGACAATCAACTCGGTGGTCATGGCTTTCTTGGGGCTGCAGGTACGTTTATCTGAGTTCCACTGGGCCATTTCTTTGTACAGATTTATCTCATTGGGCAGAAAAATCATGAATGGATCCATTGGTGTGGTCGTCCATCATAGTGACATTGACCCAGCTAGAGCTGGGGATCACGTGTGGTATCTACTGCGTATCAGAAGACAGGAGATCTGATATGTCCCACCTAAAGTATCTGGGGGTTCGGGGGTAAAGGGGCAGAGGGGTTCTTCTCCTCTCCATCTGGCTCCAAGGGGGACACCATGAAAATTTAGAGGGAGCTCTAAGTCATGGGTCATGCGGGTGTAGAAGTCTTTCGAGGTCCTACTAAGTCTCCTAAAACCTTAACTTTGTGAATGAGCAGGAACGATGCTAACCCGTAGCGCCGTGATCTGGATTCGAGACACTTGATTGAGTCCAGATGTTTTATTTGGGGGGAGTACTTAAGGGGATTAAGACCAAAATACTCAGGTTGTAAATATTTAAACCCTCTGCTTATTTTTTGAGGTTTTTTTACGTATTTTTATAGCGTACATGTTCCGTATATAAAAATGTCCTTTTTTATTAATATTATTATTATTTTTTTTAATTTTCATCGTTATTCGGAGGTTGCTTATTTTTATTAGCGGTGAAGACGATAAAAATTGTTTCCGGAAGTTGAAGGCTCCAAGACTTTTAATCCTGAAAAATGCAGATTTTTTTTTAAAAAAAAAGAAAAAATTGAACCCAAACAAAGAGAAATGTATAATTCTTCCCAAGGATGTCTGCAAACCTAATCTTCTAAAACAGATGATTCAGGTGAGGAAGAGTAGGGGGGAGGGGGGGGAAACCACGGGATTTTGTTGTGTTTCATGCCTAAAGCGAAGTATAATTAATAGAAATTTTTCCGGGTTCTTGGAAACGTCTTCACCCCCCCCCACCTTTTATTAATCTCTAAATCAAAAGGTGAGCAAATAAATGGATTTTCACCACCTCTTCTGATGAGCTCCGCAGATATGACGCCTTAAGTTCTAAAAGTCAGCGCCGTTAACCCCTTAATGACATGCATTGTTTTCAATGGGTTTAGGGGTCGCGCATTGTCCTTAAGGGGTTAAAAGTGCTTTTCCACCCACTTGGCTCAATTTAACAATTTTATCACTAAATTCTGCATTTGAGACAATGTTCAAAATCCTGCTGACTTGGCCCAAAGCTTTCCCAGAAAGAATTCTTTAATCGTGTCAAAATTTCCCCGTGTTTTTTTTTTTTACGGGGACACTAAATTGTCAGGTGACAGAAAGCAGGCACTGATAGGTTGTTGCCATAGAAACGGTAAAAAAAGCTTTTTGATGGCTTTAAAATTATTTGTGCATAAGTGGAGGATTAATATATTTTTTAAGATTTTTTTCCTTTTATTTAACAGAATTTAAAAAAAAAAAAATCAATAATAAAAGTCAACTTTTTGATCCATTTTATCTTTCCTTTGTTCGGTTCTAGACATCTCCGCCTATTGTACCCTTTTTTATTTAATATTTGAAATAATATTATTTGTTTCTCTTTAATTTTCAAGACCCTTCATCTTTCATATTTTTTTATATACATAAGAGCTCCATAATCCCAACATTCTAAGTCTCTTCTGTTGGGCCTGGATCACCAATGGTGGCATGAGATCCATATTTTCCCACCTTCAGAAGCTACTTTGTTTTTCATTCTTCAAACTTCTTCTTATGCCGCCCCAAACCTGCCTTATATCTTCATCAAGCATCAGAGATGGTGACCGGTGGATCTTATCGACTTTATCACATGGGGTGGGTTGGACACCCAAAGTCTTCTTTTGGTTCCCCATCCCATTTTGATGACGAAATAAGGACTGTCCCCACCGTATAATGATTAGCCTTTTGTATTGTTACGTTCTGCGTAGTCCGACGGCATCTGCCGGTGGACCGTCTGGAAGTCGTTCCTTCTGTATCCAAGGTTAATGACTCAGATATTCCAGCTCTTCTGCGTGTAATCAAATATTGCATTAAGTAGATGAAGACGCTACCGGCCGTATACCCAGAGCCAAGCTCTGATTCTTATCCTTTCCAAATTCCACCGGACAAACAATAAATTGGCCATGTGTGTTCTTGGAGAAACGTACAAAATCTGACCCGTAATAAGCCTTCGTTATAATTCTTCATTAACCTCAAAATCGCTGTACGCAAAAGAAAATGTATATTTATTTTTATTAGTATATTATTATTCATTATTGCGACATTATATTTACTATTATTGTCATTATATATTTTATAATTTATTAAATTATTAGTAGTAGTAGTTATTAAAATGTTTCAGGAGTCCCCCTTACAGCTATTGCAAAAAAGAAAATATAACTTATTCTATAATTAATGTATTTATTCATTGGTAATTATATATAATTATTATTATTAAATTATGCTACTTTATAATTTTGTTTTATTTTATTATTATTGGCTTATTGACGTTCAGAAAGTCCCCCTTACAGTATGCACAAGAAAACCTGTCAATATTTGATATTTTAATGCCATTATTATTATTGCCTATTACCTTATTATTATTAGTCATATAGTATTATTATCTTTATCATTGGTATTATTATTATTTTATACATATTATGTAATTATTAAATTTGTTTCATTTATTGATTATTTTATTATTATGAATTTTCAATCATTCGGTAATATTATTATTTTATTATTATTATTTATTATTCATTGTTTATTTTAATTATTATTGTTATTAAGTCAGGAGTCCCCTTACAGTGTGCAAAAGAAATTATAAAATACCCTTTATAAATTAAGTATTATTATATATTGGTATTATTTATTAATAATCTATTATTAATTATCTATGATTTTCATCATTGAGTATTATTATTATTTTGTATTAATATTTAGTTCAAAATTATGCATAGAATT
This sequence comes from Spea multiplicata, assembly GCA_009364415.1. Classification (NCBI taxonomy): domain Eukaryota; kingdom Metazoa; phylum Chordata; class Amphibia; order Anura; family Pelobatidae; genus Spea; species Spea multiplicata. The sequence continues at coordinate 10,083,581 of VKOC01000007.1, forward strand.
ATGATTGCAATTTTATCTATTTTTTTGGTTTCTAAAGCACTAGATCACTATTTTCTTCCTTAGAAATATTAGGAATTTGTTTTCTTAAAATAAACAGATACTAAATAAGGGCCGCTTTATGACGGTAATAATAATAAAACCGATAGCACCAAAAAAACCCCACATTTCATTAGGAACGAATCATTGATTTTGTAGTAATGGAATGTCGCGTAGGAAGATTAATCACATGGAACCAACGCTCAGAAGCCAAGAAGGCTACAAGAAATATTTTTGAAGGCACAGAATGATATTGATGATTAAAAATACACTGGAAAAAATATGTATAAATGCTGACTTTAAGCTCAAATCTGGGTACCTCTGGTCTTTGGGGGGTGGATATCAACAAATGGTATGGTCCAAGTTTAAAAGTTTCACCCTTTACTGAAAAACTTCAGAAACCCCTGTATTTAAAAAATACATAAGAGAGAAAACTGTCTGCTCACGAGGTCACAATGTAGGAGACCTTTAGCCAAGTGATCAACTGATCAACACGTATCTGCTCCTGACCTCGTTCCTGCTACCTGCCTCTCCTCCGGTACACTGGCCTGTTCCTGCCCTCCAACCTGCCCGTACCTGACAAGTATCCATCCTGAGTTAGTGGCCCCCTAGTCTGGACCTTGACCTGGTTACTGGTATTCTCCTCCTGGACCGGCTACTTGCTTTGGCCTCCATCGTCAGGTTAGGTCCACCACGACCTACCAGCAGAGGACATAGAAGGTCAACAGTCCCTCTGCAAGAAGGTTCCCACCTGCCTCCGGTAACTTGCCCCCACTCCCTGGAGGATGCAAACAGTACTTAGCTGAAATAACATTGTCATGTTTGTTTTGTCTTCCCGTCAACTTAAAATCCAGCACTGTCTGTATTTGCAGAACATTCATGTTACCCATCATCCTCCTCCCCCCCCCCCCGTCTTCCTAATGGATCCCAGTTCATTACCTCAGTCCATTGAATCGGATTGCGCTCATAAAATTCCATTTTAGTTTTAGAATAAATAGGACATGACACACAATTATATTACGGTACAAAAAAAATGATACATTGTGTTCTGTAGGAAATCTTGCTGTAGAACATTCCATGAGGGCCTTGTCACATTAACCTCTTGTTCCTCCGTTTTTATGTCTGGTGTTCTAGAATGAGAATGTATTTTGGGGGCTATTTCTAGGCTCACCATAAAGCAGCTCTTTCTGGAGCCCAAGACGCACTTCACTTCTTCTTCTTCGTCGTCTGGTATAAGGGTTAAATGTTGAGTTCCCTTACGCAGCTTGCTTCAAGCATTCGATTCCAGTCACTGATTCTTATTTACTCCAGAAAACAAATTGCTTCTATTACATTTGCCCCTTAATTTGTCTTTTTCTTCCCATAATTCATTTACTCTCCATACTATTTCAGTCCAAGAACAATGCGTTCTGAATGCGTACATGAGTTGGTTTTTAAAGGACGCTGAGGGAGTGGAGGAGGCCAGAAGATACAAGAACCTTCAGAATTGGCACGATATACTTTTTGTGGGAAATTTGTTGGTTCCCTGACCTCTGCTAACTACCTAGTAGGCCAGGTTAAGTTGCCGTCAAGTTACCAAGCTAAACTCAATTACCGTCATTGGGTTGATTGTCAAGTTGAGTTGATCAAGTCTGTGGTTGAGTTGGTTGGCGAGTCTGGCAGCCCTCTTGAGTTCTGGGTCCACTCGCCTTATCCTGAGAATCTAAATTGGAGGTCTAATGTCTACATGGAATCATTGGCCTACTTGATTCAGGCTTCAGGGTAGTTGCGCATGAAGGACCACCACCCTGCCCCTCCCTGGTGTAGTCCTCATGAACAAACCCTACCCTAGTGTGTGTAGGCAGGTGGTGGAGGACAGCCAAAAACACCAGAAAGAGAGTCTAGAACAAGACCAGTTAGGCACCATGAGAGAGAAAACACATGCAAGATCGTAGATAGCTAGATAAAGCACCTTGTATACTTTAACATAGAGTTTGCCAGCCACCATTTGGCCTATCTAGTCTGTCCATTGGCCGTGGCCAAGCCAGTGACGAGCCACATCTACCACCAGCGAACCTCTCGTGGTTCCCTGAACCTTAGATTGTATTGTGGTCATTTTAGAAGAGCCAGCTTCCCAGCCAGCCTTGCGATGCACCTTCCCTCTCCGCGTAGACTCTGCGGCCTCCGACATCTGCAAGACGCACTCATTTACAGTAATTAACGGGCACGCGTTTCCAGTAAGAAGGTCTAAAACCGAAAAGGTTCACAGAGGAGAGGGCAGGTGAGTGCAGCGAGCGAGAGGGGGGTTCCAGGCATTTCCCATCTGCGTTCCCGGGCAGCCGGCCAATGGCGCGTTAACCCGCAAGCTCCTACGAGACGATTTATGGGACCACGCGGCCGGGCGGCTTTAAATCCCACCGCTGGCACACGTGCCGCGTCGCGAATGCAGAAAGGTTGGAGAGAAGCTGCCGGATCCCTGGCACGTGGATAGTCACAACCATCGTGCGACTTTGCAGCCAAAATCCCGGAGAATTATGCATTACGCATCACGCAATAAACTGCGGAAAAGCTGGAGTTGTGAGACCGTGGGGAAGGTGAGTGAGGGGCCTAAAAAACAATGTTTGCGCCCTTGGGCTATGAAGGAAAACAGCTGTAGTTGGCTTACACATGTTTCCTCCATTAAGAAGCATCTTATTCCTCCCCGCTTAAAGGGGAACGATCACATTCCAAACTGTCCTCAATTTCCACGAGTTTTTCACTTCGGTCTTATTGCCGCCATCTTGCTGGCCCGTCACATGTTTTAGATCCCTGCCTCGCCCCGAGATATCTGTGATAATAGCGTTACGGAGGGAGCTGCGCGGCTGGAAACAATCTCTAGCGCTAGAGGTTCACGCGCCGTTCCGCTAAAACAACGCAGGGAGAGAACAGGAAGTGGCTTCCAACTTCCTGCTTGGGAGGATCCCAACTGCGATTATGGCTAGAGTTTGAGGAGCTGTACACCATTTAGAAGTCTAGAGGTGGATGGAGAGGGTTAGGCCCTTAGAACATAACGTTGCCAAAGTAATCATGGACAAAATCCACCAAGGGCTCCATCCTGATGGAAACCGAAGCTAGTCGGGGTGCAATAGAACCAATGCAACATTTTCCAACATGGCGGACCACCACTTGGAGAATGAAGGGGATATTAAGGGTCTTTCAGCCCGACACGTTGGGGTACGGAGATGAAGGAAAGGATGTATTCTGAACATGCTTCGGGTTCTGGGTAACACAAGTCAGGACATTTGGGCAGGTGATGTTTCTCTTTCCCTTGAGGTGGTAAACCAGGTGGGTTGTTTGAAGTCACAAGTCGAATTCCCATGGCTTCCCCCGCCATTCATCTACTGGACGCTGTGATAATGGGGGCTCTTTAGGACATGTCGACAACAGCCGTCTTCTCTTCCCTACCAGACCCTGCTAATTCCTAAGTGCTGAGTGATGGGTCTCAGCCCGTGTGTAAGGGCTCAGGCAAGAGGGGGATTAATCTGCTAATGGTCCGGAGGACACCTGGCCGGTGATGTCAGCTTCCGAGGACAGCGGAGAGAGACGTCTCGGTGACGTATTCGTCATCACAGAGCGAGCAAACAGACGCAGCCCATGGGAAGAGAACAAGAGAAACCGGAGACGATCTTGCTGTCAGCTGGGACCCCCTCGGACCCCCAAATTAATTCCTATATCTCCAGGCACTTCCACAAGGCCGTCCCAGTGTTCTTACCAAGCAGAGAAGCACCTGCAGACACAGGGGAGGAAATATCATACAAATATCTTCCATTCCTGTTCTTTCCTCCCGTCGTTTTTTTTACATGAACTTTTTTTAACCTTAATCAGTCGTTGGTCTCGTCTCAGATTCAGGAGTCGTATGTCTATCTCATGCATGTTTAAATCCCCTCACTGTATTACCATCTACCACCTCTGCTGGGTGGCCGCTCCCCTTATCTACCAGCTTCTGACTTACATATGAGATGCGCCCTCGGTCGGGGGCTGTACCTCAGAAGCATTATAAAACGATGAAAGATCTTTTGCCGCGAACCAAGGAGAGGTATCAGCCGGCGATCATCCATAGGGTCTCCTACTGAGGGCATGGTCTGCATTCAAGAAAGAAACCATAATAATCAATACCTGCCGACTTTCCCAAAATTCTTAAGTGGGCGCGATCCCTGCCCTGAGCTCCTAGACATCGGTGGACCTCTTGACCAATTTATATTGTGCTCGATGCAGATAAGGTCCTATGTAATGGACCAAGAAGCTTCAGGTCCACCTACCCTTGTCTGAGGTTCTCCTAAAAATGGGATCTTTGGGTCGTGTGGCCATGTGTAGGGTTGAGGATGATGGGAGCTGTGGCGAGACTCCATGATGAATCAGAACGGCAGTGATATTTATACGGTAAGAGCAGGAGATACGCAGCGGACATATTGATTCCGAGGAGCAGAGATGAATTGGCTATAATTCCATTTTCATTTCATCGTATTCTTAGATAAACAGGCTTAAGGGCTGATCAATGGCCTCCGATGGGTTTGCTGGGAAGGTCTCAGCCCATCGAGACTTTCACGCCAAGTGAATATTCGTTTTCATCCCCAGACAGTGACCAAAATGGAAGCGGTCGCGCATGAGCGAAACCGAACTATTCCGAACATTCCATTCCGTCCCCTCACCGGCTTAACCAGCGGTTACCTTTAAAAACCCAGAAACATGATCTTTAACTTAAAACGTTAAATGACTTGGATTCAAAAATATATCTTTATATATAAAATGTATTTAATTTATTATTATTATTATATATTATTATTTATTTATATAAATAAACATTCAAAAATTCAGAATTCCTTCTTCTAACAAAATTTGACCCAAGAATTTTTGGATGTTAAACACAAAACAGTTCAGAGCGATATATCCAGGCAGCGTCTTAAATTCTCCTAGAATAGTACTTTCTTCTTAAAAAGAATTCTGTAATTAAAAAAAAACAAATTATTAAAAAAAATGTAATTAAAAAAAAATGTAAAATTAAATTAAAAACGATTCTCCGTTATTTTTTTTATAATTTAGATAATAGAATTATTCGTAAATTATCTAATAAATAATATAATGAAATTATATATAGGATAGAGGTGAGTTTGGGGAGACAAACAAGAAGGTTAAAGATGATAGGATCCTTGTAATAGAAGATGGATCCTGTACCCCCCCCAAGTAACAGATTGTAAGCTCTTCAGCCCGGTTGCCCCGTGAGCAGCTGAACTTGTAATAAGGCAGAAAGCCCAGCTGTGATTATTAACCCTAAAGACCTGTGAAGGATTGTGTGTAAGGAACCCCACCAGTCCTTACCAGTAGCCCAGCTGGAGTTTCCCGTTGGCTCCTCAACGCCCATGAGTCATCAGCGAGCAACGGGGGGGGTATCAACCTGCGCAAGACTGATGCCCAAGATCCTGGGGGAGGGGGGACCTGGGACCTTTCGCTTTACGAATTACCCCGTCCATGCACCAGAGGAGATACCTTCACCCTACCAACACCTGATATATCTTCTGGCCTTCAGACTAAGGAGGACAATCGCCTCCCAGTCCGGAAGCCGGTCCTTATAATAAGAGAAGCCATAAAATTAGGGATTTTGTCATCAGAAAAAGTTGGAGGTGGGCAAAATGTATCCTTTTTTTTTAATAACATTTGATAATTTTATGGATTTTGAAGAGAATATGGAATCGTCTGTCGCTTCCTCAGTCCCGTCGGAGGGGAAGAAAATTAGATCCTCTGTATCGGGGTGAGACAATCACGCGCTAAGCTTATTCTCCAGGGCTAGTGTAACGGCTTTTAGCCCATTCCCACCCCTCCCCGGCTGGAGGATGATGCATTTAGGCCCAAGTACCCGCGCTCCTTTGTAGAGCCATTAGACGTTCAATTAGACTATTAGCCTATTTTTAGTGGCGAGAAAGACCACCTCGTTATCAAATTGGAAGGAGCGGTAATTGTATTTGTCCCATACGCGGGCTCCTGGGCCGTCTCGGGAATTCTTTCACAAGTCTGGAGGAAGCTGGCGATACCTCCGGGCGAAAAGAGGATTTCATTACAGAAAAATGATCAAAATTCAATTAGTTCCTTAAATATTAAAAAAAATAAAAATAAAAAAAAATAAATAAAATGATAATAAATATATAGATATTTAATATGGTTGCTGATAAGCTTAAGTGTTTAGCGCCTTACTGATTGAGGGCCTGCTGAGTTACATGATGATGTCATAGGAAATTTCAACCAATGGGCTGCGACTTAAGTTCCCGAGCAGAAAATATGACAACAAAATTTTTATAATTATTTTATTATTATTTATTTATTTTATTTTTATTACTGTTTATTTGTTTAATAATTGTTATTATTAAAAAATCATTTAAATTTACATTTTTATATATTTTATTTCGCGTTCTGTTTTATAGGCCGGGAAGATCATCCTGATTTACCGTAAATATCCGCTCCGCATATTAAAGAGATTCCTGATCTGGGCCGTCATACTGGTGAGTTCAGCATAAAATGGTCATTATGGAAATGACGTGGGGGGTTACGATCCCCGTGACCCCCCCATTGTCTACACCAACGGGGATTAAGGATCTCCTTTGACCACCGGAAAAAAACTCAAAGCTGCTACATCTTTTGAGACTTGGAGCTCGATTATTCCCTACATATGTGCCAACTGTCCTGAAACCGCCCAAATGCTCAATGTAGTATGCATGTGCATGATCCGTGACACCCAGAGAAACACCCTGACTCCTTATCACGCTGCCTGTGGGAAATAATAGAATAGCTCAGTCTTAATCACACAGGACTCTCTGACTAATGAAAGTCTATGGAGAAACGGACTTCATTAGCATTGCCGTAAAGCATCAGCTCAGTGTGTGGGGGTTATATTACTGTATACAGCGCTGTGGGAGATAAAGATTTTTTCCTCTGGGGCCCAAAGAGGGACTGGTCAAAATAAGGAGAGACACTTGAGAGGTATGAACAATTTCCTCCTGATCTCAGGCATGACACACACTTGTTGGCGTGTATTCTGGGAACACGCAGGTGATGCTCGGACCGCGTGCACACGCAATGTGTATTTATGTTTCTCCTGACAATCCCCCCCGGGAATTTTCCTTCAATTTCCTGTTTAAAAGATATTTTTGCCCCCCCCCCCAGCGTATCACTCTATGGCCTTTAATTATTTTTCACCGGAACAGCGAAGTGCGAAGAATTCGGGGTCGTTTCTAGAGCATGTTGTCCCAAATGTGCATGACTTCATACCAAACACCCTCAAAAAAACCTCACTAAATGATTGGTCCATCTCATTAAATCCTTAGATGCATTATAAGGAGGTTTCAATTTACTGAGAGGGTGGTGGATAGGTGGAACAGCCTCCCAGCAGAGGTGGTAGAGGGTAATACAGTGAGGGGATTAAACATGCGCGGGATAGACATACGGCTCCTGAATCTAAGACGAGACCAACGACCGATTAAGGTTTGAGTCTTTTACAACCTTCTACCTGCGTTGGCCACAATCTGCCACAAAGGAAGCTCATTGCAGAATTTTGTTGAAACCGAGATATTCCCTATCATAAGGGCAACCGGGCAACCGGCTCTCGGATGCAGTGGGGGGGGGGGCGCCCTGAGCGCGGAGGTTGCCCCCCAATGACATGATTCTACTTTAATCTCATCTAATAGACAAAATGCGACGACCAGAACGGGGGGGGGGGAAATGGCGAGCCAGCCGCCCCTTTCGCTCTAAAATCCTAGAATTCTTTTTTTTTTTAGGCCGAGATCCTCTGCAATCTACGAATTTGTATCATTTTGCTGCCTTACAAACATTGAAAGGAATTGTTATGAATGAGGGCATTAATTCTGCTTTTTACCATATATGGTAACAGCCCCCTCATTTTACTCTCATTTAATGGACGACGCATTTTAATCCTCATGCCTATGGAGTCAAATATTCACGCTCTGATTTTATCACCAAAACGATGCATTTAATGAAAAGCTAGCATGAGAAATGATAAAAGAGAAGGCCAGGCATGAGAGCCATACCTCCCAAGTGTCCCTGTCTTGAAGAGGCAGTCCCTTCCTTTTGAGTGGGGCGTTTAGAAAAATAATGGGCTTTATTTGCCCCTGCCATACCGCGTTCTGAGCTCCTAGAAAAGAGGGGCATCAGGAGGAGCGAGAGGAATCGGGCAGGAGAGAGGGGCATCAGGGGGGAGACAGAGGGGCATCAAGGGATGGAATAGGTGCATGGAAGAAGAAAGAGGGGCATCAGGAGGGGAGAGAGGAATCGGGGAGGAGAGAGGGGCCTCAGGGGATGGAATAGGTGCATGGAAGAAGAAAGAGGGGCATCAGGGGAGGAAACAGGGCATTTGATGAATAAAGAGGGGCATCGGGGAAGGAGAGACATCAGATGAGGACAGAGGAAGGGAGAGGGGCACTGGCCAAGCAAAACAGGGGCACTAGGCAGGTGTGCAGCGGGCGCATTGCACTTAGGGATGCGGGGGAGGTGCTGTTAAAGGGTTAATGCAGAGGAAACATAAATAAGGCATGGGAGCAGTGCTTGCAGGTCCTGATGGATATCAGCGATCTCCGCTTACATGTGTTTTCTGTAAATGCTTTTAAGCAGAGTGTCTGTTCCTGGGATCCACGCACTTTCTAATTGCCGCGGGGAAGCGAGATTTCTCACATGTTTCCCCCGGGTTCCTGTTACAGGGATTTGTTTGTTATGGTTTCTCCCGATTGCCACGCTATAACCCCCCCCCCATACTATATAAACTTAAACAAATCAGATCCGCGGGCGCCTGCCTCTCCTGGGCTATTTTACCGCGTGCTCCTTTATTCAATGGGGACAAAAATAGAATAAATTAGGGCTAGAAACGTAGAATTCGGGGCAGATCGGCCGCATTCGCCCGTTTCTCCTGCTGTGAAGACTCAAACCTTGATCAGCCATATGCCTACCCCATGCATGTTTAAATTCCCTAACCGTATTAGATTCTACCACCTATGCTGGGAGGCTGTTCCACTTATCTACCAGCCTCTCAGTAAAGGAAAACTTCCTTATGTTCCATCGAAGCCTGACGATGGCCTCTTGTTCTCGCGTACCTCCCATAAAGCAGACCAGGTATCATAGCATCTACAGACCCACATAAATGACATATACAATTTGGTCAGGTCCTGTCCATGTTCTGCCTGCTGTTCCTTCAAACCCTTCTTTTACCCCGTGAACACCAGGGTTGGGGTAGAATGAGCTGCCCCGAGCCCCCAAGCTTTATCATCCAAAGAACCCTACGAGAAAAGACGCTCTGGGTAGGGTTGGTTAACCAAAAGATTTTTGGCCAACAAGGAACATACACAAGGCCAACACACACAATGGAGTCCCACCAAGCCAAGAACTCTTTTACCACTTCCTAGTTGTGGGTCCAGCCCAGGGTTGGAGTAATAGGTTTTTCTTGGATCTCCCCAAGCTGACGTTCTTGCACTTTGTGTCCATTTGAAGGGTTACAAAATTCGGAATGAAAGGTAGCTCCACATCTCAGTGCCAACTGTCTGGCCGATTTATGACACCGCCTGACAGCCAAAGCTATCGATCCTTGGACAAAGGACTCCATTTTTCTAAAGTTAATCAGGCCTGTCCGTTTCATCCTTCAAGGAGAAGTGATGTGGAGTCTCGGAACATCTCAGATGATTTACCGCCGTGGACAGACGCTATCCTACAGAACCCTCGTCAGACATAACATCTCAAAGATTACCGGCCCAAGTTCCGAGAGACGAGCTGTGATTGTGCCCTATGTGCAAAAGACAAAAATTAAACATTGTCCTACCAAGGTTAGAGAGATGGTCGGTCAGTTTTACCCCCTCGGGGTAAGATGGGGTATTTTACGATGTTTTGTGGTGGGGAATGAGCAGTGAAGGTGTGGTGGATCTTATCCAGTGTTGGCTTCAGTTTGCGAGGAACGAGACCTATCACGTTGCATTATCTACTTTTTTCAAACTGCTCTGTAAACCTAATTTATTCCCACCAAAGGCTTGGGCGGGGGGCAGGAGGGCATTCATTTAATTGCACCGGTTTCAGAAGTATCACCAATCACAGGAGGAGTACTCGTGCAATCACAATTGGGGAGCACTCCATACAAACTGGCCACAGATGCATCTTACGGAGGAGTTGGACATATGCCCAGCGGAAAGCATCACCTGGAAGCCTAAGAGCTGGGGGGGGCAGGGAAAAGGGCAAATCCATTGGGGGGGGGGATTCTGCCAAATCCCCTCCATGCATCCGCAAAGGAGACCTCTCAGCTCGAGGAAGACCTTACAGTGGTCGGTCCCTTGGGATTAAGACAGTGGTCACCTCCGAGGAGGACGTCCATTAGGTTATGAGAAAAGACCTGGTGGCTTATTTGTTGTTTATTTATTAAACACAGTTGGGGGTGATGAGGGAGCAGAATTGAGGCTGCTTGGACATGATGTCATAGTTAAGTGCCTTGAATCACTCGGAGTCACAAGAGGAACGAGGGGAAGAAACCTCTTTTGCTACAGAACGTCCAAATCTCACTGCTGCTTTAGCCAAGACCACATGGGTCACCTTATAGCCTCCTCTGATTTGATGACATCTGAGCGTCCCGATTGGCCCTTTTCTCCCAGCTATAACACAGCTGCAATCCCTGCTTGAACACAGGTGACTCCATTCAGAACATCTTCACCTCCCGACCAGTCATCGTTTCCATAGCGACCGTTATTAGACCGTTATTCGGTCCCTGCGATAGGATTCTGTTCTAGAATCCCAAAAGCCCATTAACCTTTTACTGGAACTGTTCATTGTGCCGATCGCTCATCACCTCCGCGGGGGCCAAAGCAGGCCTGTCTGTAATCATCATTTAGCCCCCATGGCGATACCCGGGGCTTAACCTGCATTTAGCGTCAAAGCAAACCTTTAAATGGCATAATGGACGGGCCCCCGTAGGGCGAGAGTCCCCTTTAAGACGTTAGCTTCTCAGGCCGCTGTGCTGTGTGAGAATTGTCTAATTAACGGAGCGAGCCGCGTCACCCATCATAGTGACACGAAAACGATACAATCATATTTACGGCACAAGTCACAGCTGCCCCATCCGAGATGAAATTAGCTTTGATTTTGTGTCATGGGATGCCCATTAGTGACACGCGGGGGGGGGGGGCGGCTCTGTGGATGACGCCAACCCATCATATTATTGGGTCTTTTAGGGCTGTAGAACCCTGTGATACCCTCATACCCAGCAAACTGACCTCCTAGAAAAGAGGGGCATCAGTAGAGGAGAGAGGGGCGTTGAGGAGGAGAGAGGGGCGTTGAGGAGGACAAAGGGGTACAGATGTTTGGGAGAGGTACTGGCCATGCTAAACAAGGACACTTGGGAGGTATGACCAAGGTGGCTTCATCCATCCTTCCACCATCCAATTACCGATCCTATGACTTTTCCGAAGCGAATCGAGGTCTTCTCAATTATTTGGCTATAATTTATTTAGCCGTCCGCTCCCTGATTCAGAATCCACCGAAAACAACCTAAAAGGTTCAATTACTCAAAAACACATTATTTAAAAATTCAGGACGGGCGGCTTTTAATGGATGAAGCTCCTACGAGGCATTAATTGTTCCGTGAATCTTCCTCAGACTGCCTATTTTTCTGTCTCTCTTACGTAGTCCAATTTTTCCATTTACCTCTTCAACATTTTATCTCAATCTTCCCTTTTCCCTATTTTCGTACATCTTTTTTCCCCTTTTCCTCCTCTTTCTACCCCCCTTCACGTAGTTCCCACCATTTCCCTACTAGTTTTATTTGCCCTTCCTTCTCTCCTCCAATCCCATTCACATTTCCTTTAATCTTCCCCAGCCTTTTACTTACCTTCCTCCACTCATCATTTTCCCTTTTCTCCAATCTCTCTTTCGTATGGTTGGTGGGTTGCCATTTGTAAGGCGTGTCTTTCCTGAGACCAAGCGTCTCTTTCCAGTTCCCCCTTGGCCCTCTACCACAGACCCTTGGGGCATATGGTGTATAAATCAACCACTTAGCACCATGACCTTTAAGGGCGGCCATGTTGACCCAACTTGACTTGAGCTTTCTCCGGCTTCTGAATCAGGTTGACTTTAATGGAAAGTCACCCGACTCAACCTTTAATATATAATCCCCACTCCTCACACACCAGGTCCAAGCTACTCTTGTTACTTTTTGAATAAGATTCCTAATATACTTAGCAGGAATCCCATTATATTATGAAGTGCCTGCTTTGATTGTTAAGTACACAACGTCCTTATCCTGTCCCCTTTTGGGCTCCATCTCTGGGCCGTCAGCCAATAAATCAGTCTGTCTAGAGATAGAGAAGAAAATAACTGTAATGCTGGGTTTAATGTTTTGGCTTCTAGGAAGAACTTTTCCACGTTGGTACTCGGAATCTTACTTTCATAGTTGACCTCTTCGGCCAGAAGGGCCACAGGCCCCTGGGTATTATTGGAGATTAAGGAGACCTTATGTTATGTCATGTTTCTCTGGCCAAAGTACCTTCCATTATCTTACTTCCAACAGTAGAAGACTTGTGGAAACCAGAAGATGGCAACGGAGTCAATGTGAAGGACACCCTGCTCATCCTAAAGTTTCGGCCAAATACACCATTGCGGTGAGACATGAGCGAAGCTCTGAAGGTGACCTTATTGAAGGAGACCCCACTGAAGGTCCATCAAACTTCAATTAATTATCTGACTTGGGTAACCTCAGGACCTCAGGCTTCCAGGACCATTTTTGTGTTTTCTTTGGAACGTTAATGAAGTGTTTTGGAACTCTCTCTACGTTAGCATCTGTTCTGCTGGTCTCCTAGAGCATTCAGGGCAATCAAAGGCTAATTAGAAGTAATTGCCCGGCACGCGAGGACTCCCTTGATCTATCAGCCAACAACACTTGTTCAAAGCCTCAAGCCTTTCTGGTTAAGCAGAAACAAATATAAGCTCAGAGCCGACATATTGGAAAAGCTGTAGGACAACTATAATGAAGTGTAAATATGGGTGAGATCATATCAATTTAATTATTTGATTTAGATTTTTAAAAAATTTTCTGCAGTATATTTTGAGCTTGAGCAATTCTGATGCAAAGTGGTAAAAAAAGCATTCAAAGAATGGGTATTTTTGAAAATGTTTTTTTCCCCCAAAATGGCCTTAATTATGACTATAAAAAAAATATTTAACATCAATAGAATTTTATATATAGTTGTCATTTCTCATTCATGACATCACCAAGTGACATCATACATTCATTTCTTTTTACAATGAAAAATGACCTACAGGAATTTTTTTGGATCTATACGTTGGCTCCATTTCGGCCAGCTTAAGACTTATTTTGTCCTCCATTTATTATTATTATTATTTATATTTAATAAATGAATAAATTATAATAATATTATAAATTAAAGAAATAAATAAAAATAAGAAATATTTTTATATCTTATGCTATACAAAATATTCCACAATGTTACTTCAATCGGCCGGAATGGACATCTTTAGCCGGCCAGCAAGCCGCAGGGTAATCACGAGTTAGTCTTCGCTCTCAACATGTCCTGTGGCTTCTTGGAATCAACATTCCCCCCCCCAAAATCAATTTACACGAGGAGGAAATACATTTTTTTTTTAAAAAACCCTCTAATCCGATAAGTGTTTGTTTAGACAACAATCCGAGGCTAACAAAAGATTTGTCCAACCTGTGCTTCTAGAGCTTTCGGGAGGTCTACGTGGTGGACGGTCTTCTTGGTGGGACAGAGGTTAAACAACTGATCAGTACAAGATCCAATCAATGAAAACACTTATGATCATAGCATGGACATCTGTCCCCTCGGTCGGAGATGCTGATGGTAGATATATCCATCCTTGCTGCTGCGTATTGACCGATTCTCTATCGCTTTCCCGTAGGGGATTATCTCGGCCATCTTAACAAAGTTCACAAGGGACGAAGGATTTATTCCCATCAATAAAAACCTTTGGTAAGTGCTTTCGAGCTCAGTCGGAAGGATTGTTACAACAAAGTGTTCTAATTCCTCAAACCCAACCCTACTCTTTGGCAGCTCTTCCAAATATGAACACATGTCCACGTTGACCTTTCCGAGGGGGACCCGGCTTTGCCCCCCCAAGCCAAGATACGAGTTACTGACCACTGGTGAAATCTCACCATCAGCCATTACGTCTTTAAAAAATTGTTAGAATTTTTGTAGGACAGATGTACCAGATCCGAGTAAAAAACAATAAAAAATAAGTGAAATAACGCACAGCTTTCTAGATAGGAAATATTTGCGAAACGCGATGGCAAAAATATATTTATGAATATTTTATTAAATATTTTATTTAAAAAAAAGAAATTAATTTAGATTAATATTGGGTGTATTCATATGCGTAAATTGACCAGAGAAATGTCTATTTTATTTTTTTTTTATTTTACGGGCCGATAATTTTTTTAGGTTAATTAATTAATAAAAGACTGAAGCCTCCTCGTCTACGGTTCCCTTTTAAGAAGGCATTGTGTTTTCCTAGATATATAAGAAAACAAAAATCACAATAATAATTAATAATAAAATATAAATAAATAAATTTTTTGTAAAACAAAAAGTAAAATAAAATAATAATCATCAATTAATAAAAATAATAATAATAAATAATAATATAATAATAAAATTATCTTTTTTATCAAGGTGATACACAGGTACCAAAGTTTACACTTTGTTGGAATAATGAAAGGCGTGTGATGTCATGATGTTGATCCTCTTGCACGCACTCAGTCATGACATCATAAGCCTCTCCGCCAATGGCAGCAAAGCATATGAAATAAGTGGTAGAAGTCATAATTTGCTTTCTAATGGGACCTAGAGCGCTTCGTAAAGCTTAGAACATTCTAGAGCTTTTACGTAGCAGCATTGGGAACGCACGGACATCGACGTCCATCGGTTCCCATATTTCAACCAATCAATCAACTGGAAAGTCACTGCTGAAGTCACATTCTTCCTGTTATTTAAAATGTTTATTAAATATTAACAACAAGGAACAATAACTTTGCCCTAACAGCAGAAAAAAAAAAGATCCTTATTCATCATATTTAATAATTAATATTCCTTTGATTACGGCCGAGAAGGAGAGATAGATGGACGATAATTTATTAGTCCATCCAATCGTTTTTTCCCAGACAGGCAGCGATTTATTTATTTTTTTACTCTAGAAACAAAAACCCTGGTGAGTTTTTTAGCGGGGGGGGGGGCTTTTTTGTGAAATATAATTATTTATTTATTTTTTTGTTTACTTTAAGCAGATAAAATACATCATTTCATTGACGTTACGTGCTTTAGGAAATAGGCTCCGACGCGTTTTCGCCTCCAAGAAGGCCCAGGTTGGAAACTTATCTCCAACCATAGAGAAGTTGTTCACCTCAGCTCATGCGCAACTCAGACCTTAGTGATGGTCAACGCCATCGGATCTGGGAGTTTTTTTTTTTTAAAAAAAATCAATTTATTCCAGTCTACGATCCCAAATTAAATCTATACGTATAGGAGGAGACATGGTGGCCATTGAGACATGGTGGAGACTGGGACATGGTGGAGATTAGGACATGGTGGAGACTGGGACATGGTGGAGACTGGGACATATGGCCATTGAGACATGGTGGAGACTGGTACCTGGTGGAGAAAGGTGGAGATTGAGACATGGTGGAGATTGAAACATGGTGGAGACTGGGACATGGTGGAGATTAGGACATGGTGGAGATTAGGACATGGTGGAGACTGGGACATGGTGGAGATTGAGACATGGTGGAGATTGAGACATGGTGGAGATTGAGTCATGGTGGAGACTGGGACATGGTGGAGATTAGGACATGGTGGAGATTAGGACATGGTGGAGATTGAGACATGGTGGAGACTGGGAAATGGTGGAAACTGGGACTAGGTGGAGACTGGGACCTGGTGGAGAAAGGGACATGGTGGAGAAAGGGACATGGTGGAGACTGGGACTTGGTGGAGATTGAGACATGGTGGAGACTGGGAAATGGTGGAGACTGGGAAATGGTGGAACTCTGCTGTGTTCTTGAACAAGGGCCGGCCATATCTCCCTCTGCCTGCCGTCCCACCGTTCTTACACCCAGGAAAGCACTTGACAGCTTTGAGGGAGAAATGAAAATCAATAGCCAGCTACTTATAAGCATTCAGTATGCAGATGGTGAAGGCAGCTCTCCTCCACGCAGATAAATGGCTTTTAGTAAGTATTAAAATAAAGCTGCGCAGCTGAGTATTAGCGAGGACGGAGTACACGCTGGAAATTACCCCGGCGTGATTTATCTCGTTTATATAATGCATTCAGTCCGTGCGTTCCCCGAGCACGTATAGCCACATCACCACTGTTAATTTATTGACCCTAAAAGGGAAATTGCCATAAAAAAAAAATCACATTTTACTGGAACAGTTGGTAAAAAGACCTTTAGACACACTGGATTAACCTGGTCGCCGGGGGTCGTCGGGGGGTTTCTAGTAAAGTGTGACTTCTCGATGTAAACACCAAACCCATTCTGATTCTGCCTTCGTTATAGAAAGAATCCACTTAAAACAAGCGATATATGTGTTAGATGGTGAGAGCAGATCTCAGGATCTGCAGGATTATTCCTCCCCAGTAAGCTATCTCTCCATATTGTTGAAGGGAGAGAACTTCTGCCACAGTCTCGGTTTACTTGCTGCCTCCATAAATTCATAGGGCCCTTAAGAAACCGTCTAGAACACGGACATACTTAAACAAAGGAACATATGGAAAGATATGATATGGACATTATGAGGACCTCTAAGCTCCTCGTCCCTGACCGAAACCTGACTGCTTTTGACAATTCCCAGACGAAGGGACGGAAATATTTTATGGTCGGACAGAAGAAGACTCATCAATCACGACTCCGAGCTCCGTCAACCAAAAACCATTCCGTACGACATCGTAAATTTATTGTTGTTGACTAGTATATCGGAAAAACAGGAGCTTTTCCCGAGTCACCCCATTAGAACGTCACCGAAGGTCCACGTCTGTCTTTAGCGTGATTGACTACCCGCTCAAGACAGATGATCCGTTTGGACTCATCGACATCATTCACGCTCGTCTTACAGGTCCCTCTCCTTTGTCACCACCCTCGGCTGCTTCTCCTTCCTTCTGCTCGGTCTGATGTTCTACGTGATTGATGTGAGACGCTGGTGGAATGGCCGACCGTTCATCTATCCAGGTATGAAGCCACTTTTAAGCCTTTGTCCAAAAAGAGTTATTGTTTTGGGTATTTTTTCCATCCCTTTGGTCAGAGTTGTTGACGCGATTATTATTATTATTATTATTATTATGTGTTCTGGTCTTCATTGGCTGACCAAACCCTCGTATCTTAAAGTTCTAGATGTTCCACCTTCAGGTACCATCAGGAGGAACTCAAGAACATCCTTGGTGACCAGAGGTCTACACATATACGATGATATATATAAGATTTGGGGGGGGGATATGTCAAACTCAGTAGTTTCATTTTCCGAGTAGAGTCCTTGGAATCAGAGAAGGTTCAAGAAGTCACATGCGGGAGACGGTCCCTTTTTCAATGCAAATCGGCTCAAAAGAGACATGTGGCATGCAAGGCCCGCGTCCGCTTTCAATACCGTGATGCTGAGTGGTGACAAG
Source organism: Spea multiplicata (assembly GCA_009364415.1). Taxonomy (NCBI): domain Eukaryota; kingdom Metazoa; phylum Chordata; class Amphibia; order Anura; family Pelobatidae; genus Spea; species Spea multiplicata. The sequence continues at coordinate 10,101,296 of VKOC01000007.1, forward strand.
GGGACAGCAGGGGCGCCCCTTTCACAGTAGGGTCGCATAAATAAAATGAAGAGGCCTACAGTTCATTCGTCTTCACGCTACATCTCCCACCGGGGGGGGGGGGTGGGATACCGGCCAATCGAATCTCACGCCCGCGCAAGGTTCGTACTTCATATGCTCGTCAGCCCCCCCTTGTGTATTGGCCGGGGGGCAAAGGTTACGCCACTCTTTGCAAAGAAAGCTTCGACGGCCTGATATTTATTTAGAGAGTCTCCGGCGCCTCCACTGTTTGCCTTTAATTACATATATAGTAGCGCCGAGTGTCTACCCTCTCTTCATTGCTGACACGCAAGCAGGTAGACACCGTAACACCGAAGCCCCCAGCCTATCAGTTTAGAGGAAGTTAACCTGTTGACTACCTGTTCCATAACAAGCTCATATATAGTGGTGGGTAAGTTGAACAGCTTCCCAGCGGAGGTGGTAGGGGCTAAGGTAAACAGTGACAAATAACTGTGTGTTCTAAGACGACCTCGAAACCGTGGATAATGACCATGGCTCTTGTGTCCTCTCCAGGAATGAACTCAATCCTCGTCTACGTTGGACACTCCTTGCTGGGCACTTACTTCCCGTTCGAGTGGGAGATCAAGGACCGGACGTCTCACTACGAGGTCCTCGCTCAAGATCTTCTGGGCGCCTCCATTTGGGTCTTCGTGTCCTACCTCCTCTACAGGAAGAAGTTCTTCTTAAAGATCTGAAGGACCTGAGGATCTCCAGCCTTTGGGGGGTGGGGGGGGGGACTCAATGAGGTCCTCGTTAGAGGGCAGAGAGGAGCCATCTCTTCATTGTCTTTCACAAATAATTAGGGCTAAGATTTAATGGCACCGGCTATGCTCTTCTAGGGCAAGGCCTGGCAAGGGTTGGAGTTGAAGGAACTCGGTTTGTGCTCCTCACGGGCCACGGTATATTCTGGCCATGCCTTATAAACATGATTTTTTGAACCTGAAACGTCGATTATTCATTAAAAATAAGTTCCGTTATTAGAATTTAGAGGTACTTGATGCTGACCAGAAGCTCTTGGACAAGCTGCCACCCCCAGAAGCTTCAAGCTGGCATTAAAGTCTACGTAGGAAGATCCCGTTTTGGGGTAAAAGAAAAAAAAGTAGGTCCGTGAACAAAACCAGCATCCCATAACTCCTATCCCGTATAACTGGTGTGTTATTTCTGACGCAGCCAGCAATCGAGGGGTTAAATCGCTCATCAAACTCCGGCCCCGGGGCGCTATAGGGTTAATACGGGCAAAGTCCCTGCTTTTTGACAATTGATATATATATATATATATAGGAAGATGTGATTTATGCCTGATTGGGATGTGAGGTTTCTGCCTCCCCCTCCCCCCTCCTGTTTTTTTTTTTTTTTTGCGGGATGGTAATAATTTCATCTCCTCTGCAGTACGTTTTAATAAAACCGCCGTCCGGGGGCAGAGACTGCACGCGTATACGCAAACATTCGGGGCAATTAAACAGCTGGGGCTTTAACAGCCACTTCTCCGCAGCCCTGGCAACCAGGCGCAGCGTCACCTTAATAACTCCTTCTAGAGTGTAAGCTCTTTGAGCGAGGCCCTTCGCGCCTTGTTTCTTCTGTAAGGACAATTTGTTATATGATGCGCTACCTCTTATTGTACTGCGCTACGGAATATGACGGCGCTACAGGGATCGATAAATAATAATAAATCTGAATGTTTTAATCAAAGCTGCCTTTTTTTTTTTGGCCACGCCCACTGCCGGGAATTCAACTCCCCATCGCGCGCAACCACCGCCGCCTGGAGGCTGAGCATGATGGGAGTCGTGGTCTGAAAACAGCCCGGGACGCTTTCTTCGCGTCAGGCCCATCCATTGTTGTCTCCGTGGTTGGATACGCGCATCCCGTACCTGCCAAGTGTCCCTGTTTAGTTCAAACAGTCCCTCTCTCCTCCCCCGATTCCCCCTCTTTTCTAGGAGGTCAGAGTGTTTGCTGGGTATGAGGGGGATCGCAGGGTTCTACGGCCCTAAAAGCCCCCGATAATGTGTATAGAAACAGCAGGGAACGGGTTAATAAGTTAAACCGTAGCCCGGGGCTTGGAGACGGGAGCGACGGCCCGAGAATTGGTTTAAAAATTAACTTTTTTTTTTTTTTTTGTTATGAATGCCGGCTGCCCGACGCCTCCTAACGCTGAGCTCTTCCTGCCCTACAAACACAGAAAAAAAAAAGCAAGCGCTGCGTATTCCTAGCACCTGCCGTTTGAAATTTGACCTATACATTGTGCAGGGCTCTAGCGGGTGTATAGGTAAAACAAAAACTCTAAACGACAAATGATTTCTGGCTATTATTTTTAACCCATCGGCATAAAGACACAGTATTTAAACAAAAAAAATTATACTTTTTCACCATAGCAACCCAGGATACCCTCTTATTCCCCTATTTTTTTTTGTTGAAAACAAATTTATTTTTTATCTATATTTGTTTATTTGGAAAAAAATCCCTATTTTATCTCCTTATTCCCCTAGTTTGTGTTAATAACAAATTTATTTATTATCTATATTTATTTATTTATTTGGGAAAAAAAATCCCTATTTTATCTCCTTATTCCGTTATTTTGTGTTAAAAACAAATTTATTTATTATCTATATTTTTTATTTGGAAAAAAAATCCCTATTTTCTCTCCTTATTCCCCTATTTTTTGTTAAAAATATTTTTTTTTAATCCTGCTGCATAAATATATTGTGATATTGTGGTCTGGCTCAACACAGATAGCCCTAGGACTGGCAGATATGATAAATATTTTCACTTTTTATTGGAAAAAAAAATAGGTACATAACTTTCAGGACCTCGGAAGTCTCCTCTTCAGATGGAGAAAGAGCTGTTCGATGGGGTCTTACAAGTACATTCCAAGAAATAAATGTGAAGTCCTTTAGCCTCGTAACATTTATTGATCCTCCGCGCGTAACGGAGATGAAGAAACGATGAATCAGACCAAACGGGGCATTTAAACCTCAGGCTGGAGCTGCGAGGAGGGGGCGCGCGGGGCCAACGTAATTCCTGATATTTCACTTTAATATCTACATTTTTTGTCCCTCGGAACGTTATCTTTTCTTTATGAACTCATAGAGCCGTCGGGGGCCTTTGTGCTTTGGGGTGAGTGATGATTCTTATCGTAAAACCCGTCCACGTTCTATTAAACCACAAGAAAGTCATATGGCCTTTAGAAGACCACATGGTCATGGTCTGGAGGGTTGGGATGACTGGCCAAAGGCCCCAAGATGATCGGCCCGAGGTTCTAAGATGTTAGTGTAGGTAAATCCCATGTAACGAGGGCCTTCTGGTCTCCTGGTTAAGACTTGGAACCATCTTCATGGAACCGGTGGTCCTCACGATGGTCATCTGCACCTGGACAGGAATGGTTCCCACCATGAGTGGGGTGGTCAATGGTGGGGCAAGGTGATTGATACTGTGGTTTGTGGCTACACAAGTCCAAAATCGAGCCCAATGTGGCAGATGCCGGCACGTAGATTGTGACTTGAATAACGCCTTGTTGACATAAGGCCATTCAGTGGACATCCTGCAATTAAGAGCCATCGGGAGTCTTTGTGCTTTGAGGGGATGATATATGTTATTGTCGGTAAGTCACATGTTATGAGGGCCTTCTGGTCTCCTGGTTTAGACTTGGAGCCCTCTTTATGAAACTAGTGGCCCTCCCAATGTTCATCTAGACCTGGAAATGAATGGTTCCCACCATGAAAGGTCCCCAGAAGTGGGGTCTCCAATAGTGGGGAAGGTGATTCAGTCTCCCTGGGGTTTGTGGCTACACAAGTCACAACATCTAAGCTTCAAGGACCGAAACATTGTAACGTTTACACCAATGACATGCCAATGGGAACGACTATGGGGGCATGATTGGATCCCCCTAAAGGTTCTTCTTGGGCTTATCGAGCGACCACATGACCACCAACCTTTTCCATAGCTTCTGGAAACGGGTCAATCTAGGAAATACAGACCGGTAAGTCTGACACTCGCAAGAAACAATGTATCTTGCCAAACGCACCTCCTGGTCTTGTTGATAACCAGGAACCCAGATGTAATCTATGTGGTCAGGTTAAGCCTCCACTACCTCTGCCGGGCGGCTGCTCCACTTATCTACCCCCCTCTCAGTAGCGTTAAACTTCCTTACATTCCATCTAAATTGACTTTTGTTGGCGCCTGGAGACGAATCCATTGCCAGCTGAGTCTCTCTCGTGGCCGGAGATTGGATTTCAGCAGACGAACGAGGTGCGTTATTACGGCAAGACGCGAGTTGGCGAAGCATCAAAAACAAACAGATAATCCGTCTACATCTCATTCGCTGCCTGATAAATTATTCAACCAATTGAATGCGCCGGCTCGAGTTTTAATTATGTGATTTTGACGAGGGGGGGGATTCAATTCAGGCGGTCAAACCCCTACAATGGTTTGCTTCATGAGTCCGGTGATGTCATCATCTGCTCGTTCATCACATGACATCATCGTGAGAATTTTCTAGCGCTGCTTGAATTACGAACTGTCTGTAGCCAAAATCGGAAATTTATGCCATCATTTTTTTAGAAACAAGCTTTGGGTCAAGGCCATGTGACCCTACGATGTGGTCCTCTCTATATGTCATAGGTGGAAAAGGCAAGTAGAGGTCATCACCACAAAGACCCAAGATTGTCCATCTTGTGGGCACCAGAGACAACGCGCCGTACCTTCTACACCATCGGAATTCGGTCTCTGGACATTAGAGTTTCGGCTTAAGGAGACATCAGCGTGACCACAAAGAAAGCAACCCCCCGACAGCCTCACAGGCTAACGAGCAGAGAGCTTTTTCTTCACGCCTCTCTTGTTAATGGAACGGCTCTGGCCGGAGCCAGTGTTAAGTGGTTGATTAGTCAAAGAAGTCCATTCTGCTTCTTCCTGTACCCTGATGCATCTTCACGATCTACCCAAACCCACCCAAAGGCGAATTCCTCATCCGTGTCTTACCATCTCCTGTCTTTTCCTTACTCATTTCCTCTCGTGGTCGACGACTTAATCCCGGCTTTCCCCTCTAACTTTCACAGCTTTAGACAGTGTCTCTTTCGAAGGAATGGGCTTTGATTAGGACAAAAACATTCACCTCGAGGAGCAAATTCATTAATGGCTGCCCAGACCAGGAGAACACGTCAACCTAACATTGGAACGTCCATCTTGGCTAGTGAGCCTTTCTATTCCCTGGTGGTTAACACTGTCTTCTTCTTACAAAGCCACCAGCGGTAGGAACCGGCTCTCCTCGATGTACACAGCATGTCCAAACACCTCTGGTTTTTCATCACGTGACCCATCAACGATGTTGGCAGGTGACCCAAAAGACCTAAGTCCCATCTGGTCACCAAGATCTATGAAGGTCCAAGAGATGTCAAGTTTTCCAGCCCGAGCCACAGAACTATTTCTGAAAATGTGGATATTTACTGCAAATATACAAAACTATGTATTTATTTAGATTTTTTTTTTGTGATACCAGTTGTTTCATTTTTAGTGCCTTCCAAAATAGAGTCAAAATAATTGTTGAGCATCATGAGGAGAAGATTTTTTTTTTTTAATGGAAAATATAACGAGGCGAAGAGAGCCACTGGCATTCAAAGAGTTAAAACAAATAAAAAAATAAATAAATTCTTCAACAGCACTGACCCCGGAAGGTACTCCCAGGTCAGGTGCCCTCAGTTACACTCTGGAGCAGATGACCCCTCTCAGTGAGAGTTAGAAAAAATATATATATAATAAAAAATAACATATATATAAAATGTATAAAAAATGACAATATTAAAAAATATATAATTTTTAATATTAATAAATATTCTTATTTTATATTTTTATTACTATCTGATCACTGATTATTGATCGATTCACCGATCGTATAGTCGCCTAAACTTGTCAATTTTAAAAAAAAAAATTCATCAATTTTAACCAATTTTTTACTAATTTTTTTTATAAAAGTCATACCTTCGTTTTATATATATTAATATTATATTAATTATAGTATATTTATACTATATATTATACAATATATATATATTAAAATATTATATATATATTTATCTACCCTGATTTATGTCATTTTTAAATATTCTGGATTTTTTTCAAAGACGTATTCTAAAATAATCCTCCGAAATATTACCTAAATCTCATTTTATTTGAAGATTCCATACATCGAAACCTGGCTTTCTCTAACCCCCCCCCCCCGAACTGTTAATGGGGTCCAGAGGATTAACCCCCACACCAGATGCTGAACGCTATCTAACGCTAACGCCTGTTCCTATATAAATGCATTTTTTTTGGGGGGGGGGTTTGTTCCCCCATCTGCCGGGGGTCCCCAGAATTTATTGGGTTAAATATTAAGATTCCGGCCAAGAAGCCTGCGGCTGATGGGATTTTTTTTGGTTTTTTTTTTTGCTAGCTCTCCCTGCTCCTTCCTATTGCCCTCTTCACTTGGCTATGGTCTGTGTGCATTGTGAGCCTTCCCTCCCCTGCCTGCTCCTGACTCACTGACTGCAGTTTATTAATTAAACTGGGTGTAGCTACTGGTTGCCCCATTTGCTGCTCTCAGACACCAGGATCCTCCCATAAGCACCAGGCTGGAGTTATTTAGTAGAGAGAGACGGAGAGGAGAGAGAGGAGCATCCTTGGACCCTTCCTGCAGACTTCTCAGCATTAGCAACAAAAAAACGAATTTTTCCAACAAAAAAAAATCCTTAATTATTTTTAAAAACTGCTGGAAATTCTATTTTCTTTATTATTATTATTATTTTTTTTTTTTTTTTTGGAAGAGGGTGCAGAATCTGGAGGACCACGCATGGTCTTCAGGGTTGAGGTGACTTGGCCATCAGGTTCTTCAGCAGCTGTGAAACTGGAGACCGGGCAGGAAGGGGTAGAAACTGTTACTTGTTTGTTGCAACTTTTTGTTTTGTGGATTTTTATTTGAATTTTGCAAGTCAACCTTATTTTTTTTGGGGGGGGTTGTCTCAACTTGCCCCATCTCTTGCCTCCTCCTCCTTCCAAAAATATCCATGTAGAGAAGGAGGACACTTCAGAATAATCAATGCCAAAGGGAGGTCCAGGTGCGTGGTGGGTGCTGAACATCATCCAGTCTTGAGGTTGGCCATGAATGAGGTCCTAAACTGCATTGGGCTTTGAGGACATCTCCATCCACCTTCTCCTTCTGCCCAAACATCTCCTCCCATACCTTGGAGGGTGGGGGAGAGAAGAAGAAGACCTCTTTGGACAGCATGGGTCATTCTGGATGAGGAATTAAAACCAAATCAGCAGAGATATAGAGATTTCAGGGAATTTTTTTTATGTTTTATGTTTTTTTTTGTACCAGACACGCCCTGGAGATACAATTGTTGAAAAAAAGGGTAACTTTCTACCTCCAGCAAGGAGACCCTCAAAGTCCAAGATGTCTCCTTTCAAGTGGACAATGTGCCTTCTCTTGCTTTCTCAAGGTTAGTTGGTGCCCCCTATTTATTTATTTTGGGGGGGTTTTGGGAAATTTTCACAATAGGGTTCCTTGTTTACTTAAAATGTATTTCATATAAACATGTTTGTTTGTTTATTTCCATTATGATGCACAAAACATAGTTTTACAGCAGCAGTAAAGCAGTGCCCCCCCACCTTAGAATTCTACTTACATTCTACTGCCATAAATTATATGACTTTCCCCCCCCCCCTGCTGTTTTAAGTGATATCATGACATGCCATTTCCATTTCGCCTTTTCTTGCCAATAATATATTGGCAGAAGCTTCCTATTAACCCCTTCTTTGCCGTTGGCTAGAACTTTGCATCTTCCAACCCAAACCCACCCTCCCCAACTCTCCCCCCCCAAAAAAAAAAAATATAACTGTATGGAAATTTTAAAAAGTTACTTGAATTTAAATTTAATTTTTTTTTATTTTTTTTTTTATTAAAAAAATTATAAAAAAAATAAAAAAAAAATTAAATTAAAATTTTTAAAATTATATATATTAATTTGTTTTTTAAAAAAAATGTATTTATTATATTTTTTTTAACTGGAGTCTGGAGGTAGAATTGTAGGTCTTTAGATCTGAGATAAGACATGGAGCAGGTGCTGGTTAATGTAAACAGAAGGATGCATGCCATGTCCCCATTATGTGTAACCATATGCCACTGTTTGCCTAAATCCACTCCGCTCACGCATCACCGCTTTGTTAATGCACCAATTATTTATTTTTTTTTAATAAAAAAAATAAAATTTAGAGGCCAAACCGTGACATGTTTAACCCTTTTTCCTCCCCGATGCTTGTCACACTTCAACTCTGCTAAAGATACAAAGTTTAACATGCTGCCTGTCTTAAGGTCCTGTTGATTATTGCTTTGGAGGCATAATTGGAATGAATGAGTAAATTTTTTTGGGGGGTGAAAAATGACAGCGGGTATTTTTTTCAGAGGCTTTAATTCCGAAATCTGCGTTGAGCCACCCCACAATATCACATCAGGTTTAAGTTTGTTTTTTGTTTTTTTTTAATACAAATCATATAATAGACCTAATAAATTGTCTATGACAACGTCCGATCAAGTTTTTGAAATTTCAATAAAAAATATTAAAATTAAAAAAAAAACATTAAAAGCGCAGGGCTTATTACCGAATCTGTGTTGAGCCACACCACAATATTGCAGCAGGTTGTAGCTTTTTTTAACAATATATTTTAAAAATATTGTAAAAAAATAATAATTTCCCACGTACTGAAAGAGCAATTTAATAAATATTAGCATTTTAGTAGCCTTAGTGGCAGAGCTGCCGGCACTGGCAGGGTTAACCCCTGTTAACCCTTTGTTTAGAGTTACTGGATTACCGTATCCCGTTCCAATTTCTACGGAGTCGTATGCTTGAATTTTTTATTTTAAAATTTTAAAATTAATCTGAAATTTCAAACCTATTTTAAGCTTCTTTTATGTCTATTTTTAGTGATTTTTCTTTAAAAACTTTTATTTATTTATTTATTTATTTGCTATCTTTGGCCTAGATTCTGTATAAAAGCTGCGAATAATTTATAAATGACAAAATAAGCATAAACAAAAAAATCCCAGAATCAGATTTTTTTTTGTAAAAATAAAGTTTTATCATTAAATGGTCGCGTAGCATCGCCAAAATGCCACAAATAAAATAATTTGATTCACACAAAAACGTTTTATTCCGGTTTAACTCTTAAAGTACAAGTTAACCGGTTGTAAGCCTTCAAAGGGTTAAATTACACCTTATAGTTATGCATTTTATCATTTGTTTCAATTTTGAAATTTGTTTTGTATATTTCACTTTAAACAGTAAAGGCCTCGTTAATGAAATTCATCTATTACCCAAAAATATATTTGATATTTTTTTTTTTTTATCAGAAAGTATTTTAAATTTCATCAATTATTAGAAATATGAAATTTCAAATATCCTACTTTAAAAAAGCTGGCCTAATCCCCTTTTTATACATTTATTTAATTTTTTAAAGAATAAACAGAATCCAGTACCCTGGAGATGAAAAAATATCTGTTTTCCTCGGTTATTTTAGCGTTCTTTTTTTTTATTAACCCTTAGTTTCCTTAAACAGGGTTATACTGCCCTCTCTGGACGTTCGTAGTACTGCAGCCTAATTTTGGTAACTTTTTAAAATGTAAATATATATAATTTTATATTTTCCTTTTTTGGGGGGGGATGTTAGACAAGACAAGAGATGGGAAAAAGGGGGGGTTTACACTCTGATGGGTGTCCCTTTTCTTTTTTTCTTTTTCTTTTTTTTTGTATTTTTTTTGTATTAGCTTTAAAGACTAGTTTTTTTTTAACTTCTCTATATACGAAGCTGTTGTTAAGGATGTTAAAGCACAAAAAAAAATAATAAAAAACTACCTGTAATAAGTTAAGGATACCCAGTTATTTAAGATTAACCCTTTCAGTCCTGGCAGCGCTGTCATCTGGCAGTCAGGGGGTTAAATACCCAGCCAAACCATCGAAAAACTAACCTATTTTGACTTGTAATCTTATAAAAAAAAAGGCGGTTTGGAGGCTCTAAACCCCCCCCCCACCTTCCTTAAAGTGGAGCTGATAATAAGGATTGATTCGTTATCATTGTGACAATCGTATTTGCCCCATGGCGGACGGCCACACTCCGCCTTTTGTTATTGCTAGTTTGCGATTGATGCTTGTTCTGCCTGCCTTGGGGCAAAAAAAAAAAAAAAAGAATGATTTGACCTTCCTGGGGTATCCTCTGGTTAATGCCTTGCTACTGCCTGACATCACTCAGGAAATTAGCCACGATGCGTTAGGATGGTTGAGGTCTCGTAGAAGTGAACAGGTTCACCAGCTTGGTCCCTAGACCCGTCCAAACATGGACTCTACTGTCATAAAGAATGGAAAATGATATTCCTGAAGCCTTTATATCGATGCCGGCTTTCTTCTCTTATGCTCTTCTCCATGGAAATGTCTTCATAGCTTCCATAGCATGTCCTATCAAACCAGTTTGGAACCCCCGTCTGGAGGACTCCTCCAGGTGACCTTCTTAAAATGCCATGTCTTGTAACAGAGAAAAAAAAACGATTGGAACCGAGGTCCATCTTCTCTCTTCATAACTTCTTGTAGGCCATTTTTGTCCTCTCAACGCAACTTTGGCCTCCACCACCATCGGCATTCTCATCGGTCAAGGTTACGTTCTGGTCAAAGGCAGCTGTTACTAGAAGGCCTAAAGCCAACCTTCTGCGTACCAAAGTAAAATGGTAGGGTCCAAAGACCTTTCTCGGAATTGGGAGGCCCTGTCCGGAGAGTCCTAGTTGAGTTCATAAATGATGGACAAGAAAGAGACAAGTCCACTTGGGATCTCAGACGGACTCTGTGATGGGATATCTTCTGGGGTTTTGGAACAACCTGGTTTAATTGTGAAATTTAGAGGGTGGCCCCTAGACTTCACACTTATTTCACACTAGAAGGGCCACACCAACCGCGTGGGAGTGAGTTAAGCAGTGGGCGGGGCTGAGACGTCACATGACAGGTCTGACCACATTGCATAATGATGAAGACCTTCATCATGCATGCGCAAAGCCCGTTCTTGTCACAAAATGCTTGTTCATGTCCATTGGTGGACTGCCAGACTGTCCGCGAGCTCATTTTGGGACTCATCTGTCAAATCAGGACAGTTGGCAACTACCGGTAACCTTGGCTGCCTTATGGATAATCCGTATGATGACTTTTTATTCTTATTCATCCTTCGTAAGTTAACCCTTTGAAACCATCCTTGTAGAATGGAGAACAAAACAGAAAATCGAGTTTTGCAACAAAGTTAAATTTGGGGTAAAAAGGATGTTTTCGTTAAATTCATCTCACTTCCCTGAATAGACGGCATTGTCCGGGAAAATAAATGGGGTAATCCCTGAGCCATACGTCAGCGGCGATGGGGGGGGTCTCTTAGTAAATGGATACACTGAGAAGACCCTCATTCTTCTGTTGGTTTCACCCCCCCCTCCCCCGTCCCACCAGAGACAGATCTTCTGCTCAGCAGAGTAAATCTCTTTTTAATTGCAAAGCCGGAAGGGAACAATGAACCCCAGATAAGAAGCGGCAGAGAGACAGGTTGAAGGGGGCAGGTGTGCGACTCGCTAAACATAAAAACGGGCGGTACAAAGGGAGGCAGAGAAGGGAGAGACGCCCAAACCTAAACGGGCATAAAGGGGAGTCCCACGGAAACCCCTCAGCAGCTGTATACAGTAATATACCCCAGCCACTGTATACAGTAGGAGGCGGCCATTGCTTTCCAGTCATGGGATAATTTTGGGTTGCAAGTTTCCCCGGCTCAACACCACACTGAGGCTGTGCGCTTTAATGGCAATGCTAATGGAAGTCCGTTCATCCTAGGCTTTCATTAGTCAGAAAGTCTGTTGGTGATTAAGACCCGAGGCCATTCTATTGCCCCCCACAGGCAGTATGATAAGGAGTCGGGGTGTTTAGTAGACCGGGGCTCAGATAACAGAGCGAGAACCTCATACAAATGGCTGCCTGAAAACTTTATATTATTGAGAAGGATTGTAGCCCAATGACTTTTGTGTCCTTCCCTGTTAACCCATCATTTATTTCCTAAAACCCAGGAGCCACCCCACAAAGAACAATATGCTATATCACCCCCCCCCAAAAAATAACCCGCCCAGAAATATATGACTAGTGTAGGGTCATATGTGTTATAGAAGGTAATTCTTACTAAGGAACACGATTCTCCCCTCTGTCTTTTCTCTATCGCCTGTCTTAATATTTAAAAACACAACCCCCCGATGCCCCCTCTTTCTCCCCCGATGGCCCCTCTTTCCTCCCCTGATGCCCCTCTTTTCCAGGAGGTCAGAATGTTTGCTAAAAGCCGGGGTAAATAAACCCCATTATTCTTCTAAATACCCCACTCAAGTTACACCAATGTCCACATTAAAAGCCTTGGTTAAAGCCCCACGTCCTTAATTTCAAGTACCACCTGTCCCAGATTCCCAGAGATAGTCCTTACATCTGGATTCCTGTCGCAGCAAACTGGAATTTTCATCCAATTAGCGTGTTGTAGACACCCCCCCCCCCCGGATAATGTGTGTTTAAAGTGTCATTTATCCCTTTGCCGATATGTTTGCTCTGGGCCTGCATTCCGAGCCACAAACCTGGATCCCGCCGGCAGATCGGCCCCTGTCGGCCCGCCTGGACTGCCCAGTTCTCCTGCTGTAAAGACTCAGACCACTTCTGCTGGGAGGCTGTTCCACTTATCTACCACCCTCTCAGTAAAGATTTGCTCATCAGTGTCTTAAAGAATGTCTTAGTTGTTTTCTTGTTATTTCACACTTTTAACTCCCCCCCCAAAAAAAGAATAAGAGGGTCTGCATTCCTAGGACCCTAAAAGGCTATTTATGGAACATTTTAATTGACACATGATCCGTAAGCGCAACCGACAGGCGGATTCCAGAAAACGCCTGATGAAAGTTCCTGAGGGACCTGAAACGTTGACTTAAGTAGAGCAGCTGTTCTAAGGTGACTACGAGCCGCCCCTCACGGGAACATGAGGGGGGCTTCTATGTATCAAAATACAATATAATAAAATTATAAAACTACTAAAAATATAAATAAAGAGGTAATAAAAATAAAATATAAATCTATAAAAATATATAAAAGTAAAAAAACCAATAAATTAAAGAATAATAAATAAAATATAAATCTATAAAATATTAAAAATAAAGGTATAAATAAATAAAAATAAAATCTATAAAAATAATAGTAAAAGTAAAAAACCCCGCATAAATTAAAGAATAATAAATAAATATAAATCTAATAACATATAAAATAGAGTATAATAAATAAAATATATCTATTAAAAATATCAAAATAAAAAAAGACATAATTAAAGAATATTAAAAATATAAATAAAAGTATAATACAATCAAATATAGAATCTATAAAACATATAAAAGTAAAAATAGAAATATAATAAATAAAGATATAAATCTAAGCATACAACTAGAGAATCTATAATATATACAGTAAAAAATATAATAAATTAAATATAAATACCAGCTTTAAAATATACAGTAATAAAATATATAAACGATAAATAAGTAAAAAATATTAAAAAATAATATATAATTTTTAAAAAATATAAAGAACCGGGAATTTTAAAATCTAATACATTAGGAAACTATTTTATATAATAAAATGAACAACTTGCAAAAGTTGATACATAAGTTTTAAAAACGATAATTTATTTTTGCACTTCGCCTATTTGTGAAGTCACCCTACGACGCCGTATGCAAATGAGCTGTGTCATACTTTGCATGTGAGCAAACACACCTTTTTTTACTGAAGGTTTGAGCGCATAAAAAAAGATAGAAAGCACAGAAGGCTTAAGAACCTTCCCCCCTGTTACTATGGCAACAGCCTACCAATGACTGATTTTATGTCACCTGACATTTAAGTGTTCCCGGCACAATTTACAGTCTGCATGATGGGCTACTGAGCGGGCAACGAGCTCAATGTCACATTGTGGCTCTCACAGGGGATCTACCTTTTACCACCTGGGAATGCCCATCAGGCTGCTGTCATTTATACCGCGAATCGGTAATTTTGAATTATGGGGGGAGACCTATAAAATTTATTAAAATAAAAATAACTTTTATATAATTTTCATAATTTTTTGTATATATTTTTAGAAATGTTATTTATTTAATTTTTTTAAATAATGCATATTTTTTTATCGGATAATTAAGAAAAAAAAATCTAGTTATTTTATTATTATTATTACTTTTTGGTTTTTAAGTGAAACGTGGCAAAAATTCTGTACAACAGAATCCCAACTAAGCAAAAAAAAATTAAAAAAAATGTATGATTGAGAAAAAAAAAAAAAGATACTGAATTGATTTGTGAAATCCGAAGCCGGGTCACAAATGGCGTAATATTGATAATTTGGTCGTTTGACCCCCCCTCAGTCATTAGCTCCTTTTGCCTAACGAAGCCCTGGCGGAAAGCGCTGGGTATTTAATTACATTCATAACATGCAGATCATATTTTTTGTGTTTTTTTTTTTTTCCCCGTAATGCCTACCGCTAATTACCCCGTAACGTTATCCGTTCGGTTATAATTGATAACGAGTTTCAAGGGCATTCGACTTTGGAAGCAAGAATATTCCTCTTATGTTTGTTAAAGGGGGGGCGCCCGCCATTTCTAATAATTGTTATTATTATATTATATTAAAAATTGTTTTCTTTTTCGCCCCATAATATAATATTTTCAGGCAGCTGCATATCAGCTGTTTTGTATGATTCTCGCTCTGTTATCTGATCCCCGATCTACTAAGCACCCCGACTCCTTATCCTACTGCCTGTGGGGAAATAATAGAATGGCTCAGTCTTATTCATCCAGTTGGACTCTCCGACTAATGAAAGTCTATGGAGGGCAGACTTCATTAGCATTGCCATAAAGCATCAGCTCAGTGTGGTGTTTGCGCCGGGAAAGACACCCTAAATATCACATGACTGACAACAATGTATTACTGTATACAGCGCCGGGGGGGTGTTATATCACAGTATATAGCGCTGGGGGGGGGGTTATAACACTGTATACAGGGAGGAAAGTATTATTATTGTCTGTGTTGTTGTTTGCGGAGCAGATGTCGTGATGTAAGAGGGCTCCTTACCTTTCGTTGGTGTCCGGGTGGAAATCACGTCACCAGAAAGAAATGTAAAAAAAAGTCACAAATAACCAAAACAAATGCATAGTTCACATTTTTAGTCATAAATCTTCCACATCTGGCTCCCGGAGGGAGGTAACCTCGTACGACCCAGCTGTCAAAATCTCCACATCTCTACTTTCCTTAGACTTTACACTTAGATTTATTTTTTTTTTATTTTATTTTTTTTTTTTTCTTATTTTATTTTAAGCTTCTAAATCCATTGTTAAGAAAAATATGCAGATTTAATAAAAGATAAAATAATTTTTTTATACCATCTTATTGTTTTTCCAATATTTAAATGCTTAGATGTTTCTGTTGAATTAATACTATTTCTTTATTATTATTATATTATTATTTACAATTTAATATTTAAATGATACAACTTTAAAATAAATACATTTAATCAATTATATTATAATTATTTTTATTATGTTGTTATACGGTTACTTTGTTCATTTTCCCAAACGAGGGTAGCCATTTTTGCCCTCTTGATATGGAATTCGAAAAGGAATTTAGAATATTGGTTTGAAATAATAAAAAAGAACTATCGTCAGATATGTTTCCTCCCCCCATTTAATAAAGAGCAGGGGTGGTCATTGATTTAAGTTCTATGGGATCTCTTGATCTCCACGTCGTGACAAACATTTGATCGGGGGCGCGGGGACGTCATTATCGCGCCCTCTGCCGCGTTATGGTGTATCTTTCCACCCCCTCGCTGGATAGTCTTATCCCGGATCAATACATTCCTCCCGAGGGGGTGTAATATATCGATATTATGCCAGTTCTCATATCTGCGCGCGGACGGGATGCAGTCGGAGAGCAGAGGTCCGGCCGCCTTTGGCGCTTCGGCGGTTTTCTAGCTGTTATTTCTGTCCTCAAACTAATAGCCGGATGGGTAATAAATACGGCGCTGCCAGCGTATAATTAATAAGGGGAAATGTATGTATTGATTGATACGTAATATGAACAGCGATACTTACTCATGCATTTTGATTCATCATCATCTTTTTCTTTTTTTTTTTATCTTTTTTTAAAGGGATACATTGTCTTGGCTTCTTGAATATTATAACGGCAGTTTTTATTTTTTGTTACCTTTTTTTATTTTATTTTTTTACATTTTAATTATTTTTTATATTTATTATTTTTAGTATTTTTTTACATTTTATTGTTTTTTTTTTTATAGATTTATTATTTTTGTATTTTTTTTACATTTTTTATTGTTTTATATTTTTTTATTATTTTTTAGTATTTTTTTCAACACTTAATTTGTATTTTTATATTTATTTATTTTTGTTTTTTTTTGTATTACTCGTTTTCTGGATCCTTAGATAACAGAATGAAAGGTTTCTTACAAGGTTTGGAGCTAGGTCTTCAGAAGCCAGTGGAGAAGTAGTAGTCTTTTGGGCGGGGTATAACTAATATCGCGGAATGTAGTCTGGCCGTGGGTTCCTCTGGGCCTAATGTTATTTTTAGGCAGTTATGTGATATTAGGGGCACATAACATACTCTGTTGTATTAAAGTTTTTAGGTTTCTTGTGAACATTTTATTATTATTTTTTTGTCTTTCCACTACAGCTGCTTCTGGGCTTTACTTTCTAAGAAAGGACTACCACGAAAGTGTGTACACGGATCAGCCGGCCGGGACGCGTCTCCTGCAGGTCAACGTCATGAGGGACAGAGCAGACGAGGTCCCTCATTTCCGACTTTGCAGAACTATCATGAGTTATAACCCTTACTTCCGTTTCTTCGGGGTGGAAGAGCGGACGGGAGTTCTTTACCTCAATCGGAGCTTGGAGATGCTAGACTTCAGTAAGTCTGACGTGAATTTTAATTGACTATTGGCTCATTTTGTCCAACTCCTGTACTGGTTAGTTATCAGTTTAGAAGAAGAGGAGAAGGTTGACCATGTGGTTGTAGATCTTATGGGTTGGAGAAGAAGGGCAATGACTAAGACAACGTAACTTGATGTCCTCTTGAGGATGTAGGATAATGATAACGATTTATTATGTTTCACTTTATACCTTTTGACATCATCAGGTTCAGTGATGGCCTTTCACTCAACCATGGTTGAGGACCTCAGTTGTCCTCAATTATGTCCAGTCTTCTAATTTGTCCCCCCTCCCCTCTTTTATTTTTCGAATTCCAAGGAAGCCCATTATCCTACCAGAGGATTACTCTTAAGGTGTCCATCCTGCCCCAACCATTTCGGGATGAGGACTGCGATGTGGCCCCCTTCGTCTTGGTTCGCCTTTCCCTCAACAACGCCACGTCGCCCAGCTGCTCCTCTCTCCCGCCCAGGGATCTTTGCTTCAGTGACACGGACCTTTCCTTTCATATCATGGAGAACAAACCTCCGGGGGACTTCTACCAATTTCATCCGCACCCTGTTGTCCAACACTGCCCGAACATTACCGTAGAGTACATGCTGATATCGGGTGAGAAGCCAAAAGAATCGTGGGGCAGTTCGGTAACCAGGGGTACAGAATTCCTTAATCCTTCGATGGCTTTTGTCAGAAGTTTCATGTAGTTACGAAGGGAAAGTCGTTCTTTTATAGAATGTTAGGAACCTTGAGCTTTGGTGATGTCCCATTGGTACCAAAAAGTAGACATGAAGCCAAGCTCTTCTGAATTCCGAAAGAGAACCGAATAAGGTTTTAGAGGGGTTGGGGAAAGTCTTGCAGTATACTCACAACATTATAAAATATTTTATTTTAATAGTTTTTTCTTCCGTTTCACCCCCCCTTACAGAGCCCGATACGCCATTCCACTACAACCCCGACGCATCCAAAGTGAGCCTCTTAAATCCCCTTGACCGCGAAGAGAGGGAGACGTACGATCTTGTGGCGAAGTGCATGCTGAGAGATTTAAGCTCTGAGCTGGAGGTAGTCGTTGAGCAGTCCTTCCGAGTCCTGGTGGACGACGACGATGACTCTGCCCCGTTTGTCCCCGGTGGAAACGACACGGCAGCCTGCGTGGTGGAATTCGAGAGGATAAAGGTGAGCGGAACAGAGTATAACTGTTGACCATCTACGTCCCAACGAAAGTTGAGGAACGCAACGCTTTGTGTCCACGTTATCTCTTGCCGGGGGGGGGGGAAATCTGCAATGGTGCGGTAGATTCAGAGGTTTCCATGGTAACGTCAGTAATAATTTAATTATGTGACATAATTCAAGGTTCTGTGATCTGAGCCATTATACATTTTAACCTATTCTGCACCAATTAACCGGTCAACGTAATGATAAAATGTCTCCACCTAGTGACTTCGACATATTTATTTTTTTTGGTGAAATTTGGTGACACCTAGTGCTGAAAACCATCGCCTCGTCTTGTAGGACAATACAGAGTGTAAGACGACTCTAAGCGCGATAATCTTAGCCGAGACTCCAGTTGATTAGAATGTTAATTGCGCCACCTATTGGAAGCAGCTTGAACTGCATAGTTCGACAGTAACTATTTTATATATATTAAATTATTATTTTATTGTTATAATTTATTATTATTGTTTATCTATGAGCGAAGAAAAGATTGGGTGAAGGGTAGGCAGCAAACAAAGGAGTGTTGCGGAAAACAAGGCGATCAGAAACTGAATGGGTGGTGGTCAAGAAAGGTCCTCATCACGTTGTGGTCTTCTCCCACTCCCCCTTAACCTTCTCAGCGTCACGTCTCTTTGTTTTCTTCTTCCTCCTCCTAGGGAACAGTTGTGGGTTTGCTCACCGTTTACGACGCCGACACCACTCCCGTGTACCCATTAGACTTCGGCCGGGAGAAGTACACGGAGAAAATTGTCAGCGGCGACCAGTTCGTTCTTGCGAATTTCCGAGTCCAGCACCACTTTCACGAGATAAAATTCAATTCCAAAGGAAACTTAATCCGCGGGACGCTGCACGAGTATCGTAAGGACCGCTTTGTTTGGAATAAGTAATGGGGGGAGATGGACATCATGTCGATGTAACCATTTTCTGAGTGACATTAGTTCTTACGTTGGTGGGAGGCCATTAAAGACATGGAAGGCACCTTCCAAATTGGCTCAAACTCCAAACCTATTCTCCAAATGAATCTGTTTCCTGTAGCGCCACAAGCGTAGTGATGTCATAACATTCCCGGAAGTGTTGTGTTGACATCAGTTAAAAACACCAGAAAGATACACCAAGACCCCCTTTTTATCCACCAAAGGAAGAGTTGGCAGAACACCATCTGTTGATTATAAAGGGCAAGTTTCTCCTGGAAGACAGCGGAGTTGGCCCTGTATAATGTATAGATCAATGGTTGTAGAGATCTTGCTTATTAAACTTTATACTATACTGGGCCATCCAAGCTGTTCTTGGCACAGAAGCTCGATGTGGTTGACTCGCGTGTTGTAGACCCGGTTTTCACCCAGGTGCTTTGTTTCCTCACCACGACAGGTCTAGTCCTCAACAAAAACGTGTCCATCTCCAAAACCGGATCCTATCAAGTCCCCGTTTTGGTGAACGACACCGAATTCCCGGGTCCTGGCGGCGAGGTGATGCTGTACTTCAACGTTACGATCCTCCCGGTGGAAATTAAATTCCCAAATATGACCTTCCAGTTTACAGTCAACCGCCAAGCTTACCAATACGCCCAGGTAACCCTACTGTTTCTCTTCTATCCGGCAACTATCACCGAGTACTCTGCACCCCTTTAATATTTCTTCTTTTTTTGGCACCAGATAGGAAAGGTCTACGTCGAAAACTACTCATCTTTCAAAGGGTTCAGCGTTGCCTACAGCATGCAGATCGAAAATACCACCTATGCCGTCGGCATCTTGCAGGGGCAGGAGGAAAGCTTTGCTACCCTCTTCGTCAACCAGTCTTCCGCCTTGGTAAATCACGACGCAAGAGAGATACAAGGAGTGGTGTTTGCTTCAAACAAGAACCTCAAAAGGACGGTGAAAACGCCTATCACTATAGTCTTGGAAGGAGAACGTGAGTATGGACCTTAATGGGACGTTTGGTACTGAAGGCCATATCGGCGTATATATCTTCTAAGATCGGCCTGACGTAGTTGACTTTTTGTGTCTCACAGCTGGAAGGGAGGAGGAACAGTGCCAAGGGTCCTGCTCGGAAAATAAGTTGCGCTCGGAGTGCGAAGAATGTGGCGGGGTGGGCGCAGTCACTGGAAGATGCCAATGGAGACAGGGTCGTGGAGAAGGTAAAAGCTCTACTTAAATCAATGGTTCCCATTAAGCTAAGACGTTGTCACCAAGTCATTGGTCGTTCTTACCATGAAGGGTCTGGTGGGCCAACTTACAAAGCATGGAAGAAAATGAGAGGCTTGAGGTTCTACAGAAGTTAAACATAGATGGTTACTGGACTCTGGAACTTCACCCAGAACAACCAGAAACATAGAATTTGACCTCACATAGGACCCATTTAGCCCATCTAATCTTCCCATTTTGTAGGGACTCAGACCTTAATCAGTCCTTGGTCTTGAAGTCTCAACCTTCCTCATCTGACTCTGCTTAGATTCATAAAAAGAACCAGAATCTACATGTGTCCTTTTTCTTAAACTAACATTCTGCGCAGGAATCACCACTAATTATTCCACCTGCACCCCGAGCATCAAGACCTGCCCCGACGGGACATGCGATGCGGTGGAACGCAAGGACCTAGCGATTTGTCCTCAGGATTGCATAAGTATGCATCTTTTTTTTCTTTCTTCATTTTTTGGGATTGGATGCATGAGGAACTTTCAACTTTGTGTTAATAATATTGTGGTTAAAGAGGAATTCATCTTAGATTAGGCAAATATTTAACCCAATTGTAGCCCCGATCTACTTAACTTATCATACTGCCTGTGGGGAACAATAGAATGACCCAGTCTTAATCACCCAGTTGGACTCTCTGACTATGGAGGGCAGACTTCATTAGCATTGCCAAAAAGCATCAGCTCATTGATGTGTTTGTGCCGGGAAAGTCATCCCAAAATATCGCATGACTGACAGCAACGGCGGCTCCAGGTCTGCAGATAAAGGGACAAAAATGAGATAAAACCAGGTTTTTCTCCATATTTTTTTTGTTTCTTTAGGGGATAATATAATTGGCGGACACGAAAAAGGATTTCCGCTGGGAATCAAGGCGGGTTACGGCACCTGCTACTGCTTCAAGTCGGAGAAATGCTTTTGTGAGAAGAATATCATTGAAGGTAAGAACATCTCTCCTGGGTTTCTTTATTAAATCCGGAAGCACCCAAATCATTCACCTTTTGGGAAGTGTTCGCTATGGCGACTGTGCATTAATTTTTCCTGCTAAATATATGCTATCCAGAAATGATCATTTGTGAAAATACCCAAAAAAAATATAAATAAATAAAAAAAATATATATATTTTTTCTCCTTTCCCAGCTCCGCTCTGTGATGATACGTGCAAGACCGCAATTGCATGCGGGGTGCTCCTGTCCTTCATCATCTCCGTGCTTCTTTCTTCCTACTTCATCCACCGTTATCATAAAAACTCCCCCAAGCCACCCATTGCGTCCGCCGAGATGACCTTCCGACGCCCGGCTCAGTCGTACCCTGTCAGTTACTCTTCCACCAACGCCCGTCGGCCCTCTTTGGACTCCATGGAAAATCAAGTCTCGGTGGACTCCTTCAAAATAGCGGTAAGGTTTTATTTATTTCTTCTTAGAAGAAATAAACATCTAATAGCGAGATAAAAGCTCCAAAAAGGAGAACGACGGAGCAATAGTAGACATTCTATTTCTGCGGAGCTTTGTCCTAATCTCCATTATCTATATATTTTTCCTCAAAACAGGAGGACCCGAAGTGGGAATTTCCACGGAAAAACCTGGTCTTGGGAAAAACTCTTGGCGAAGGGGAGTTTGGAAAAGTAGTGAAGGCGACGGCGTTTAGGCTGAAGGGCAAAGCCGGTTACACCACCGTGGCCGTGAAGATGCTGAAAGGTGGGTGCGACATTAAGGGCCGATTCACGGGGACGGTAATCAGAGTTGACCTCCGCTCTGGGAAATCCAGAAAGATGTCTGTGGACGTCCTTCTCGGAGATGGACAGACTGTCCACATGAGAACATCAGGGTATGAGACATGGGTTGGAAGTCCACTGTACCATCAACCTTAATTCCACCTTACTGTTCATAGACATGGGTTCACAATGGCAGAAGAAGACTTCTGGTCCATTGTAAGGCGCCCCATATACCACCAGTTGTCCACAGCCAACATTTTTCAGGGTCCTGGTTAGTACCCTACATCGCCCTGTAGGTAACCATCCTATGGATGTGCAACGCGCCGGGCGAGTCAACCATTTTGTCTGTAAGAGTCTGAATACCCAGTTATGGGGCCATTACAGTCGGAAACCAAAATCTATGGTCCTTTTTGGATAAGTCCTCTAGTTTATCGCCGAGTAGTGATTAACACGGTGGAAACCATTCTTACAGAAAGTGCATCTCCGAGCGAGCTACGAGACCTCCTGTCTGAGTTTAACCTTCTGAAGCAAGTGAATCATCCACACGTGATCAAGCTTTATGGCGCCTGTACACAGGACGGTGAGTATGGCTTGAATACAAAACGGCCAAGAATCCGTCTATATATTGATGTATATAGAACGTCTGTAATGTCTATATTCTATTCAGGGCCCCTGCACCTTATCGTGGAGTACGCAAAATACGGGTCTTTGAGGAGCTTCCTAAGAGAAAGTCGTAAGGTTGGACCGAGCTCCGGAGATTCCAACCGTAACTCCAGCTACCTGGACAACCCTGACGAAAGGGCACTGACCATGGGAGACCTCATCTCCTTCGCATGGCAGATATCCAGGGGGATGCAGTATTTGGCGGAAATGAAGGTAAGCGAACCCTTTCTGCAGCTTATCAATTTTATAATATTAATGTCCAATTTTATATATATCATTAGTGGTATTTTTGTCAAGAGTGGCTATAACTTTATCATCATCATCATCATCTTCATACCCTCCCGTAGCTTGTCCACCGGGATTTGGCGGCCAGGAACGTGCTCGTGGCTGAAGGACGCAAAATGAAAATTTCGGACTTTGGGCTGTCCAGAGATGTGTATGAGGAGGACTCGTACGTGAAGAGGAGCAAGGTAATCGTTCTCGGCCCCGTACCCTGGGGAAGAAAGGTCCCTGTGTGACAAGCTTCTTCAAACTCCTTTTGATGGAGGGAGAGAACGCGGTTCTTGATTGGAGTATGATGTCATGGTAACTTAAGTGGCTTGCAAATGAGCCACCCAAAGTCTAGTGTATGCTTATTGAGTTCGGTAACCCAACCTGGGTAATGTCGGGGCAGCTCCTCTCAAGTTCACCCCGTTAATCCCAATTCCCTTAATCTTTTCTTTTGTAGGGAAGGATTCCAGTTAAGTGGATGGCTATCGAATCCTTGTTTGATCACATCTATACAACCCAAAGTGACGTGTAAGTCTGTTTTTAGAATTCCTTTTCCAGCCTCTACACATGACCTCGTGTTCTATTGGTGACGTATGCCCATGGCCTTCCATTGGGAAGGATACTGTTTCTGGCTGAATTTATGACATCACATTGTCCCACATGTGTAATATCACACAATACATGGGTGGCAGTATGATGTCACATCCTCAAAGTTGAAGTGGTTGTGACATCATGGGGACTTTGACCCATGGAATGCAACGTTTCCTGGCCTTTTCCATCTTAGCCCCCCCAAAACCCCACAGCATCTGAAAATCCATTAATGGTGGACACCATCGTACACAGTGTGTTAGGCCTGCGTCAATCCATTGTATCTGCTTGCCAGGTGGTCCTTCGGGGTCCTGTTGTGGGAAATCGTTACTCTCGGGGGAAATCCGTATCCAGGGATCGCTCCGGAACGACTGTTCAACCTACTGAAAACCGGCTACAGGATGGAGAAGCCTGAGAACTGTAGCGATGAAATGTAAGCTGAGCTTTGATTGGTCAACTAACTTGAGACACAATACAGGGAAGAAATTAAATCATAAATAAATGCTATCTCCCTGTAGATGGATTTAGACAGATAGGAGGCTGGGCGGTGAGATAGCAAATGTAGTTCAACATAGAAAAATGTAAAATTATGCATTTGGGGAAGAAAAACATACATACTAATTAAAAGTTAATTGGCTACTTATTGGTGAAATCCATTATGGAGAAGAATCAGATTTTTTGCCTTCTGGATGTATTTTGGTTCTTGGGGCAATAATGGATAAGATTCTCGTTTGGGTTTTTTTTGGCCGATCCACTTGGAATAGTTGAGCTTGGCGGACATTTAAGTCAAACTTGGTCAAATTATCTCTCAACCCATATTTCTTTGTAACGTTTCAGGTACAATCTCATGTTGAAATGTTGGAAACAGGAGCCGGACAAGAGGCCGACGTTTGGGGAGATCAGCAAAGAACTGGAGAAAATGATGGTGAAAAGCAGGGTAAGTGGGGGCGTCATGAGCCGTAGGCCCATTCTACAGGAAGCTTACTTAAGAAGGAAAAAAATAAGGGTTACATCTCGAAGGCCTCAAGGGTTGCTTCATTAGATGTTGTGTCTGAAGAAGAAGCAGCTGAGTTGTAGGACATTAAGGAGGTGCGCTAAAAATTAATATGGCTTCCATATCAAGGCCGTTAGCTTTCTGCCGTATGCCAACTTTGAGTAAACGCCTGAGGGCCAAGTTCTGGCCTCTCTGCCGAGCGATTTAGGAGGTGCCCGTTCCACGTGGAAAGAGTAAAGTCCATTTCAAGGATTTGATAGCCCTTTGTCCTAAAGAATTTGGTTGAAACCAGAGGTTGAACCTCCTCATGCCGCTCTGTGGAGTTAAAGGTCTCCAGATTGGCCAAACTCTACCATTAAAGTATCTGAATTAACGATGATCCGCTTCTCGTCATCAGGACTATCTGGATTTGGCTGCCTCCACCCCTGCTGACTCCATGCTCTATGACGACGGCCTTTCCGAAGAGGAGACCCCTCTGGTGGAATGTATCAATAGCCAACTTCCTCGAACACTGCCCTCCACCTGGATTGAAAACAAACTCTATGGTAGAATTTCCCATGCTTTTACCCGATTCTAGTTGCACTTTCCAGTTTGTTTTTTGTTTTTTGTTTTTTTGCAATGTACCTCCAGTACCCTTCTTCCGTCCCCTGATGGAGGAGGGGCTTGTGCCTGAATGAAACCAATCAAAGGTTTGCTTGAAAAAGCTGTTTTTATTTATTTTTTTGAAAAAAAAGTGATTTTTTTTTTTTTAATTCTTTTGCATATTTAATTGCCTGTGTTTGCAGATGTTTTTGAGGTTCTGTTGAAAAGAATCAAAAAGCATAAAAAAAATAAAAGTGATGTAAAATTAAAAAACAAAAAAAAAACAGTGTAGCCAAGGAACATACTGTAAGAATATCTTAACAAGCACTATATTAAAATATACTTTGTTTTTGATGCATGAGAATCGTCAAAATATATTTGTGGGGGTGACCCCAGCCTTACAGATCCCCAACACTTTAGCTGCCATGCGTGCAAATTATTTTTTTTTTCATTTTTTTCCCAAGCAAATGCAAATTCCAAATTAAATTTTACGTCTTGAGTGAAGGTTTAAGGTAAAAAAAACCCAAAATCTTTTTTTTTTTTTTAGCAAATTAAATTTTCAAATACTTTTGGACGAAGGTTCTAAGTAAAACAAAACATTTTCATTTTTTTTTTTTGTTGGAAGCAATTCTAATTTCAAAATTCACTCCCCCCTTTGGATAAGGTTTTCCAAAATTCAAATGAAATTTACTTTTGAGTAAAAGCTCTAAGCTAAAAAAAATTAATTTTTATTCTTTTTTTTTTTTTTTGGAGAAAATTCATTTGCATTTAATCTTAAAAAAAAAAGTTAATTCTTTAAATTTACTGCTTGGATTAAGTTTTTTAATAAAGTCAATTTTCCCCAAAACGTTAATCACTTAAGGAATTACAAGTTATAAAAGGAATTCAGTTTAAATTTTAGAGACAACAAAAAATAAAAGTTACAAATATTAAAAAAAAGTTAACAGGAATATATAAGTAGAGCGTAAAATTGCTCAAATATTCAGTTTCTACGGGGCACTTTTTCCTGCGCCAATCACAAAGTACGTTATGTAGATTTCTAAAGCCATTGAGAGGATTTAGTGGAATTTTATTTGGTTTTCATCTAATACACAATTTTGGATTTATTTTTGTGATCTCTGTCGGCAGAAAGGAAGATTATATTCTTGAAGGGGATCTGATGAATAGTCAACTTTATTTTTTTACCAAAAAAATGATTTCAATTACACTTACTTTATAGGTTCTGTGTTTTGAGCATTTCAGCAAAAATAAAAAAAAAAAGCAAAAATAAAAAAAGTTAAAAGCTAATCGTTGCCCTTTTTGTGAAAAGTTTTTAAAGTCGGGGAGAATTTGGAAATGCTTTGGTGCTGGTAAAATCCTGTGTAACTAATGGGGGTGGTGTACTCTGCATTTGGTACATTCCTCCCATCTGTACTCTACATACTCCATAACCAACGTCATGTGACTTGTGATCGGGAAGTGATAGCGACTCGTTATTTTACTTCTATGGTGGTGTAGCAGTGGTAGAACCAGAATGGGCAGAAGGTCTTGACTATAGCACCGCAACCCAGGTATCTTTTGGGCCTCGATACCCGTCCTGGGGTTGGCCGGGCTACTTTTAAGTATTTTCCGAGATACCTGTAATAGAACAGATGAGAAGCAGGAGGTGACTTGGTTGAGTCACCTGTATGAGGGCCTTGTATGACCTACTAAAATATAAACCGATGAGGACACTCAAGTTCCTTGAGATCCTGGACGCCACAACGATTGGAGCTAGCTCTAAAATTTAGAATCCAGAACCTGACTTTAGGATTTTTTTTCAAAATAAAAGTGAGTTCCAGATATGGAAACCAACAACGGTGTTTAGTTAACCGACCTTGGCTTGAGATCTGTAGATTTGGTAAGATGACCATCTTGCATCCAAGTTCTGCTTGGAGAACCGTCCAATGTATCAGTATAACCGGGATGAAACCAGATGCCAACTTTTACAGTTGTTCTAGATAGTCAACTCTGAAGTATTCCACTCTGTTCTACCATGTTGTCTCTTTGGGTGGCCGTGTCTGGTATTAATGTCTTGCTGTGGTGGTGATGATGATGGTGGTGGTGACACAGGACAGTAAGAACGTTTCTTGCCAAAACTCCTTTTTATTTGTGTTTCTGAATTTGATAATGTATTTTTCTTCTCAAAATGAAAGAAACAGACCTAGGACTTTCCATTATTCCTTGTTTTAAAAATTCTTTAAACAAATTATGGGCGGGGTGGAAAGCTGAGTCGACCGATCCGCATTTTCCATGGGGGTTTACTGAATGTCCTTGGACCTTCTAACACAAAATTTGTAAAACTGGGCTTAGTTGACGTTCAAGAGGCCTGCAGCGCGGTGGACTTCCTATTAGTATACCTTCAAAAACATCTTCTCTCTGACATTGGCCATTGATGTTGCCATAGAAACTGTTTCTAAAGCGTAGGACATGTTTGGCCAACATCCAAAGTTCTAAAACGGTCAACCATCTGTCCAACTTTTTTAGTTTTAGTAGACTTGTTGCTGTTGAGGCTTTCGTTTACGTTATCAAAACACCTTCCCAACTTCCAACGGAAGTCAGAATTAGGTCAAAGGCCCTCTCCTTAAACCACCCATTTTTTAGTGTTTAGGAGCCAAAGTAACGTTTTTAGGAAACTTCCCCCCAAAATATTTTGGACGGCTCCTTCCCCGAACGCCTTTGCTTTACGAGTTGATGAAATGACTATTTAACTTAATCTCTCTGATTACTCTTACGTTGTTGTAAGTCATTACGCAACTCCAAGATGGATCGTTGGCTCCTTCGAAATAGTCGGATGTGGCTGGATTTAGAAGAGTGATAGCAAGGACTCTAGAGGAGGCAAACGTTTAATGGAAGAGGTCTACCAGGTGGCCTCCTTTGTCTCTGTCGCAACATCAATGGCTTGTCTTCTGCATATTAAAGGGAGTTTTGCCAAGGGCTTACTGTCTGCACGTGAAGCTATTACCAGATAATTCTAATTATTATAACAATAATTTATTTTTTGGATTCTTCAGTGCAGAACAAATGATCTCCTTTTCATTTTTAGGCATGTCTTATCCGAACTGGCCTGAAGAAAGCCCTGTTCCAATCCCAAGATTTGATGCCAATCAGTCTGTTTTTACAAGATATGCCAATGACTGTGGTTATGCTAATTGGATGATTCCACCCTCAACGGCAAAATTTATGGACAAGTTTGATAGCTAATTTTCCAGTATTTCCCCTCCCCCTCCCACGGTGGAAGGTAACAAAAAAAAAAATAAATGTGAAAGTGAAAAAAAAACAAAAATGCACACAAAGGATAAATGGAAATTCCAATGTCTGCTTCTTTGTGCGGGTAAAAGGGGTTAAATGTCCAACTTTTTGGTTCTCAATATCTCCAAAATGACTTGGTCTACCTCCTCGGGGGGGCTGCACATTGTTTCCAAATTTTCTGTGAATTTTTTTTTTTTTTTTTTTTTTTTTGCAGAATTGGAAAAATTCCCAGGTAAATTTTCCAAAACTATGCAAATCTGAAAAAAAAAAAATAAAAAAAAATTAAAAAAAATTGTGATGTTGAACTTTTGTGATCTTGCCCAATTATTTCTGGATTTTAGTACCGTCAATGGTTGGTATGAGAAAAAAAAACAAAAAAATATTTGTTTCGTGTTGATTTTGCCTTGAATAATTCTTCTTAAGAGGTGTATTTTTAGACTGATAAAAAAAAAAAAATTATTATGGTTACAGTTCTCAGATGGCGGGCACTTTTTTTTTAATTTTTTTTTTTAAAATTTTTTTATACTGGGTTCGGAAATGGCGAAAGGTTTTTGTGTTCGTACTTTTTAATTTTTTACAGTATTACAGTATTACTTGAAACGTACAAACACTGTATTTCATTTCTTTGTGTGTTCTTCAATGGTTAAGAAATGTAACCTCGAAATATTCTATTGCCGATCGCGAATCTATTAACCTGTTAAAGTACATGTAAAAAAAAAATAATATATATATATACCCCTATGTATACCCAAACAGGATAATCATAAGTTCTGTATGCTGTGATGAAGGATATTTATGTAGAAGACGTTTTGTACATAGTCCTCTGATTTAACCACTTTAGCGGCTAGCGGGCGATAGGAAAGGGGTGCGTTTCGAGGCCATAGGCGTTAAAATGTGTTTAATTGCTACTACAGTTCTAGGGAAGCTTTAAAAAGTCTATATTTCCTTCCTTCGCTCGAAAAAACCCCCCCAGAATTTCAGTTTTTAGATTTCTATTCCTTTTTATATGTTTTTTTAAAGTAGATAACCGGTATATTTTAGATATGGTTCGGTTTTCGTAAACTTCAAAAAAAAAAAAAAAAAAAGGGGAGGTGGGTTGGTGGCCTTCAAAAAGGTTTGAAATTGGTATTTATTTATTTACGGGAGGTGAAAGCCCATTTTTAGGTCGGATCAGCTGCTACTTTGACGTCTAAAACGCGATGTTTTGGGTAAAACGTTGAGTTGCTTTTTTTTTTCTTCATCATGTCATCTAAGAGCTGTGTTAGTATATTATACAATCATTCTGTCTGTCGAAAACCATACCAAAGAATAACCCCCCCACCCCGAGCATCCTGTTTATTAAACACCTTATTTATTGTGCCTTCCATTTTTGCGTTGTTCAATTGATATAACTCGGGAACTCTTGTCGGAATGCAGACGTAGCGCATGAACATTCTACCCGCTCATTCTTTCACTATGTTCTCATGGCTCCTGGGACCATCTCTGGCACCCTCTTTTTTTTTTTCTTTTGTGGTGGGAGATCCCCCCCCCAAATATGGTCTATTGTAATAAGGGCACTTAGGACTTGTCAGGCCCACAACAAGGATCCATACGACCGGGAAGATCGTTGTTGACCGGCTTTCTGGGTGAATGGTCGGCTCCGACAGTCGTAGGCGCCCACATCTCGGTGGCACAACTCATGGACACTCTTTACAATGGAGTTTCGATAGCAACATAGAAGGAACGGACCAAAACGCTGACCGATCATCTCTAGGGTGACGAGTCCAAAAAAAAAACTGATGACTAAATCAATAGTCCACCCTTTCGACTAGTGTTGCACAAGAAAAAAAAGCTTTGTTGTGTTGGATTGGTGTACAAAACAGAAAATACCCCACGGGAGGGTAGATGACGTATGTTGCTTGATGATCGACTTCCGTCGAAGGACTTCAAGGTCTACAGAATCTGGTGGGGAGAGTCTTCATTCCTGCGATGGTGAAGATTCACGGCGTACTTAATCTTGGAATAGTAATTAATAAGAAGCTTCTCGCAAACCCCTTTTTGGACTACAACAGAGAATTATTATTTTATTGTGGGAAATTGTTTTTTGAAGGGGGGTGGGTTATATTTTAGAAATCTGCTGCTATAAGAATCTGTTGTCGAAATAAAAAAAAAAAAATCATTTTTTTCCGCAAAACTTCCCTTGTAATGAAGCATCTGTGGTGGTTTGGGTTTTTTTTTTTTTTCTGACGCTTCGATATTTGGCTTCTTTTATGGATCACAAGGGAAACAGGTGTTTCTGTCCTCTCCGGCAATTAAGAGGTTAACTTTGACAGCACAACAGAGATTTAAGGTCGTCTGCAATTCTCTTTATGTCCACTGGGTGTCAGTGGTGAGCTGCAGATTTGCCTTTTATTTTTCTGATACTTTTTTGGGAAGGGGAGGCAGTAAATGGTTTTCATTAACCTCTTAACTTCTGGAGAGGACAGGGACACAATCCTGAATGTATGTTGTCATGTGATGTTGTAAGCAATGCCTCCGCGAGTTTATTTAAAGAAATATGCAGTTCTCTGTCAATAACATTATTGTATTAATATTAATGTTATATGTAACATTGCAGTTTAACCCATCAAGAGCCAGAGGAGTGTGACTATACCTGTACGGCCAGAGAGGCACTGGATTATAACACTAATCAGGAGATGAAAGGTTAAAAGTGTCTTGCCAAATATTTTATTTTGCAACGTGAAGCTTTCTGT
Source organism: Spea multiplicata (assembly GCA_009364415.1). NCBI lineage: Eukaryota > Metazoa > Chordata > Amphibia > Anura > Pelobatidae > Spea > Spea multiplicata. The sequence goes on from VKOC01000007.1 coordinate 10,132,570, forward strand.
AAAAAAAAAACATGCTTAAGCTTATTATAATAAAAATAATAAAACATTTAGGTTTTGTTAACAAAAATGTAAAATTATTCATGGTTTTTTCCTTTTTTATTTTTATTTAGAAAAAAAAAAAAAACGCTAATGTGAAAAACACGTCTCTGTGTTATCCGTATTCCAATAAAGATTATCCGCATTCTGAAATTAAGGACCGGCGTATGGAGCTTTGTGATTATTTAACAGAAAAGGCATGTATTTATTAAAAAAAAAAAAAGTTTAAAAAAATAAAATGTTTAATATAACAGGAATAGGAGAATTCTGCAACAGGCAATGAAACCTGCAGGTGGCTTCAAGAACAGAAAACTTCCACCAGCAAACCCAAAAGTCAGAGTCTGATCTCCAGAGGATCCTTACAATGAGGGGTTGTTGCTGTGTTCAGTGCCAGGGGGTTATATTACCATATACAGCGCTGGGGCGTTATATTACTGTATACAGCGCTGGGGGGTTATATTATTACTGTATACAGCGCTGGGGGTTATATTACTGTAT
>VKOC01000007.1:10164482-10189352 GCA_009364415.1 Spea multiplicata
CACACACACAAGTACACTTGCATGCTCACACACAGTATACATTCATGCTCACACACACAAGTACACATGCATGCGCACGCACAGTATACATTCATGCTCACACACACACAAGTACACATCAATGCACACACAAGTACAAATGCATGCTCACACACAGTATACATTCATGCTCACATACATATAAAAATATATATATATACAAACACATATACATACATCCCACCGCACGACCTTGCATACCTCTCACCGCTCCTGCAGCTTCCTCTCCAGCTGCTCACCCACTGAGTAGGCAGCCTCGGTTTCAACACGGGGTCACGCAACGTCATGTGACCCCCCCCAATACGCTCCTGTCTCCCTGTGCCGGTTCAAAATAGTTCAGAGAGGTCCCTTCCGACCGGGTGTGATCCACCAGTCGGGATAATCTGATGTCATTAAAATCAGAGTAGAATATGAAGGAGCCAGCTCACCTGGAGACTACTCACCTTAAGATAAAAAAACTAAGATCCTGGGAGTCAGACCTTAGAGTTCCCAGGTACATCAATACAGTTTAAAGAGTTTTTTGGGTTACTTTCATGCTTATTTAGTATAATTTAAGAAAACAGACAAAAAGAACATAGAAGTCAGTGTAGGGGGTACTCAAACACAGGTCAATGTACCATTGAGTAGTCATTGGTAGACTTTTCTCTCGATCTGCTTGGTTCTATGATATTTATGTTTTTATTTGTTTTTAAGTAGTTTCTTTATAAACTTAGGTTTATTCTGCTACATTGTCAGAGTTCCCCCCTTTCTTCTGCATTTACCGTCCAATCTACTCTACATATTGCTATAGATACGTCGACGACGGTTTGGAAATGTTGGCATCTCATGATGGGTGTTCTATGTGATGAAACCGCATGTTTTGTCAGGTTGCACAAACAAAAATCCTGCGTATTCAGGTAATTCTACTAAGAAGGGCAGTTACCCCAAAATTATATCCAAGTTGTGGTATCCAGAATTTCTACAATTGAGCAATAGTGATGACACTGTATCCAATTTTGTCCCGTAGGTGCCAAAACTAAAGAGGGAGTGGTACAGAGTGTCAACACAGGTAAGGAGCAGTCCTACAGGAATGGTCTTTGTTCAAGGTAGTTGATACGTGGCACTGAAGCCTTACAAAGCATTCTAAAGAGAGGGGGGCTATGCTTCAGGTTGAGTTATTTGGAATACAGACGGGCGAGCGGGAGTCGAAGTAAATTATGGAAACGTTTAATGGAAATTATAGTGTTAAATGGAACAATTTCTATATTTTTATAAAATATTATAGATTTCTATGTCTTTCAGAATTTATAATATGAAGAATAGCCTCTTATCATAAAGTAAGAGTAAAATATATACATTAAAGGCCAATTTGTCCAATAATATAAACATTAATCTGTTGCTATGGAGTCATCAGCTTAACATTCCAAAATAGAATGTCGGTGCAGCCAATAGGAGCAAAGTCGATGGTATGTCACGTTGATCATGTGCAGTTCTGGTGATCTGAGTAAATTCAAGGCAGAAACATAAAATAAAAAATAAATAAATAAAAAAGTACCCTAATCCCTAAAAAATACCACATTTTCAGTAACTGAAATGGGAAAATGTATGTTTTTTTTGTGCAGTTATTGGTGATAATTATTGATGCAAATGAGAAAATGATTGGCCAGTTTTAATAATAAATAAAATATAATAATATATTGATAAAAAATTAATAAAAAATAATAATGATTATATATAATAATGAAATAAGAAGAATAAAAAAATAAGATAATAGAAATAATGATGGATAGTAATGATAGATAATTATAATAAAAAAAAATTAAATTAAAATAATAATAATGATGATAATAATGCTATAATGTTAATATAAAAAATGATAATGAGAATAATAAAACATAAAATAAAAATTATTAATAATAATAATAAAAAATATATAATGAATACGAATTTTAAAAATAATTTAGAATTAAAATGCTAATATATGATAATGACAAAATAATGATAATAAAAATAAACTGTAATATTAAAAATAAAATAAAATTATAATGATAATAATGAATAATAAATGGTATAAAATAAAACGATAATGCTTACCAGTAATAATAAAAAATAATGAAACGTGATTTTGCAAAACAAATGATGTCTTCTGACATTAATAATAAAGGAAATTAGTAATAGACAAAACCTAATTTGCGAGAGGAATACACTGCTGTGCTGAAAGGAAGCCTTTCTTAAAATATTTACTGTTTTCATGGCTTTTTTTGTAATATTTAGTCGCTGAGAAGACAAAAGAACAGGCGAGTGCGGTGGGAGGCGCGGTGGTCACCGGAGTCAACCAAGTAGCTACGAAGACGGTAGAAGGCGCTGAGAACATTGTCACCACCACCGGCATCGTAAAGAAGGTACACTTTAAGAGGATGTTTTTTTTTTGGGGGGGTTATTTTTGGATACAGAGGGGTTTGACTCGTCAAACAAAAACAGATCCAGCCTCGTCACGAAGCTTCCACCCATAACAAAGGAAGAGTATCAAAGACCTAGTAGGCTGTCCGTCGGAATTCATCCAGACGTTTCACGTCAACAAAATGCCACCCGTGGTCACGTTCCAGTTACGGATGAGCTTTAATCTATTTAGAAGTCCTTTGGCATTCCGGCCCCCGTCTAGTCGCCCGTTTCTCCTGCTGTAAAGACTCAAACCTTAATCAGTCGTTGGTCTCGTCTTAGATTCAGAAACCATGTGCCTATCCCATGCATGTTTACATCCCCTTAGTGTATTAACCCTTTACCACTTCTGCTGGGAAGCAGTTCCACTTATCTATCTTACACATCCCATGTGCTTTTATGGTGTATAATAAGAATCTCAGATAACCCTTCAGCTGTTACTGGATCACAGCTCCCATTATTCCCGACCATCTTTTGTTGGGTTGTGGATGATGGGCATTGTAGTACAGCTGACGTTAGACCAAGGTGAACAAATGTCACCAATTTCAGGGGATAGTATCTAGTTTGGCCCCATTTATTATTTGTTTCTACCCCCTTTAAGCCTAAAGGTAAATTATATTTTAAGGTCACCAGGTATACAGCCTAAAGTGGCAGGGTCGGGGGGAGGCAGCCCCTCTGCCACATAGCAGGAGGCCAATCTCCCTATTCACTTATTCCACGAGGCAGCGAAATGACATCACTTGTTCCAGAAATGACATCACATCAAATTGCTGCTCCCAATAAATAAAATCCTCCCAATAATTGGAATAATAATCTTTACACAATTACCAAAGTTTGTTAGCTGCATAGTCTCAGAACTAGGGTGACATAACTGCTTACTGCCACTAGAGGGCAGCATTGCAATGCTCCAGATCCATTTATATTCCGCACAGTTTTCGGTATTAATTTAGGGAGGTTTATGTTAAATCACCCCATTGATCTCTCTATGCATTGTGCAGGGCCAGCTCAATCCACCTTGCAGGAGATGGCTTTATGATCTAAAACGTTAAGCATTAGAGGCTTAGATGTAATGCAAGGAAGTTTTACGTTGCTGAGAGGGTGGTAGATAAGGGCTGTTTAAAGATTTTAGGAAGATTTGGTGGCTCTTTAGACAATCCTTCAGTCGTTGGTCTCGTCTTAGATTCAGGAGCCGTACGCCTATCCCGTTCATGTTTCAATCCCCTCGCTGTATTAGCCTCTGCCACCTCTGCTGGGAGGCCGTTCCACTTATCCATCGCTTTCACGGTAAGGCACAAATAAACAAATAAGGGACAAATAAACTGGGTGTAGAGCGGGGAGGGCCAAGACCAGGAACCAGACAGATGACTAAAGGAGATCTAAGGACACTTTAAAAAACACAGACACATCGGTATGTTCAGAATGAGCCTCCATAAATCAGAGCTAGCGATGCCGCCTGTCACTTCTTGCGGAATCCCCGGTGTGACATGTCATTTAGACGTGTCTGTAACGTGTTCCGCGTGGTACACGCCTGTGTTTGTCTTCACTAGAAATGGTACCTAGATTACAGAATGAAAGAGCTCCCGTTCCTAGCCGATTGACGGATTCCGCTCCACCTGCCGAGCACCAAGTCACTCGGCAGAGCGAGAGGCGAGAGGGAGTGGTAGGAGGACAATGTCAATGATTGCGCAATCTATTCTAGGAGCAGGAAATGCGGAGGTTAATAGGCTTTAAAAATGTCACGTTAATCCATCAGCAATTTTGTGGTTAAAGTTTAAAAAAAAATAAAAAAAGAAAAATAGCCAAAATTCTAAAAACCCAACTTTTTACTCCAAAAAAAAAAAGAACTTATTCACTTATCTCTCAAGATAACGTTATTTTCTAAATAAAATCTTAGTCAAATTATATTTATTACTTTAGTCTTGAAGGCTGCCGAGATTGGCCTTTCTTCCTTTAACCCCTAAGCACAATGCATTGTGAGCCCGTACGGGCTTTGTCGTGAACAGGGGCAGGTTGGGCCGGGGGGGGGGCCCTAAATGTTAATAAAACGGCCGGCCGAGTGGCACGTCCAAGGTCATTTGGTCTTCGCTACATGGAATATGTCATAAAACAATGTCCCTACAGGACCCATGATTGATGTACCTCGTATGTCACTAGTTAGAGAAATTAGATTGTTAATAAAAAAAAAAAATAAAACTAAAAATTAAATGTAATTAAAAAATGTAGAAAACTATAATACCGGTAAAATTAAAAATATATAGGAATATAAGGTGTTTCCACAAGTTGAAGAATATATTAGCATTTTTTCCCCATTTATTACCAACTGTGTATCATTTATATGCCTTAAAAATCATTTTTTTAATTTCTTTATCGCATTTATTTTTTTATTAAAAAAAAAAAAAAGACAATATGCGACCTAAACTAAATATCAAATATTAAATTCCAATTACCACTAAACACAACAAGGTATCATCCAATAAATAATATGGGGGGGAGGGACTTTTATTTTTTTTTAAGACAATTAGTATTCATCAATTTATAATATTTTTTTTTAAAAAAAAAACATTTTTTACATTTATTCATAAAAAATAATGTTTTACATATATGAAAATGTTTTTTATATATATATATATATATATATTTTAATTTGTGATAATTTATAAAATATTACACAAAATAAGAAATTCGGTTGAAGAAAGTCATACGCGAAAAAAACATAAAAATGATTTTGTCCTTCAAGGGGGGTTAAATAAATTGTACATGACCTGCTTGACCTGTAAGTCTCTTTCAAACTGTATATTTACATTGATTCGTCTATAGGATGAACTTGCGCGCCAAGCTGAAGACGTTGCTGCAGAGGAAGAGCCAGCAGTGGAAGCTACAGAAGCAACCGAGCAGGTGGGAGTTTAAATGGTTAAAAATAAAACTAGAAGACGTTTCTCTATAAAGAAATATAACATTTGATGGCATAGAGTATGCCTATGCCATGCATGTGTAAAATCCCTCATTGTATTAGCCTCTACCACCTCTGCTGGGAGGCTGTTCCACGTATCTAATGCACTTCCAGTGCAGTAAAATGTTACCAAGATACAGACATTGCTTTCCCTGAATAACTCATCACATACTGTGCACACATTTCTCTACGGTAGATACGGCGACGAGACGTTTTCTGCTCTCAAAGCAAATTTAAAGGAACATCACTTATTTCTCATTTGTATCTTTATTTTTTCATATTTAAGAGAATGACTCAGTCTTAATCACCCAGCTGGACAGTCTGGCTGCTTCCAGGTCTGCAGATACATAGAGTTTACCGTATACAGCGATGGGGGTTATATTACTGTATACAGCACTGGGGGTTATATTACTGTATACAGTGCTGGGGGTTATATTACTGTATACAGTGCGGTATATTCTCGCTATACAGCGCTGGGCGTATATTACTGATACAGCGCGGGGTTATATTACTGTATACAGCCCTGGGGGTCTACATTTACTATACCACGCGCTGGGGTTATATTACTGTATACCAGCGTCTGCCGGCGCTATATTCCTGCTATATAGCGCTGGCGGGGCGTTATATTACTTGTATACAGCACTGGGCGTATATTACTGTATTACAGCGCCTGGGGGCTATATATTTACTTGTATACATGCACGGGGTGATATTACTGTATACAGCGCTGGCGTGTCTATATTACTGTATACAGCGCTCGGGGGTTATCTTTACCGTCTACAGTCTCTCACTGACTATATTACGTATACAGCGCTGGGTTATATTTATGTATACAGCGCGGGGCGGTTATATTACCTGTATTACAGCGCTGGGGGTGATATTACTGTACTACAGCCGCTGGGCCGTCGTATTTACCTGTTCACTACAGCGCTGGGGGGTTATATTACTGATTATGACAGCGCTGGCGGGTCTATCTTACTGTATACAGCCGGGGTCTATATTACCGTATACAGTGCTGGGGGGTTATATTACTGTCTATACAGTGCTGTTCGGGGTTATAGTGCTACTGTAGACAAGCTGGGGGTTATATTACTGTATACAGCGCTGGGGTCTATATTACTGTATACAGCGCGGGGCGGTTATATTACTGAATATACAGTCTCGCTGGTTATATTACATGATACAGCCGTTGGGGTTTATCACCTGTATACAGCGCTGGGGGTATATTACTGCTATACAGCGTTGTGGGTTATATTACTGTATACAGCGCTGGGGGTTATATTACTGTATACAGCGCTGGGGGGTTATATTACTGTAAACAGTGCTGTATACATCTGTTATATTGGAGTATAATTCGGGGGGGGGCACCCATAAGCCTGACGTATATACAGTATATGATTGCTATTTATCCTCCCTGCATGCATCACGCAATACAGAACCTATATATGTATTCACCGAATCTATATCATTATAGGGTGCAAATAATATGCCGTTTGGGAGGTGTTAAAAATACTGAAATGATTAACCCTTTAGGATCTCATCAGTGAATTACACCCAATTCGCCACTTCGATTTCCCACAGAAAGGCGTTTTCATTCAAAATGTATATATAATATAATAATTAATATATCAGTGGTCCAAGGAAGGAAAAGCGGTGAGCCGGTGATAGGGTCATAGGTGAGCAAGGCTCATTGAAAATCATACATTAATAATATAATTTTTTTTCTTCAGGCCGCTGAGGGTGGAAATGCATAAAATCTTTGAAGAACTCGTCGTTGCTATGACCATGGCCGGGGAATCATTAACGCCACGCGCTAATTACGGCTTAGGCCGTCACCGCCTTCCATTTACCGTTTGTCATGTGTATGTATGTATGCCATTCACGTCCTGACTATGTATGTTCATCTGTGACTATCACGCATTATTTATATATTTTATTTTTTTATATTTTTACTGTCTGTAATCACAGTTTATTTATATATTTTTTATTTTAATTTTTTTCCATTCCGCTCAATTTTTTTTTATGTCACATAGTGTATTTTGTCTATTATTTTTATTATTATTATTGTCTATTTTCATATTCATGTCGGCACTTTTTAATTCCCTCTTGGAAAAATTTTTTTTTAATAACAGAAATAAAATTGTGTTTCAGTTTTATGTGGATTTTTTCATTGGTTGTAAGGAAATTATCAAAATTAATATTGTATTGAGCACAGAATAGTGCAAAAGTGACACCAGCAAACAAGTTGACCCATACATTCCTTTTCAGGAACAATGCTTCCCTAGGCAAATCTAATGAGGGTATGGCTAAAATGGAGTTATGGACTCTGTCCGACACTTTTATTTTGCTATAGTGGTTGATGACCATTTCTGGTGCACGTCAAGGCATGCTCCGGTCTACCGAGAGTCTGTGATATATTGTGCTGCCCGTTGGGTAGGTGAGGGACTAATGGTCCTAGAAGCAGGGGGAATGGGAGTGGACACTTCAACGGGGGAGATTGGGTTCATTAGGGTATGGGGTGCCAACCGGTAGAGTGGACAAGGTCAAATGGACGTTGGGACAGAAGATGGGGATGACCATTGGGACAGGTCCCATAAGCAATCAATCTATTCCAGACTGAAAACATCCAATTGTTTGATTAATTTTATCTTCTCATAAGCTACCCTTAGCCTCCATGAGCATGTACAAGTCTAGTAACAACCAGAATATCAGTCCCCTGGGGTAATGATGGTGCACTCACTGTATGGGCCATACATGCAGTGTAGTGTAGTCTGTTGTGTCATGGTGTTCCTGGCCCTTTAAGGCTGACAGCCTCCTAATGACGTAAATACGGCCATCGGCCCCTTTTATGGTTAGCACACAGCCAGGCATATCTAGCCGATGGCCGCACACTAGAGCTTGAGTGGCCGATCAGGTGAGTATGGAGTGCTGGTGGCCAGATGGTCAGACCAGGCCTGGTTACTAGTATCTAACGAGCCAATGATCGTCCGGTCACTTTCCTACAAATAGCATGGACTTTCTCCGGACCTTTTGCAGCTTCACAGGAGTCATCTTAGGACTTCTAATGACTCATTATATACTTTATATGCCCCGGTATTATTTATTCAGGCCTCATCATCTATTAGCAGGGAGAGGAGTCGCGTGTCAGGCTCCGAGGCCTACACTCTGGGAATAGACAGCCATGGAGGATATCTTCTGCATTCACATCCATCCTTTAAAGTCTGGACTGTAACAGCAGAGGGAGAGGTCCAACCCTACCCAGTGCTCTATGATCTACAGTGTATCCATAGTAACTGGGGGTATATCCGATACCAGGAAACACATTTCCCTGCTTAGGCCTAAAAAAAGGGAGTTTGGCCACAGCTTTATTGATAACCCCCCGAGACAAGCGAACAACCTACAAACTGCAGAGCCTTATGACCATACCTAGGAACTTTATGGCTCCGGCTACCCGGAGGCCCCGCTGATGTTGGTGGGCGTTCCTCCCGACGCCGTGGGACACACCGCTGTATATGGGGGAAATGGCGGGGGAGTGGGGCGAGTTTTGGGGCAAAACTTGGAAAAGTTTCCAGACAAGTGAAGAGTCCCAGCTCTATTGAGGACATGACTCCCCAATCCCTTCCTGGCAAGCACCTGGATGGAGAAATGTATCGCCACTGGCCAGGGGGGGCACAACAAAGAAAAAAGACCCCAGAAACGAAATCACCATACCCGGGAACTCTCTGGGTCCAGGGGGCTGTAGAACCCTGTGATACCCTCATACCCAACGAACATTCTGAGCTCCTAGAAAAGAGGGGGCATCAGGGGGAGGAAAGAGGAACACAGGGTCCCAAAGAGGGAATAGACAAACTTAAGAGGGGCAATTGGCAGGTATGTGGTGTTAAACCTTACTGCTACGTAAACATCAAACGGAGCAGTTACAATGGAGAATATTATTAGTCATTGCGAAGACTTGGCCAACTTCAAGTGCTCCTGGGAGGTAGGTAAGCAACCAGAAGCACTTCTCCAGCTGTTGTTGAATTACATTATCATCTACCTTCTTTCTAAGGCTGACTAGGAATCATGGGAGTTATAGTTTAGCAATGGCTACTGCCGTCACCGAGCATTTCCACTTCAGTTGGCAATGAATGAAGCCTTCAGTCATTGATGAACATGCCATCCAACAGACAACTCCTCCAATCCAAGCCTCGTCTTAGATTCAGGAGCCATATGCCTATCCCATGCGTGTTTAAATTCCCTTACTGTATTAACATCTACCACCCCTACTGTGAGGCTTTTCCGCTTATCTACCACCCAGACACAATGTCTGAAAACAGTCTAAATAAAGACCCATCTTCTAAGAGAGTTAGTAACATCCACATGAATGGTGGGACCCAAGGTTTCCCAGAAGAACATATATATATATATATATATATATATATATATATATATTGGTGTTATTCACTTCACCTGTCAGTGGTCATAATGTTATGGCTGATCGATAAGTGACGCAAATAATATTATGAGGTATCCAAGATTATATGATCTTACTCATTGCTGTTAAATTGACATCATTTTATTTCACAAGCGCTAATAAGTCTGAATAAGTAAATGTCTGTTACGGGGGAAAAAATAACTATGTACATTATTAGGAATAATTATAGCTAACGAGGTCTTTGACAATTATTGCTCAGTTTTGATGTGCGGCCTTTGTGTCATCGCCGGTGAAACGTGTAAAGGTGCATTCATCAAATGTTTACCAGGGTTTTCCAGCGGCGTCCCAGAGTCCCAGGGGGCCCCTGAAAGAGTTCCCAGGCATCCCTATCTGTGCTTTAGCATGAAAAACCTGAAAAACATGTTCTGGGAAGGGTGGAGGCCAAAGCGCAGCCATCAGGAGGGTACCCCCGCTACCCATGACTGGGTCTTCGCAGCTTGTTACCTGTTTCTGGGCCCTTGTAGGCGTTAGGACCCAAATGGACCCTTTCTGGCTCCTGATGGCCCCCTTCCAGACAATGGGGTGGCTCGAGGCCCCATTGCAAGCTTAAGGGCCTGGTGGTATCCGATAGAGTATGGGACCAGATGGCAATAGGAGCACAGGTAGGGATGGGGCAGGGGAGTCATCATTAAGTTCAAACTGGGCCTCAGGATGTTGGATGGTGTCCCTGGTTGCGACCTTCAGGAACCCTAGGAATGATGTTTCTAATGCTGGGGTTTGTCTCAAAAAATGTTAAATTCAACAGCACTGTTAACTTTGAATCTTAAAATGACACAACCTGATTAAGCATTTAGTTAACAATACAAAAAAACCCCCAACAAACCTTCAACTAGCTGGAAGCTGATTCCATAGAGTTCGCATGAGAGTAACATCTTTATAGTAACATCAAAGGACGTGTGTTTACCGCATGTCTTTCTCATAGAAATATAAAAATCATAGCTCATTAAAAAGCGCTGTGTAATAAGAGAAGACCGAGGTTGTTCCGAGAAAACAAATAAAAAAAGTTCTAGCTCCTTCCTTACGTCGTCTGCGGTAGGTCCTCGCTAGAACGGTCATGGATTTTAAGAGGTTCAGCCTTTGATGTCACCTCCGGAGCGTGTGAATCAGGACTTGCTATATAAACGTCTAGCGGTGAAGGCCCAAGCACATTTCGCAGAGCAACATTGAAACATCAGGTCTAGCCGAGGCGTCAAGGTATCCCGTCACCATGTCTGAATCCAGGAATGGCCAGAAACACTCCAACGAAGCTCAGGAGGCTGAGGATCCTTGCAAAAAGAGTAAGCTGTGTCTATGTCGTACCACTAATGGCTTTCTATATTCTAGAGATCTCAACCGGGTGTAGCGTGGAGGAGAGAAGGGATGGAAACATTTAAAGCAGTATAAAGGAAGAGAAACATTAGAACATGAGTTCATAATCTAGAACAAGATCAGAGGCCTACATGTAATGTCAGGAAGTTTTACTTTACCGAGAGACAACAGAGGATTCCGTAGCGCAATTACGATGGGGAGACATTGAAAATTAACAATAACATCAACAGAGTAGGAAGACTTACTATTTCAGGTACTTCTTCTCTCCAGACACTCAACTTTGTTATTTAGAACAATCTCTTTGGTCATTTCTCAAAAGGGCTTATATGACCAATGACCATGACATGTTTAGGTTGGGGATTATCTGTGGTCAATGAGTAGGAAGTTAATAGTGATTTTTTGGTTTGACATTTTGAGGACCTTTCCTTCTGCATGGTTTGAAACACAGTTGCCCAAAATGTATTTTGTTTTGTTGGTGGGGGGGGGGGTGGTAGAAGTCAACAAGTTCAGTATCTGATGAGGCCATGTGGTTTTACTGGTTATCAGAAGTAGTATGGCCAATTTACTGACGGAGTGAAAAGCAGAATCATATAATAATGACATGAAAGGAGCTTGTCTAGTCTGCCCATTTTTCCTGATGTAAAAACTTAAAACCTTAGTCTCAGTCCTACAATTACAATTGCCTTAAATTACAAAATGCTGGAGAAGACATTTCACATGGACCTTTTAAAGCCATGGGCTGCTAGGTTTTAGAGACAAAATAATATCTGTCAAACCTAACCTCCGAATCTATGCAATGATTTTCTCGCTCCCACATAGAGGTATAGTTCTAAAAAAGGAAAGACTACCAGTGGGGTCAGTCTTGTGGATTGCAATCTTTTTTGGGACATGTTCTATTTAATATATCTATCTACTAGTCACAATACTAATGGAAATTTAAAGGGATAGCAATTCTAAGTAAGTCAACCAAAGGACTACTATATTCCAAAAAATAGTACTGATTTGGTTTCAAAAACTGTGAAACTGAAAATATATGTATATATGACAAATAATTGATATAATTAATGCCTATTGGTTTTTGGGGGTTGTTTTTGGCTGCAGGCCATACACATGAAGAATATCATCCTCAGCAACAGAAATGTGGTCCCCAAGAACATTCCCAGAAAGAAAATAAGGCACATGAAGAAAATCAACAGCAACAAGAACATCCACAAAAGCCAAAAACCGGCTCCCAAGAACATGGAATCATTTCTCTTGACCACTCTCAAGCACAAAACATAGATCACAAAGAAGGTCCACAAGAACATAAGAGTCTTCAAGAACATCCTAAAGAACAAAAAACAGATCACAAAAACAGTATCCAGGAACACAACAAGGGTCACCAAGAACAACCTAAAGAACAAAAAACAGAACAAAAAGAACCTTCCCAGCTGCTCAACAAGGGTCAACAAGAACACCCAAAAGAACGAAAAATAGATCACAAAGAACCTTCCCAGGAAAGCAAGGATCACCAAGAACATCCAAAAGAACAAAAAGTAGACCACAAAGAACCTTCTCAGGTACACACTCAGAATCAACAAGAATATCCCAAAGAACGAAAAATAGATCACCAAGAACTTTCCCAGGAAAACAAGGGTCGCCAAGAACATCCAAAAGAACAAAAAACAGATCACAAAGAACCTTCCCAGGAAATCAAGGGTCACCAAGATCAAACTAGAGAACAGAAAATAGATCACAAAGGCAATGTCCAGGAAAATAAGGGTCTCCAAGAACTGCCTAAAGAACAAAACACAAGACATAAAGAACCTTCTCAGGAAAGCAAGGATCACCAAGAACAAAAAGTAGATCACAAAGAACCTTCTCAGGTACTCCACAAGGGTCACCAAGAACAAGCTAGAGAACAGAAAAACGACCCCAAAGGCAATGTCCAGGAAAACAAGGGTCTCCAAGAACAAGCTAAAGAACAAAAAACAAACCACAAAGAACCTTCCCTGGAAAGCAAGGATCACCAAGAACATCAAAAAGAACAAAAAACAGATCACAAAGATCATATCCAGGAACACAAGGATAACCAAGAAAAACTTAAAGGACAAAAAACAGATCACAAAGACCGTACCCAGGAACACAACAAGAGTAACCAAGAACATCCTAAAGAACAAAAAATAGATCACAAAGAACCTTCTCAGGTACACAACAAGGGTCACCAAGAACAAGCTAGAAAACAGAAAACAGATCCCAAAGACAATACCCAGGAAAACAAGGGTCTCCAAGAACAACCTAAAGAACAAAAAACAAACCACAAAGAACCTTCCCAGGAAAATAATGGTCTCCAAGTACAACCTAAAGAACAAAAAACAGACAACAAAAACCATATACAGGAACAGAAGGATCATCAAGAACATCTTAAAGAACAAAAAACAGATCACAAAGACCGTACTCAGGTACACAACAAGGGTCTCCAAGAACATCCTAAAGAACAAAAAACAGACAACAAAGACCATATCCACGAGCAGAAGGATCACCAAGAACATCTTAAAGAACAAAAAATAGATCACAAAGACCATACTCAGGTACAAAATCAGGGTCACCAAGAACATCCAAAAGAACAAAAAACAGATCACAAAGAACCTTCTCAGGTACACAAGGGTCACCAAGAACAACCTAAAGAACAAACAATGGATGACAAAGGACCTTTAAAGGAAAATAAGGGCCACCAAGAACACCCAATAGAACAAAAAACAGATCACAAAGAACGTTCTCAGGTACACAACAAGGGTCACCAAGAACATCCTAAAGAACAAAAAACAGACAACAAAGACCATATCCAGGAACAGAAGGATCACCAAGAACATCTTAAAGAACAAAAAACAGATCACAAAGACCGTACTCAGGTTCAAAATCAGGGTCACCAAGAACATCCAAAAGAACAAAATACAGATCACCAAGAACCGTCTCAGGTACATAACAAGGGTCACCAAGAGCATCCGAAAGAGCAAAAAACAGAACACAAAGAACCTTCCCAGGTACACAACAAGGGTCGCCAAGAACAACCCAAAGAACAAAAAACAGATCACAGAGAACCTTCCCAGTCGCATAACAAGGGTCACCAAGAACAAGCTAAAGAGCAAAAAACAGATCACAAAGACAATGCCCAGGAAAACAAGGGTCACCAAGAACATCCTAAGGAACTAAAAACAGATCACAAAGACAATGCCCAGGAAGACATTAAGGGTCGCCAAGAACAACCCAAAGAACAAAAAACAGATCACAAAGAACCTTCCCAGGAAAACAAGGGTCACCAAGAACAAGCTAAAGAGCAAAAAACAGATCACAAAGACCAGGCCCAGGAAAACAAGGATCACCAAGAACATCATAAAGAACAAAAAACAGAAGACAAAGAACCTTCCCAGGTGCCCAATAAGGGTCACCAAGAGCATCCTAAGGAACAGAAAATAGATCACAAAGAACCTTCTCATGAAAACAAGGGTCACCAAGAACATCCTAAAGAACAAAAAGCAGATCAGAAAGAACATAAAACTGCAACTCAAGAGCAGCCCCAGGGCCATTTCAAAGAACAAAACAAGGGTCAACAAGAACAACCTCATGAAAACAAAAAAGATGCCCAAGACTCTAAAAAAGGTCCAAAAGAAGCTCCTAAAGGTAGGATATGTACTTAAAAAATAGATAAAACAGATATATTTTATTAAGATATCTGTAATACATTATATGGGCAAAAATATTGAGACATCTGACCATTACACCAATAGGGAATTACTAAATACATAGACATTAATATGAAGTTGGACCCCCTTGCAGCTACAACAGCTTCCACTCCTCTGGGAAGGCTTTTCACAAGATTTTGGAGAGTTTCTGTTTTTTTTGCCCATTCATCCAGTAGAGTGTTTGTGAGGTCCGGCACTGATGTTTGAGGAGAAGGCCCCGCTCGCAATCTCCATTACACTTCATCCCAAGGTTGTTGATGGGGTTGAGGTCAGGGCTGTGTGCGGCCAGTCAAGTTCTTCCACATCAGACTGCGAGACGGGCCTTCTCATTCAACATCGGTGTCTGACCTCACAAATGCTCTACTAGATGAATGGACAAAAATGCCCACAGAAACACTCCAACATCTTGCCAGAAGGGTGAAAGCTGTTATAGCTGCAAAAAATACTTCTTATTAATGTCTATGTCCAACATCTGTTGGTGTTATGGTCAGGTGTCTCAATACTTTTGCCCATGTACTGTATATAATCAGCAACTGTGATATTTCTTCAGACCATGTTAAGCTGGGAACTACCATATTCCAATTTAAAGGATCTTCGTGAGTTGGTGGGCACTGCTGACCTAAAACATCTGGGTATTCTTCTGGTGTCTTGTAGAACACACATGTTGCAGGTCTCCATCGTATCCTCCTTTGTTTTTTTCCCATTGCCCTTTTTCTCCTACTCCTACTACGATAATTAAAATAGGATTTTTTTGTAGACAATTGTCCATTGAAAGACATTAAACCGAAACATGTTAAGGCAGATTAATAATATTCTCTCCAATGCATCTCCTTTATTTTTCTTTCTCCAGACAAGGACCCATCACACCCCGGGCACACCTCCAAGTGCATCGAAGACATAAAAAAGTGAACTCCGACAGCT
Source organism: Spea multiplicata (assembly GCA_009364415.1). Taxonomy (NCBI): domain Eukaryota; kingdom Metazoa; phylum Chordata; class Amphibia; order Anura; family Pelobatidae; genus Spea; species Spea multiplicata. Next base: position 10,180,315 of record VKOC01000007.1, read on the forward strand.
GGGTGGCTTTCTTTCTATATGCATACATGACCTATATCACCCATATGTATCTCCTGCAAGAACTCAACGTCCCTTTAACAGCATCTTGCTACCTTTCCAAAAGTCTTTAATGCTTTTTCTCTCTTAAATATATTAAATATTGTTTTCAAAAGCATATCTTGGCTGATGGCTGCAGTTATTATCGCCAGACACCAGGGATCTTTAATATTTATATATAGAATAAATGGACGCGCCTTCTTTTAATGTATAGTGCTACATCCATATCACACATAAGTCAAACAGTTTTTAAAGGGGTTTATTCCCCAAAAACACGTTTGACCACACCCACTCCCGCCCATTTCCCCTACCACTCCCCGCCCATGTAAGACGTCCCCTATCTCCTATGTACAATGAGTGTTGCCCGTGCAGAGCTAACCCTGGCCCCCTCTCAGAGCCACTACCTTAGAATAGGGAAAACTCCGGATTGCCTACGTTGGGGGGTTCCCAGGTTCGATAATGGGGTTGGCCATATCTAAAGCAAGCTGGACCACACAACTTTAGCAGTGTCCTCGGGGCCACCTTCAGGAGTTTTGGTGACCAGAATAGATACCTGGGCCCTCCATCGAGTTGCAATCACTTCTCTTTCCCAGTCCCTTACTTCTGTCCCTCCAGTTTCCTTGCTTCTCCTCTCCAGTGTTCATACCCCTCTGCTACCCTTTCCTCTTCTGTCTTTACCTTTCTGCCCCCCCCCCCATATCCATGCCTCTCGGTGTCTATCTGGGGTCTCTATCCACTTTGAATTGTAATTAAGGGTATGCCATGATGGTAGAAGGACTCATAAAGCAGTGTAAAGAACGCAATACAGAGTAGCCGTTACCAATGAATAAACAATCAAAAAAATAACATTAAATACCAACAACAAAAAAACATAAATGCTTAAAATTCCATTTGTGGTGTAATACAGCCTTCCCAATATTATTTTTATTATCATTTATCTTATTTATACGGCGCCAGCAATTCACTTAAACCTTCTCACAGTGCATACATCGAAAGGGTCTGGGGTTTTATTTTGAATATTGAAGGAATGGTGAAAGCCTGAGGTTGGGCGGATGTGAGTTCCAGATCTGCATGATTTATTATGCAACTTAACCCCTTAAGGACAATGGGCGGTCCCTAAACCCATTGAAAATAATGCATTTTGAGCCCGTACTTTGTTATTAAGGGGTTAATGAGCAGGCTTTGTCATTAAGGGGTTAATGGGGAAAAAAACACATAAAGAAACAAACCATCTCAACACAATCATCCATTCATTCCCTTACAGTAATATGTGCTCAGATTTCTATGACAACACAATCCAATGGTATCACAACATACATTGCTTTAGAATCACACTGGAGTAATTAGGTGATTGGCTAATAAAGCTTAATTCATACCTACTCATAATTCATAATTTGCCTTTAAACAATAGTAATTACTAATAGCTAGCTGCACAAAAATCTACGGATCGTTATTTCATTGCTAACATAATGACGTTGCACGCATACCTGGCGGGGGTTAAAGATTGTTTCTACGTGGATTGCATCCAGGTATGAGGACCACCTCTAAAAGAATGATAGTCCTTGTCACCCTAGATATTGTCGTCACATTAGGTGGGGGGTAAAAGAAAAGCACACTATGACCGGCAGCTTATGTTGTGTGGAGGGAGGGGGTGCTGCTGGACAATGTTGTGTGCAGGGGGGATAAGGAGCTGTCGGGAATTGTTATGTATGAGGAGGGCAAAACACTGAGAGAAGAATAAGAAAGATAGAGGGAGAGACAGAGAGAGAGAGAGAGAGAGAGAGTGAGAGAGGGAGAGAGACAGGGAGATGGAAATAAAGAAAAAGGGGGTAAGAGAGAAGAAAGATAAAGAGCAGAAAAGGAGAAAGAAAACATTTTAATGACTAGATAGTCTAGTGTTCAAGATGATTCCATTGAAGTTGTTCTACGAAAGATCTTACTCTTAATCAAGCGTCACTTATCCAGAAAATACTATTTAAAAGCATAAATATCAGGGCAGGGCTGGGTTAATGGTAGAGTACATGGAGCAGTTGCCCCCTGTGACCCCGTGCACCAGTTGCTCCTGGCCTTAGCATTCTGACGAGCGCATACCTGTCCCACGAAGTGGCCATCGGGTCCTGTGACCTTCGGCAGTCATCCTCCCTCACAGACGCTGCGCAATTGGTAAAGACATCACTTCTCGGTGCACAGTGTCAGTAAGGGAGCTACAAGCCACAAGGGGCATACTGGCAAAATAAAGAACAGAACTGAAGGAAAAAAAGGCTACAAAGAGCAGAAAGCAGAGAAAAAAAGGGAAAACAGGAAATCTAGAGGTTGGCCCCTTCCTGTGTAATTGCTCCAGACCCCAAAGCACCTTCATTTGACCTTGTATTGGGGATACATTACATTAAAGTACCCAATCTCGGAACCACCTTTCTGGACACCACTAATGATGTGTCTTAGGTGGGGTGCTTTACCCTAAAGTCCCCTAAAGAGACCTCAAAATATACACTAAAAACGCAAAAAAAGGGACGCACACTGATTTGGGGGGGGGGTGCTGAAACGCCCACTCAGCAAATACCACTTAAAAGCACCTAGTACAGACTATAAATATAAGGAGGAAACATAATTACTCCTTCCAATAGGTGTTGCCAAAATGTCACGAAAAGGCTATAAAAATCGTCATTTTAATATATAATATGACACGTCCTAAATTCAATCAACACAAAAACGTGAATCACCTTCCTAGGAGGGATGTTATGGTGATAGAACAATGCGCTTATACTTAAAAAAAACCATTTACTTAGAGATTCCAATGCTTCAAAAGGAATTTTTTTTTTAATGTTCGCTCATTTTTAAGGTTAAAATGAATGCCATCGTAAAAGTGAGTGAAGGTCATATCAAGCGAGTTCGGGGTCTCTGACCTGTTCCAAGCAGCTTTCGGCTAGTGACCACTGTCAATTTATAACTTTTCAGCCACTACGGAATGCAATCATTTTTTAAAATAGGATGCTTTTTTTAGAAAATGATGCCATTTTTTTGTCAATTATATTAAATAATGTGATAAGTAACTGATGCCTTGATGGGTAAAGACTATAAAGGCTAGGTAGCCAAGACGGAGTAGCCCATCATACCCAATAACCCGAGGGACTGGCATACCTGGGAACTGGGTTCAGGTCACGGGATGGGGGCTCTGACACGCCCCACTCTCCACCCATTCCCCCCCTTAAATGGGGCGGTGTCCCACAACATTGGCGGAAACGCCCATGACATCAGCGGAATGGCCCACCGATGTCAGTGGGACCACCCGCGGCGTCAGCGGTTACTCTCGGCCGCATCCCGCAAAGGTAGGCAGACTAGACGGGGCCAAAATGTTGTTATGTTATTTATGTTATAAATATGATCAGTTTAGACACCAAGGACACCGCTGACCTACTCTTTTGCTTCCTACGCTCCTAGTGAACTCTACCAAAGACAACCATGTCTGGAGTCAAGGGACAGAAGAAATGCCCCGAGCCATGCCCAGACCCATGCCCACCATGTCCGCCACCACAACAATGCCAGGACCGTAAGTAACAGTTACTCCTTTAATGTTTCGTCAACATAGTCTTTCATTCGTAAAGCTTAGATTAAAATATTATTACCATGGCGATCTAGACAATACTGTTGACCAAATCTAGCAACTCAACGGCCAGGAAGACCTACAATGACCCAACCCACCAAGAAAAAATAACGCTCGGGTTTTTTCTAATTAAGAAATGGGTTGATATGGGAGGGATAATAAAAATAAGTTATATGTAATCACCTTTTTGTATGAATAATATTTTCTTTTGGAACAGAAGAATGTTTGTGGTTATGGATGATCTAATGATGTACTTGGCTTATGACTGCAAGTCCTATCAAGACGTCTTCAGTAGAAGCCTTACAAATTATAACATCTGTAAAGATGAATTACTCAATCAAACGTGACAAATAAGCTTAATTAGAACAATTAAACCCGGCAATCTCATCATATCCGAAATAAAAACATTCTGAAATATTAAAAAAAGGCCAAACTTGGCATGGGGTCATCATAAACAGTTATAAGAACATTCTATGGAGATTTCAGCTTAACCATCGGTGAAATATTCTTCTTCTTTTATAGCCTGCAAGCCGTGCCCTGAGCCTCCAAAATGTCAAGGTACGTATCTCATTTAGCTGGTACGTCTCATGCTACGGGAGCTTAAGAAGGCCAAAATTACTCGTATTCTTTAAAAATTGATATTTTTTCCCCAATAGAGAAGACGCGGTGTTAGGGTTTTTTTCATTAATGTATAGAACGGCTGGAATATGATCTGGTTTTCATTGTGGCAAACTGTTATCCAGGCTGGAATGTTAGTTGAGATATCTTCACCCCACTGAGAAGGTAGACAAAAGATGACTTACTGAGATTAGAAGAGCCAAAGGGCCATCTTAAAAGAGGATGTTCTTCACAGTGAGGGTCTGGAAAGCTCTGAGACGCACTACCTAAGAAGGTGTTGAGGAGCATAATTGAGAACTTTCACAATGAGCTGAACCTGAGACTCTTTACATGGCCAAATGGCTCTAATATTGGTCGTAACGGAAGCCTTCAAAGATACACTTAATTGAGTCACCTGCATTCAAGCAGGGATATCAACCATAACATACTGGGAGCAAAAAAAAACTTATTTGGGAGTCTTAGATATCATCAGATCAATGTAGAATATGAACGAGCCATCTCCAGACTGTGTGACCCTCAGATTATGGGCCTTCACTCAGGGTCAAACCATGAGAGCTCCCTGGTATGCCGATGAGAAGTACTATTTTTAAGAATTATTATTATTTTTTTTTAAGAATGGGTATTTAGGAGAGGGCTACACATCATAATGTAAAAATCTATAGTTTATTCTGACTGCTCATAAAGCCACGGAGGATTATTTTCATGTCACCGGTGCTTAAGAAGATATCTTCTTAAGTTGAACTTGATGGACTATTAAATATGTATGTAGAAGATAGCCGTATTAGTCCAAGATAGATATGATTCCATATGATTGAATGGCCTCTGAGGTCCTAAAAGCTATGTTGGGCCAATAAAACGGTGTCAACTTTGACTTATTTGTGAGAATTTACCGTTGAGGTCTGATCGTAGTGTATCCACTTGCTTTTTTAGATCCTTGCAAACCTTGCCCCCCGCCGTGTCAGGACAAGAAATATGTGAAGAAGTGAAGATGACAACGTTGGAAACTACAATGCTGGACAATGGCCCAAACCTGGATGATCTAAATACCCATATTTAATAATTCTATTTATTTCACTTAATCATGGCTTTTTTTCTGGTTTTCCTGGCATTTACTTTGATATTGCTTTCTGAGATAATTAATTAAAATTAAAAAGCAAAAGAAAACATAGTTTTTTGGTATTTTTTGTATATCGTCTCCTCTCAATGCTGAACTGCACATCTTCAAAATCATTATGCATAGAATATAGGATATAGGATCATATAGGATGCATCCAATTCTCTAAAATGGTGGTACTGAGAGCATCGAACATTTTCACTACCACACAGTCCAACGTGAAAGAGAAATTACGAAGTCAATATTCTGGCCTCCGCTGCCCAACAATGGGGAGATCACACTATAAGATAGAAAGTACCCCAGACTCAATGCCGTGCTGTTCCTAATTCACCCACTGTGGGGCATTTGAAGAATTACTGGTCAAAGTGGTAATAAGTGCCAATATTTTGGAAGGGTTCTTAATAAATAACGTAACCACAGGGATCAAAAAGCCACCATATACTCCATGTCCATTAAGATTGGTGTTAAGGTCCAAATAACCTTCCCCTGCACTATGGGCACCTAAATAAGCTAGAAAGGGGAAATAGAGTAAGGGATTGCCGTTGAAGGACAAAGGAGATTAGGAAGTGACAGGTGGGAAAGGACCAAGGACCAAGTTTGTTGTCTGATTGGGTGGAGAGAGGGCTTTCTAGAGCTATGCACCTACCATAGAAGATGAGCATCCTCCTTGTTTTTTCTCCTTGAGGGCGAGTGGAGGTCCCTATTGGAAGAACATCTCCCGTGAAACTAACGGTCCACTTTTATATAGTGCCTGGTGCACCATCCTTGGTTGTTTGGTTGCTTCACCGGTAGTCAATGCGGTTTCCTTAATTCAACAGATTTTCAATCATCTTCACCTGAAGCTCTACATTTGGAGGAACCCTTGGAAATGGAAAAGGTGCAGGCTTTTAGAAAATGACATTTTCAGGAACATGCTCGTTTTGCATCACACACTTTGATGATACACAGGGAGCATGTCACAACTGTTCTTCAGAGACTCCATGGGCACAATTTCTATGCCACAGATAGAAAATGTGCAGATGAGAGTTCTTCTACATCCTTCTATGTTTTATCTGCTTCTGGTTTGAGTATGAACCCCAGGAAGATGTCAGCTGTGACAGACTGACTCTGAGGCTCACGTGGCCTGACACTTCTGAACAGGGCCAAGACTGTTGAGACACGTTGGATCCCCCTCTACTTCTCAAAGGAATTCCCTGCTAAAGAATACTGTTCTTGAGAATAGGGAACATCTAGGAATCAAATGGGCCATGGAGGAGTGAAAACGTCTTTTTGAGAGTAGTAGGACCCCCAATATCATACTTATATATCATAAAGAACAAAAATATTCTTGATGGGAGTAGGCACCCAAGGTCTTGTCAAGCCAGCTAGTCCTATTCTCTTCTCGATTCAACTTTCAAATTACCTTGATCTAAAAATCTCAAGGCAGGGCCTGCTTCTAACATTCGCTAGAACCCATCTTTCTTTTGGGACATATTCTGGGTGCCTTGAGTACTCAGAAAAGGATTGTATCCCTTAAGTCATTCTACGTCCTTCAAAATTTGTTCTACCATTCTTTTACAGGGGCATTCATTACCCATGAGAGATGGCTGTTTTCAGCACCTGCCACCCCCCAGGGTTGCATTGCATCTACAAGTCACTGGGGCCATTGGTGTAGAAGAGTATATATATATACAGCCAGCAGGGGCGTTACTAGAAGCCTCAGGACTCCGGTGCGAGAAGCTGTTAAGGCCCCCCAACCCAATCTACCCCTTCTCACAGCATCTACCCCCCTTCTTCACACTATTACCCTCCTTCTCACACTATTCTCACCCCCTCCCTCCGTTCTCACTATCTATCCTCTCCCTATCCCCCTTCTCACTGATCTACCCTCTCCCTACCCCCTTCTCACTATCTACCCTCTCCCTACCCCTCTTTGTAGGTCATTTACCGTGCAGTCCTGTAGCGGGGGCACGAGGCCTCTGTCTCGCTGCTCTGCCACGGTGCGCACGGCTTCACTGCTGAGTGCCGGCATATGACCTCATATGCCAGCGCTCAGCATGAAGCTCCGGCACCCGAGACAGACGCCTCATGCTCCCACCACTACAGTCAGGGCAGCGCTGAGGCAGGCGGCGGCAGCAGAGGATCCAGAAGGACGCCGAGCTGCTGCTGAAAACGACTGCTCGGCACCCCTTGGGCCCCCCCCTGACTGGCAGAACTCCAGGGCCCGGTCTCAGTCAAGACCCCGGTAGTTCAGCCACTGACAGCCAACTAGCATCTATTTTTGATGATGATTTGTTTGTCTGCCCTCGTGGCGTCTCGGGGGTAGTTGGATGGACCTCATCCCCTGAACAAAGTGACTTAGAGATCAAAGGGTAGGGTTGGTTTTTCCAATGTATTATTTTTTAAAAAGTTTAATAACTTAGCTGACTCCATCTCAAGGGGGCTTGATATTTTTTATCCCCCTGCCCTTGAACTCCGGCTTCCTTAAATCGGTGGATCCTCAGAAAGTTCCACAGCCGCTCGAACCCAAAAGGCTCAACCCGAGGGGGAACCGGTTGGAAGGCGAAGAACTCTTCTGAGACCAACGGGCTTTCTCTTGTGGACACCATGTTCTACCCTGGCATGCCGAGCGTGGCACATAGACCCTACTATTTGGTGACATTCTCAAGTGAATCACCCAGTACCAATCATACATTCTCCTCTCCCGAGTTGGATATGTCTACATAGTGAATATGTCATGGGAATGTAGGGCTATATATTGAAGGGTATTACGAGACACATTAAAAAGTCATTAGCATTTATAGACACAATCCAATGGTATGACACCACACTTTAGAACACATCTATGTTATTTACTAATAAAAAATAATTCCTGCCTATTAAAGTTGGGTATTATCCAGCAGTAATTATTAGTAATTAGCTGCACCATATTACAAACATATTATGGAAATTATTACGCTGCCCACACACCTAAACGGGTTACACGGCATATAATAAATACTCTGAGGACCAGGAACTATCAATTCAGTATTTGTTCTACGCAGGCTCTTCATTATATTTATCATCGATAGATTGCGATGGAATTAGCAATTTTGGGGCTCCACATGTGACCTACTTGATCCAGTTGGAGATGCTGGAATTATGATGGAAAATAAGGCCGAGCTAAGGAAAAGGGCCATGTTTTTCACCACTTTCAAATATATAGATTAATAATCAAATACAACTGGGACGCTGTTATCGAATAGTGATAAGGAGTGTAACCCCCTAATTAAAAGTAAAAAAGGGTAGGGACAATAAGACTCAGTTCTATGTATTAGCCATTATTTTAATATGCATGAGGTTCCACCCTCCACAGCCCCCCAATCACCCCCTCCATAGCCCCTTATTTATACCTTGGAGCAGTTCCTGTTGCAAGCTAATAGATGATTTTTATGACATCAGAGAGACTTGCAACAGAGAGTGAGGGGCGCTCACACTAACATACACATACCCAGAAACTCACACTAACACATCCAAACATTCATGCTGACACATCCAGACACTCACGCTAACACACACAAACATACTAACACACATTCCCAGACACATATAACACACCCACACACACTAACACACTCGCACATAGACACACTAACTCACACACTCACATCACTCAATCTAGCACAAGCATACACACTTGCACTAACACAC
>VKOC01000007.1:10192426-10203546 GCA_009364415.1 Spea multiplicata
GTTTTTTTTTTCTGTTTCTATGGCAACAACCTATAAGTGCCTGCTTTTGCGTCACATGATTAATGTTCCTGGGAGGGGGGGAATGATGAACGAGGCAAATTAAACAAAATTAGCAAAATTTGAGTCAAATTAAGCCAAATGACATAGGTAATTTGTAGTTAAGTATCAAGTAATTAAGGAAAAATAAAATTAATCACAATTTGGTCAAAAATGAGGCAAAAATATTTCTGGGTAATGTTTGGGAATTAAAACGGGGAAATAATATTAAAAATAACCAGAAATATGAACAAATAATAATCAATAAGCACACAAAATAAAACATACATTGTTTTAGTCTACTACATCATGAAGAAATAATACAAATAATGAATAAATTATTCAATTAATAAAAACGTATATTATTGTCTATTATATTTTTAATCAGAATAACACTTTGTGATAGCATATGGGTCTGGGAAAAAAAATCTACCACCTCTGCCGAGATGCTGCTCCACTTAACCACCACCATCTCAGTAAACTATATATAGGATCTTTTTCTTATGAAATATATTTATTATTATTATTTTAGTATTAATGTCCGGGATGTACTTTGTGCGGCCTTAATTGCCCTTCGACGGAAGGATATAAAAGTTGGGCAGACGCCTGGCAGGTTTGGCAGAAATTGCTGGGGAATGAATGGATGTAATGTTCAATTCCCTCACTCTATTCACCTCTGCCACTTCTACTGGGAGGCCATTCCATTTATCTACCACTCCCTCCTTACATTCCACTTCCTTACACATAACTTTTAATATTTTGCTGACACCACAGACATTATAACGTGCCATTGGGACACAGGAGTGATGGGAGTGATAAAGGGCCATTGGGACACAGGAGTGAGTGGAGTGATAACGGGCCCATTGGAACACAGGGTGATGGAAGTGATAAGGGCCATTGGGATCAGAGTGATGGGAGTGATAAGGGCATTGGGAACGGAGTGATGGGAGTTATAAAGGGCCATGTGAACGACAGGAGTGATGGAAGTGATGAAAGGGCCATTGGGACCAGGAGTGAATGGGGTGAAAAGGGATGGGGACACAGGTAGTGATGGGAGTGATAAAAGGGCCATTGGACACAGGAGTGAGGAGTGATGGGATGATAAAGGGCCATTGGGACAAACGGAGTGATGGGAGTGATAAAGGCCATTGGACACTAGGAGTGATTGGGAGTGATAAAGGGCCATTGGACAGCAGGAGTGATGGGAGTGTATAAAGGGCAGGCATGGGAACACAGGAGTGATGGGAGTATAAGGCCATTGGCACAGGATGATGGAGTGATAAAGGCCGTTGGGACACAGGAGTGGTGGGAAGTGATAAGGGCCATTGGGACACAAGAGTGATGGGAGTGGTAAAGGGCCTCTGTAAGCCTACGAAGAGATTCCGTTTTTGGTTATATTAGTTATTTACAGCATTAACCCCGTCTGCGCTGGATGTCTGATCCATTTCCTGTTATTTTAATGCAAAAAATGTGCTTTTATATAAAAAAAACCTAAAATATTTCTAAGTGACCCCACTCTTAGTGCGGTTTGTGTAAGAATTATTATTTGATATGATATTTGTGGATGGGAAAAATGATCCCGGTTTCCTGTTTATTCTTTAACTGAGGACGGAGATCCAAATCCCGCAGGAATATTAAAAGTCCCAAATCAGACGTTGGTCTCGAGCCACGTGCCTACCCCATCCATGCCTTGAATACGCTCGCTGTATTAACCTCTACCACTTCTGCTGGGAGGCGGTTCCACGTATCCACCACCCTCACCTGATGGTATCTGTACTGGTAGTGGCGGAAGGCAGCCAGAACGGTTAAGGAGCTGAAGCTATTCAACTTCTGAGTCTGCGGGGATCCCGACTCGACCCGCACTCCGTTTAGACAAAACATATAGCAGATCTTTCATTTCATTCTTCCCTCTGAGGGTTTAATCAGATAAAATCAGCACAGAAAGGGTTATTTTTTTACGCGTCTTTGGCAACAACCTATCAGTGCCTGCCTTTGTGGCTATTAAGAGTAATAAACTTCATCTTTACGACATGCCTATTATTTTATTTTATCTTTTTATTTGATTTATTATTATATTTTATAATTGTTATTATATATTATTATTTATATATTATTATGTATATATTCATATTATTTAATATTATTATTTATTATTATTATTTTTTTAGATTATTAAAAGTTTGTGTGCAATCTGGAGAGTGATAGGCGAACAAACCCGCAGTGGGGAGGTCTATGACCTGCGTTTGCTTGCATCTGTATAGTCCCTCACTGTATTAACCTCTACCACATCTGCTGGGAGGCTGTTCTACTCCTTTACGTCATATTTAAACGGTATAAAAGTATCAGCTGCATTAGTGACTTATGGATCTGCTGAATATTCACACAAAAAAAACGTAGTATTGTGTAAAAGTTTTAACACAGTCCGAATGAAGACATTTTGGGGGGTGCCACTCATCAGGGGGTGCCAGACTGGCACCCAGAAGTCCTAAGACTCCTGGAAATCTCCTCTCTGTCTCCCTAGCTTCTCCGTTGTCTGCTTCCGTGTCCTTTCCAGCAGCTCAGGTTCTCTTGCCTCTGCTTGTTCTTCTTTCTTCGCCCGGGCCTCCCGGAGCGCTTCCTCAAAAGAGGCGGAGCCTCCGTGCACACCCTCTCCCCTGATAGGAGGATCGGGTGAGAGGCTGTCTACGTGGTGCACGTTGCGCTCCCTGAGGCCTGGATGAAGGGGAGGAATGGATGAAGAAAGAAGAAAAAGAAGAGGCAAAAGGAAGAAGCAGAAGAAAGGAGACAGGGACATGGAAGCGGACGGCGGAGAAGGTAGGGAGACATTAAGGGTGTGAGAGTGTGTAAAGTTTTTATTTGGGGGCATTTATATGAGTACAGAAGATGCAGTAGCCGGCCTGGAAGACGATCAAACCACACGATCAGAAAAAGTGACGAGGGGGAAGCGGGAACAATGCAAAGCGTGGAAATGGCTCAGGAAGCAGCTCTGAGGCTTCATTAAGCGCTTTCTCCTTCGCGTCACGACTAAAACAGAACCCTCTGGAGAGTGGAGACCATCTTTCTCCTAAAAGGTCCCAGCACACTACAAGAAAATGAACGGCTATACAAACATTGGCCAACGTTTTGACCCTCGTAGGGTCTTCTTCACCAAGGGTAGAGAAGATAAGCATTTACGAGGGTAGGGTGGTAGAGATGGGCATGTATATTTTTTTGAATTGTGAGAAGAAAGAATTCTGGGGAATAATTGGTTCATTCATCATTTTTTTTGCCAGGAACTCTTGATTGGCCAGGGACACAAAAGAGGCCCTCATGAGCTATTGCCGTACAGACGGGCAGAAGCTTCTTTTATGTGATTAAAACCTTCAGAAGAAATAAGATGGCAGACCTACTATGGTTTATATACGTAACGCACTAGAGAGGGCACTCATTGTTTAGTCTAAGTGGAACAGCAGCTTTAAATCAGGTACAAAATACTTCTCTGTGCTATTATTATTATTATTATTATTATTGTTGCTGCTGTTGTTCTTGTTGTTGTTATTATGGCAGGGCTAGCCACCTAGTAATCTCCAATCTGGCCATGGATTGGCTGCTTGAAGCCAGAGCTTGAGCTGATTGGCTGTGGGTATACCAAGTGGCAGGAGATATGTTCGTGAAAGTGATTAGAATACGCTCATCGCAGTTCCATCCTTGGCCACTAGTTGGCGCCAAAGAGTTCATCTATTATGGGACCAGAGATGGGCTGCTCCCCCAACCACCCTAGGCATTGTCTAAGCCCCCTGTCAACTAGGCACCCCGGACAGCCTCCTCAATGAAGAATGCTTAAGTTTAAGGTACCTTTAAGAGATGCTACCATGTGACCTCACCGCAGGTGTCCTGTTTTCAGGCCATGACTAACTCAGAGTGTCCCTTTAAATTGCTAAAAGTGCAAACTGTGCCCTTTTGGGCTTCTGATGAGAACTAGAACTTCTGAACTAATGCTACTTATGATGACCCCCTTGAGAAGGTGACCTCTGTCCCTTTTGTACTCATGGGGAAGTGGCACGTTCTAATTTCTGTTTCCAACATATTTGGTGCTGACTCACTTTTAAGGAAACGGCTACATGTCTTTGATGCTGACCTTTAATCAGACCTTTAAAGGGTAGGCTACTTGGAGCTCTCACTCTTTAGTGAGTAGGATGGAGATTGGTGGAGAATTGGACATGGCTGAACATCGCTCTCCAGACAGGAGAAAAAAGAAATTGACTTGGAGACCCAAGGATCCAGGGCTTTGGCCGGAGACTCCGGGTCGATCCTGGAAATTTCCCAGAAATGCCTTTTTTTTAGAGCAGTACTCAGCAGAAAAGAACGGTGCTTTTGCCCAATATGTGGCTTCTTACACCATAAACGAACCTGGCTTTTTACAGAACCAGAACCTTCCACGGTGTCGTTCGTGGGAAGCGGCCCACGCCCTGAGATGAATTAATCTCCCTGAGTTTGTGTCACCGAGTGCGCGGAATATCTTCTGGGAACTTTGCCAAAAGTTAATGTGACCATAAACATACAATGGCCCTTCAAAAAAGTCCCCGCTTCCGAATATTGTTCCCAGTTCAGGCCACTAGAATTCCAGTTCATGTGTGTGGGTGTTTGGATAAATACGGCAGCTTCCGTATTAATTCACTTCCGAAACGAGCCAGCCCAAGTTCTTCATTTAGTTGACGTGCCTTAAAAATCGGTAAATCGGTCAGGAAAGTCTCCAATATATTCATAAGATAACATTCCGTTGCTGTATCAAGCGGCGAGACTTATGGGATGGAAATATATTGCGTTGTCGTGGAAACCTGGGATTCCTGGCCATTGCGCTGATGTCCTTCTCAGGTCCTGGTGGAATGATCCTATGAAGCTCTCGGGCAGAAGAAGTCTTCTGGGAAGCAGTAGCTTAAGCAAGATGGCTCCTTTGCATTGACTTGGCTAAAGACGTCCTGGTTTATTAGGGTGACCAATCAGAGACATGCCTGCTAATTGGGGAGGGTAACCAATCGGAGGAGCATCTGCCTTCTCCATGTTATCCTATGGGAAAAGGTGACCAATTGGAGATGTGCCACCGCGCTTCTTCATGTTATCCTATGGAGATCAGCACGGGCAGCCGGCTCAACCTACATTGTATGCGGCCACCCTGTACGCCTCTTGCCCTTGCTGGGCTCCAAACCCTGCCCAGAAACGGTTCTTTAATACAGTTAAATTTTGTGATTTTGCCTCATTTGGACAACTTACCGTAAGTGTCACATGGCGAAAATGTTGACGTGATTAACCAATGTTAACAGATCTGGTTCTTTGTTTCCTAGGAAGTGGTGCTCCGTTGTGCGTTCCCGGGTGGTGACGTACGTGGACTTGTGCAGGACGGAGAAGTACGTGATAAGGTCTCAGCTGCCCTGTCCAAACGGGACTCCGGATTGCCAAAAAATTATGTACGTGTACAAAGACGGTTGAGTAATTACGGTGAAACATGGATGAGTTACTATTTGGCTCATGGGGATGGGGTCTTCAATGCTAGATTAAGACTTTTTAGGTCCTAGGCGCACATGACCACATTCCTCCCTGAAATGACACAGTAGATCCAGATTATCCATCAAAGCGTTGGGGACACCTGGAGCTCAGGAGTCCCTAGGCCAAGTGTCTAGTGCGTCTAATGGGTAATCAGGACCTGATCAGTTTGTTGACCTGCCTAGAGCACCGGGGCATTCTAATCCAGATCCACCCCACATGACTTCCAATGATGTCCACCAACGTTGGCTTTAGGCCAACTCTTTCAAACCAACTCCTCACGGTCTTTTATGTCTGCACATTAAATTAAACTTGGTGTCATTTTAATAGAATCAGGCCAGGCCTGGCCACCTGGACACACCGGGAAAATGCCCAGTGAGTCGCTGGCCATCGGTGCCCTATACTCAAGCTAGGATATTCTCCATCCGATGGCTGCTGGCCTTTAAGCGCCAGGTCTGCCTTGTGAGCGCCAGTCTGCGCCTGAACAGAATACAATGTGATAAATTATCCATGGTTCCGTCTTTTCTCTCTCCCCTTCTCCAGGTATCGTCTGGCTCAGAAACCAGTATACGAAATGAAGAGGAAAGCCGTTACCAGCTTGGATTGGAGATGTTGCCCGGGGTTCGTTGGCACGACCTGCGAGCTCCCAGGTATGAAAACCATAGCCCTGTATGGTTTTGTCTTTGCCGCCCCATGGTTATGCCAATATAATACTTTCCACTTATAAACAGAGCTCCAGAAGATTCCGTAGCGCTATTACAGCTATTTCATGTCTATTGTTACCTCTCCAGATCCTAATTCTATCCAGATCCCCGCAGAATTCTCAGCACGGCCGGAGACAGAAGAGCAACATCCGCTAAACCAAGGTGCCACAATTATAATAATATATATTAAAAATAATAATAATAATAATAATAATAATAATTAATAATAATAAATTAACTTACCTTAAGGAGAAGCTAAAGATCAATGTTCCATGTGCTCAGGCTGGGATATCTGGGGTCCATATTTTAGAACTGGATTTTGATACCAACTATTAGACATTTCCCCTCTTAACCCCTTAGTGCCACCTTAGTAAATTGTCGGATTTATTAGAAACAAAGCCTGGATTTAGCAGAGACCCGATGATGATGGCTCTTCCTAGTTGAAGAGCACTAAGTTATGGTGGTCCTGCTTTAAACAAACTCATGATCCACGCCACCGATACATATTTTCCAGAGGTCTCAGAGATAATGCAAGAAATTCAAAGCCAAGAAACACTGCTGGAGAATATTCAGAACGACATCCACCAGGCTTCGGGTAACCTCCTGGACTTGCACAATGCGCTAGAACACAATGTGACAATTCCATCGAATGAGACTAAATTGGGTAAGATGAGCAGGAATAGGTAAATATTTACGGGTCGTCGATTTGTGGTGGGCGGTCTTCTGGGTCACAGTAAGAGGGGGCTTAGTAAAGGCTTAGCAATAAGTATATTATCTTCTATATACATGGAATGCCGTTCTCTTTAAATATACTATCTGTTGATTTACAGGAGTCGAAGACAGAATTCTCCGTGAAGTATTTCTTCCCCATGTAGAAAATTTCCTGAAGGAGCATTTTAGCCCAATGTTCAGCAGTTTCAATAAGAGCCTTCAGAGCCTTTCCTTCATGGTGAAGAACCTCTCCGAGAACGTGGAAACCAACAGGATCAGGCTGGACAAATTCCTGGAGAACACGGTGCCGAAAAGAGACTTCCAGGAGCTGGGGTCGAAGTTTGAGTCCAAGATAGAGGAAAACATGGTCAAGCTGGAACAAATGAAACACGACATGGGCAGCCAACTGCACGCGCAGCAGGCCGGGATCCACCACAACTTAACGATGATTAAAGCGGAAACAGACGTGAAACTGAAACGAAACCAGAAGCTCCAACAGGCTCAGTTCATGCAGCTCAACCTCAGCATCTCGGAACTCCGGAGGGAGCAAGAACAGTCTCAGGATGATCTTCAGGATATAACCCAAAACATAACAGAGCTGCGGGACTCCTGCTGCCCGAGAAGGGTAGAAACCAACCAACACGTCAACGAAACTCTTGCGGATCATGAAAGGCAGCTTAAAGACTTATACACCGAGTCGGACGCAGCGTTCGAAAACATTTCCACTCTGGAGAAATGGTTCAAGGAACTGAGGACCGACTTCAGGAAGAACGCGGAGGAGGTTCAAGTTTCACTCATGGAGAAGAGTCTCATCATGGAGGAGAATAAGGATTTCCTTCTGAAGCAGCTGATGGAGTTGAATTATACCATCGCTGGTTTGCAGGAAAGCGCCGACGAGCTGTTCAGAAACTGCGACTGTCAAAAGATGACCTTGGACATTCTGTCTCTAGAAGAAGCCCAAAAGAACTTCTCCAATCTCTATAAAGACGTCCTGTACGGTATAGAAGAGGTGAGGCAAAAGGAAGGGAGCTCTAAAACGTCTCTCCAAAATTCATTCGAAGACTTGTCCTTGGCTCTTCAACTCAATCGCCTGTCACTAACGGCTCAGCAAGAACAAGGAAGGAACCTAATGAATGTCACGGCCCAGCTGCAGACCAAAGCGAAGGCCTTTGCCACTGATGTAGAACTTCTGAAGAAGGACAACGGCAAAATCCACGACCACATCAAACTCCTCGACAGCTCTTTCAGCTCTCTCCTGCAGGACGCCACGAGACACGACAGGGCCTTGGAAGCGTTGCTCGGAGATGAACTTTTAGAGGAGTTTTCAGAAGACACCTCTGAGACTCTGCAGATGACCATACTGCAGATGTACCAGATTCTGAATGAAACCCAAAGCAGGCTCGAAAAGCAACAGCAGAAAACCGATTCCCTGGTGGACAGGGTGCATTATCTGGAAATGCAGCCTCGGAGCCGAGACCCCCTGGGATCTTCTACGATTTTCAATGTCCAGCAGGGGGTGACGAACGATGGCCCGTTTAAGAAGAGAAGTCTAGTGCACATGGAACCAAGCCATGAAGCTTCAATGGATGATGAAACCACCAACGGAGATGTCGCCATCTTGAAAAATGACATTAAGCACTTAAGTGGCAAAATGAAAAAGCTGGAATCGTACTTTAGGGATGGAACCTTCTGTAACGACACCGTACTTAATGCCCTGAGACCATTGAATGTATCTGTTGGATCCATGAAGTCGGAGATTGTTGCCTTGAGAGGACTTTTTGACGGACACGTGCAATCTTTCCAAAAGATATTCGGCAACTACGAGCCCTTTATTTCCTCTGATACGCCTCTCGATCTCGTGAAGGTCCAAGCCATCATCGATAAGAAAATGAAGACGAGGCAAAAAGGAGAAGAGCCTAAACCCAAGAAGAGCGACCGCCGCTGGCAATCTGATGGCGCGGCAGAGCAGACTCCGAAGCAAGGTACGAGACATATGTCATAGTAGCTTTCTTTTTTATGCGCAAAACGAACTAAAATTGAGTTCTATCCAGGCCATCTTCTCACCTTCACAAAAAAATGATTATAGTTTTATGGAACTTCATGGGTTCCTTCGTTGATAGAGAGGACCATGCCCTCTACTAAGGAGAGACCTCCACCATTGTGAACAAAGTTTCAATCTCTCTAACTCACCCCAATTTATGTTTTACCCCCCTCTCTCCTCTCCATCCCTCTATTACACCCCCATATTTACCCCAACAGTCCTTATCTTTCTGCCCACAGTCTCAGAACCAACATTTCTCCACCAGTTGAACCTGCAGCTCCAGTTTAAGGTCCTGCCGTCTAGATGGCATGGGAGTGGACCTCTCCTCCCACGTGACCCTCACCTATGGCAGAGACCGCCATTTTGAGTAAAGCCTTTGAATGCTTGGCTCCAGAACACAAAGCCACATCTCTGTACTCGGTGTCACTATACGGCATAAGTGCCTGTTGGGCCGCTGGCCATTGGCATCCATACCCAGTCTAGAGGCAGATTCGGTGCTGCAGCGCGTGGCCACCTGCTATGTGAGCATAAAAACATAATCTACAGCCATTGGCAGCACGTCTGGTGACCACCGGCCTTAAAGTGCCGTAGCCGGGGCACCTTAAATTTAAGACGACCGTTGGATGGAACCGTGTCATATATTGGGGTGTGCGCATTAACCCCTTAAGGACAATGGGCGGTCCCAATGCATTTTGAGCCCATACATGTATGGGCTTTGTCATTAAGGGGTTAACAGGTGCTGGAATCATTCTGAGTGCCGATAACCAATTAGCTCAGCCACAAAGATTCTATTAGAAGTCCCTACATTATTGATGCGCACGTATGGAATTTAATCAGCTTAATAGAGTAGAGAGAGCTGTTTCAGCAGCTTGGAGCTTAGCGTAAAAGATAGAGTAAAAGCCAATTAAGTAAAAATGTTTAAATTTATTACGTTGTGTCAGATAATTCCTTCGGGTCTCCGCGCTCTATGGCAGCGTGCCCTGAGCTTTTAGCTTTCTTTGGGTTGAGCCAACATTGATTGAGCCAACATAAAAATAGATGCGTAAACCCATAAGCTTTCCGGACCTCCGAAATTGAATGTGCAAAAAAAAAAAGAGACCTCTGAGGTCCAAGAAGCTTGTGTGGAACTTTGTACATCGCTGCGTAATACGATGGCACTATATTTATATATAACAATAAATAATAATATATTTTTTTGTGTTGGCCCTCCATCTGTTTCTGGGCTAATACAGTTTATTATGAGAAGCACCCCCAAACAATATGTGGACGCTACGTAGCGAATGTATATAATCCAGTGGGGCTTCATCAATATATAATACATAAAAAAACACAGAAAGAAAACACAGAAAGGATTCAGTCAATGAGAAAATGCATGTGAGATAATTTTTTATGTTAGAGCCCCACCTGGTGGCTGTATCAGGAATTGCACAAAAAACACGCAATAAAACCTCAGTGAGTGGCCCAAGGAGGGAGGGCAACTGCCTTCCAGTCCTCAAAGCTAGAATATCTTTAAAAAGAGCTTTTGATTAGAATAAAAGTATCCTGTGGGCATCACATACCGCATCCGATCCCTTCCCCTCACTCCCAAATGCCATTCCCGGTGGGATATGAGGTTAAAAGAAAAATAAATGACCCCTTTACCCCTTGTGGTGAGATGGTTTAACGTTACCAAATCCCCTTTGTTGAACAACGGACATAGCCCATTACAAAACAGTGTTAACTACCTCTAACCACCTCCAGGTTTTCACTTAGCGTTTCAGGACCCATCATTTTAAGGGGCTATCCAGTATTATTTATTATGAATCACATGTAAAGATGCACAACCCCTAAAAATACTAAATCTGGTGCAAAAAACCCCACTAAAAGCAATCTGATATGCGCCCGATGTCGGCAGGTTAAAATGTGGCTGCTGGCTGAGTGGTAGTGTGGATATGTATTCCTGTGCACCAGTGACCCCCAGTGTTAGGAAGCTGTATTGCATCCTCAGTTGATTTAAATGAGCCCCTTAAACTCCAATGCTGTCTACAGACATGAACCGGGCCCAATGTAGGATGCAATGCAGCTTCCAAACACTAGGGGCTGCTGGTGTACAGGTGTATATATATATA
>VKOC01000007.1:10203646-10217289 GCA_009364415.1 Spea multiplicata
TATTATTATTATTTTTTTTTTTTTAATTAAATCGTTCATTCTAATCAATGTTTTACCCTATCACAATCCTTCATGTATGTTCGTCTGAGCTGAAACGTGTCGTTAATGTAGTCTAATTGTAAATAATGAACATAATGATTAAAATATGCAGTATGGTTATGCAATTGTCATTATATATATATATAGATATACCGTATATATATATATAATAATGTAGAATACTTATAACACTATATTTTGTACAGCATCTGCTTTCCCGAGGTGCCTTATATTAAGTTTACCGCCATGTTTCTTTGTTCTGTAAACAAAACGATGTCCAATGTATCATTTCTAAGTAAATATGCTTATTTTAGTAAACGGTCGTCCTTTGTTTTTCTCTGAAAATGTTCTTTCGCGCCCCCTCCCCCCGTCTATTCCGCCCGTTTTTCCTGCTGTGACGACTCAGATGTTAAATAAGTTGTGGGTCTCGTCTTAGATTCCGGAGCCATCGCTGGATTAGCCTCTACCACCTATGATGGGCGGCAGATCCACTTACCTACTGAAAAAAATCCCTATGTTACATCTAAGCCTCTGACCCCTACTTTCAGATCTGTGCACAGCGAGCAAGAGTTCCAGGCTATATAAATACAGTATAATGACATCACTAATTTTATGAGGTCACCACTGTCACACCATACAGCTGCTTTCTTGTTAAGATGAGTTTAGGATTCAGTTCCTTTTCTGTCCAGATGGGGGGGGGCACCTCTGGTCACCAAGGGGTTAATATAACGTTTTGATCCAACTTTATCCACTCCACATAAAAAAAAATAAAACCCGCACAGACTGCATTTCTAGAAGTGCTACCAGAGCACCGCGTACAATATTTTAATATCTCCTCTTCAAAATTATATTTTCCAGAAACATTTAGTATTTGAAACTGAAAAGAAAAAAAAAAATCTGTGTACATTTATTTACAAATACATATTTTTTTTTACTGTGAATATCCAAATAAGAGAAATGTCAACAAGATCCAAAATGGAATAGAAAGTTAAAAAAAAATAAAAAACCCACAAAATGCTCAAAACAAAACCGGATGACAAGGTAATCTCTTAATATCATATTCTGCCTAAAAGAAAGAAATTAGTTATTTATATCAATTTTTATAAATGTGTTTTTTTTTTATCTCTATGCTCCCGTTCATTTCTTATATACATATATATATATATCTTTATATATATATATATACTGGGAAAATATTTTATAGTTTTACACAATAAGTAACAATAATCTTGCTAATTTTCTACGTGATGATGCAATACTTTCATTTAAATACATTTTTGTTAAACAGCAGAATTGTTAAAAAGAGCAATGATTTCCTGTGGATCAGTGAAGCACGGTATGTCTGCTTCACCCATACTGACTCCTGGTACAGCAATATTGCTGATTTACTCAATGGTTGCCTCCTGACGTCAACATTGGGTATCTGGGGGGAGGTATTAAGAGGAAGGGGCAAAAGCAAGTGTCTGTTCCTTTAAGATCTTAGAGCAGGGCTGGACTGTGGATGACATGGCAGCCCTGGCACTTTAAAGCTAGTGGACGTCAATTTACGTGAGAATGGAGGCCCCACACTGCAGTACCAGATCTGCTGCTTGACTGCCAGACGGGCAGGTTTGTCGGCCGGCGGCCCACTGGACCTGTCTATGAGAGTGATTTATGTTACTTAATGCTGAAGATCCATTGTTTGGGCTGCTTCTTCCCTAAACTAAATGGACAATGTCATTGGAGTTGAAGTGTACAGGCAGGCTGTTTGAGGGGCAATAATGGTGCAGGCAGGCTGGTTGGGGGCAGAAACAGCACAGGCAGGCTGTTCGGAGGGGGCAGAACGGCACAGGCAGGCTGTTTGGGGGGCCAGAAACGGCACAGGCAGACTGTTCGGGGGCAGAAATGACACAGGCAGGCCGTTTGGGCACAGAAATGGCAGCAGGCAGGCTGTTTGGGGGCGAGAAATGGCACAGACAGGCTGGGGGCAGAAATGGCACAGGCAGGCTGTTTGGGGGTGTAGAATGGCACAGGCAGGCTGTTTGGGGGCAGAAATGGCACAGTCAGGCTGTTTGGGGCAGAAATTTGCACAGACAGGCTGTTTAGGGCAGAAATTTGCACAGACAGGCTGTTTGGGGCAGAAATTTGCACACACAGGCTGTTTGGGTGCAAAAATGGAACTGGCAGGCTGTTTGGGCGCAGAAATGGCACAGGCAGGCTGTTTGGGGCAGAGATTTGCACAGACAAGCTGTGGTTTTGATTTTTGCCCAAAAGGATCATGTTATATTCAGGCCTTTTCTTTATTTTCTTCCAGTAGTAAGAACGGTTTCACAATTGTCTAAGTCTCCATCTGCTCGCATTCAAAACACAAGTAAAAGAGGAATTTTAAGCTTGTCACCTAAAACCGGTATTTTCGGAGACCTAGTGTCCAAAACATTGAACGAAAAATTGCCCAACCAAGTAGACAATAGCCTGGCGGAGAGAGCTATTAACTTCAGCTAGGGCCGAATATTTAAAGGGTACAAGGGGGTAATTCTGAAATGTCTGTTGGAAGATCTAATCTACGTTCTGAAGACCAGGTACCCAGCCAGGACGGTCCCAGAAGAATTCTTCTTAATTGAGCCGTGAAGAAGCTCGAACCAAACTTTATCGTCTTTTTGGAGTTCCACCAAAGCGAAGCTGTGTCTCACGCTCTCACCCTGAGGGGTCGCACTGTTGTATAAGGCTAGTTTTTCCCGCCCTCCAAACACCAGATGTCCAAGCGCGTTTCCGGAACCAAAGTCCACGGTGATGGCGAAAGCGTAGACCCCTCGGTGGGGCGCGGTGAAATGGTTGTCCTCCGCCGAGAAAACGTTGCCGTAGTCCAAGAGAACGTTTTTGAATCTTAAAATTTTGACGCCTTCTGCCCCATCCGTGAAGCCGGCGGAGAATGCCACCGACGAGCCTGGAATTAGAAACCCAATTAATAATTATTGGCTTGTTCTTCGTGTTATAAAGCAAATAACGCAACATAAAAAAAAATTAATTAAAATTAATGAATGAATAAGTCACATGACGTAGATTTTATATCAGTGCTCCCGTGGATTGATCTGTGTGTGGGGTGGAAACCACCAGACCTGTCATGATGAGAGTAGGTGGACACAAAAGCAAGATCCACCACCAACCCAGTTCAAGTGAGGGCAAAATGGCGCTTGCGGTGACGTCCTCTCCCTCAAGCGGAGGATCAGGGAGAGGATGTCACTGCAAGCGCCGCCGTTTTGGTGGAAGTTGGCCACCGGGTTGTGTCCGCGGCGATGCGGACGAAGAAAGACGACAGCAGACTAAGGATTGAAGATTGAAGATAGAAGAGAGATGGGAAGGTAGAAGATGAAGAAGAAAAAAATGCGGAGGGAGATGTGGAAGTGGAAGTGGTCGGCGGAGAAGGTATTGACACACTACCGAGTGAACGTAGGCAAAAATGGGCCAAAAACGAACCAAAAAAATTGTCTGAATTGTTTTTGGCTCATTTGCACATGTCTAATATTTATATATATAATATATATATATATATACACCTGTACACCAGCAGCCCCTAGTGTTTGGAAGCTGCATTGCATCCTACATTGGGCCCGGTTCATGTCTGTAGACAGCATTGGAGTTTAAGGGGCTCATTTAAATCAACTGAGGATGCAATACAGCTTCCTAACACTGGGGGTCACTGGTGCACAGGAATACATATCCACACTACCACTCAGCCAGCAGCCACATTTTAACCTGCCGACATCGGGCGCATATCAGATTGCTTTTAGTGGGGTTTTTTGCACCAGATTTAGTATTTTTAGGGGTTGTGCATCTTTACATGTGATTCATAATAAATAATACTGGATAGCCCCTTAAAATGATGGGTCCTGAAACGCTAAGTGAAAACCTGGAGGTGGTTAGAGGTAGTTAACACTGTTTTGTAATGGGCTATGTCCGTTGTTCAACAAAGGGGATTTGGTAACGTTAAACCATCTCACCACAAGGGGTAAAGGGGTCATTTATTTTTCTTTTAACCTCATATCCCACCGGGAATGGCATTTGGGAGTGAGGGGAAGGGATCGGATGCGGTATGTGATGCCCACAGGATACTTTTATTCTAATCAAAAGCTCTTTTTAAAGATATTCTAGCTTTGAGGACTGGAAGGCAGTTGCCCTCCCTCCTTGGGCCACTCACTGAGGTTTTATTGCGTGTTTTTTGTGCAATTCCTGATACAGCCACCAGGTGGGGCTCTAACATAAAAAATTATCTCACATGCATTTTCTCATTGACTGAATCCTTTCTGTGTTTTCTTTCTGTGTTTTTTTATGTATTATATATTGATGAAGCCCCACTGGATTATATACATTCGCTACGTAGCGTCCACATATTGTTTGGGGGTGCTTCTCATAATAAACTGTATTAGCCCAGAAACAGATGGAGGGCCAACACAAAAAAATATATTATTATTTATTGTTATATATAAATATAGTGCCATCGTATTACGCAGCGATGTACAAAGTTCCACACAAGCTTCTTGGACCTCAGAGGTCTCTTTTTTTTTTTGCACATTCAATTTCGGAGGTCCGGAAAGCTTATGGGTTTACGCATCTATTTTTATGTTGGCTCAATCAATGTTGGCTCAACCCAAAGAAAGCTAAAAGCTCAGGGCACGCTGCCATAGAGCGCGGAGACCCGAAGGAATTATCTGACACAACGTAATAAATTTAAACATTTTTACTTAATTGGCTTTTACTCTATCTTTTACGCTAAGCTCCAAGCTGCTGAAACAGCTCTCTCTACTCTATTAAGCTGATTAAATTCCATACGTGCGCATCAATAATGTAGGGACTTCTAATAGAATCTTTGTGGCTGAGCTAATTGGTTATCGGCACTCAGAATGATTCCAGCACCTGTTAACCCCTTAATGACAAAGCCCATACATGTATGGGCTCAAAATGCATTGGGACCGCCCATTGTCCTTAAGGGGTTAATGCGCACACCCCAATATATGACACGGTTCCATCCAACGGTCGTCTTAAATTTAAGGTGCCCCGGCTACGGCACTTTAAGGCCGGTGGTCACCAGACGTGCTGCCAATGGCTGTAGATTATGTTTTTATGCTCACATAGCAGGTGGCCACGCGCTGCAGCACCGAATCTGCCTCTAGACTGGGTATGGATGCCAATGGCCAGCGGCCCAACAGGCACTTATGCCGTATAGTGACACCGAGTACAGAGATGTGGCTTTGTGTTCTGGAGCCAAGCATTCAAAGGCTTTACTCAAAATGGCGGTCTCTGCCATAGGTGAGGGTCACGTGGGAGGAGAGGTCCACTCCCATGCCATCTAGACGGCAGGGCCTTAAACTGGAGCTGCAGGTTCAACTGGTGGAGAAATGTTGGTTCTGAGACTGTGGGCAGAAAGATAAGGACTGTTGGGGTAAATATGGGGGTGTAATAGAGGGATGGAGAGGAGAGAGAGGGGTAAAACATAAATTGGGGTGAGTTCGAGAGATTGAAATAGCGAGACAAAAGACACGGGCAAGGTATAGAAAATGTAACACTTTGTTCAAAATGGTGGAGGTCTCTCCTTAGTAGAGGGCATGGTCCTCCCTATTAACGAAGGAACCCATGAAGTTCCACAAAACTAATAATTTTTTTGTGAAGGTGAGAAGATGGCCTGGATAGAACTCAATTTTAGTTCGTTTTGCGCATAAAAAAGAAAGCTACTATGACAGATGTCTCGTACCTTGCTTCGGAGTCTGCTCTGCCGCTCCATCAGATTGCCAGCGGCGGTCGCTCTTCTTGGGTTTAGGTTCTTCTCCTTTTTGCCTCGTCTTCATTTTCTTATCGATGATGGCTTGGACCTTCACGAGATCGAGAGGCGTATCAGAGGAAATAAAGGGCTCGTAGTTGCCGAATATCTTTTGGAAAGATTGCACGTGTCCGTCAAAAAGTCCTCTCAAGGCAACAATCTCCGACTTCATGGATCCAACAGATGCATTCAATGGCCTCAGGGCATTAAGTACGGTGTCGTTACAGAAGGTTCCATCCCTAAAGTACGATTCCAGCTTTTTCATTTTGCCACTTAAGTGCTTAATGTCATTTTTCAAGATGGCGACATCTCCGTTGGTGGTTTCATCATCCATTGAAGCTTCATGGCTTGGTTCCATGTGCACTAGACTTCTCTTCTTAAACGGGCCATCGTTCGTCACCCCCTGCTGGACATTGAAAATCGTAGAAGATCCCAGGGGGTCTCGGCTCCGAGGCTGCATTTCCAGATAATGCACCCTGTCCACCAGGGAATCGGTTTTCTGCTGTTGCTTTTCGAGCCTGCTTTGGGTTTCATTCAGAATCTGGTACATCTGCAGTATGGTCATCTGCAGAGTCTCAGAGGTGTCTTCTGAAAACTCCTCTAAAAGTTCATCTCCGAGCAACGCTTCCAAGGCTCTGTCGTGTCTCGTGGCGTCCTGCAGGAGAGAGCTGAAAGAGCTGTCGAGGAGTTTGATGTGGTCGTGGATTTTGCCGTTGTCCTTCTTCAGAAGTTCTACATCAGTGGCAAAGGCCTTCGCTTTGGTTTGCAGCTGGGCCGTGACATTCATTAGGTTCCTTCCTTGTTCTTGCTGAGCCGTTAGTGACAGGCGATTGAGTTGAAGAGCCAAGGACAAGTCTTCGAATGAATTTTGGAGAGACGTTTTAGAGCTCCCTTCCTTTTGCCTCACCTCTTCTATACCGTACAGGACGTCTTTATAGAGATTGGAGAAGTTCTTTTGGGCTTCTTCTAGAGACAGAATGTCCAAGGTCATCTTTTGACAGTCGCAGTTTCTGAACAGCTCGTCGGCGCTTTCCTGCAAACCAGCGATGGTATAATTCAACTCCATCAGCTGCTTCAGAAGGAAATCCTTATTCTCCTCCATGATGAGACTCTTCTCCATGAGTGAAACTTGAACCTCCTCCGCGTTCTTCCTGAAGTCGGTCCTCAGTTCCTTGAACCATTTCTCCAGAGTGGAAATGTTTTCGAACGCTGCGTCCGACTCGGTGTATAAGTCTTTAAGCTGCCTTTCATGATCCGCAAGAGTTTCGTTGACGTGTTGGTTGGTTTCTACCCTTCTCGGGCAGCAGGAGTCCCGCAGCTCTGTTATGTTTTGGGTTATATCCTGAAGATCATCCTGAGACTGTTCTTGCTCCCTCCGGAGTTCCGAGATGCTGAGGTTGAGCTGCATGAACTGAGCCTGTTGGAGCTTCTGGTTTCGTTTCAGTTTCACGTCTGTTTCCGCTTTAATCATCGTTAAGTTGTGGTGGATCCCGGCCTGCTGCGCGTGCAGTTGGCTGCCCATGTCGTGTTTCATTTGTTCCAGCTTGACCATGTTTTCCTCTATCTTGGACTCAAACTTCGACCCCAGCTCCTGGAAGTCTCTTTTCGGCACCGTGTTCTCCAGGAATTTGTCCAGCCTGATCCTGTTGGTTTCCACGTTCTCGGAGAGGTTCTTCACCATGAAGGAAAGGCTCTGAAGGCTCTTATTGAAACTGCTGAACATTGGGCTAAAATGCTCCTTCAGGAAATTTTCTACATGGGGAAGAAATACTTCACGGAGAATTCTGTCTTCGACTCCTGTAAATCAACAGATAGTATATTTAAAGAGAACGGCATTCCATGTATATAGAAGATAATATACTTATTGCTAAGCCTTTACTAAGCCCCCTCTTACTGTGACCCAGAAGACCGCCCACCACAAATCGACGACCCGTAAATATTTACCTATTCCTGCTCATCTTACCCAATTTAGTCTCATTCGATGGAATTGTCACATTGTGTTCTAGCGCATTGTGCAAGTCCAGGAGGTTACCCGAAGCCTGGTGGATGTCGTTCTGAATATTCTCCAGCAGTGTTTCTTGGCTTTGAATTTCTTGCATTATCTCTGAGACCTCTGGAAAATATGTATCGGTGGCGTGGATCATGAGTTTGTTTAAAGCAGGACCACCATAACTTAGTGCTCTTCAACTAGGAAGAGCCATCATCATCGGGTCTCTGCTAAATCCAGGCTTTGTTTCTAATAAATCCGACAATTTACTAAGGTGGCACTAAGGGGTTAAGAGGGGAAATGTCTAATAGTTGGTATCAAAATCCAGTTCTAAAATATGGACCCCAGATATCCCAGCCTGAGCACATGGAACATTGATCTTTAGCTTCTCCTTAAGGTAAGTTAATTTATTATTATTAATTATTATTATTATTATTATTATTATTATTTTTAATATATATTATTATAATTGTGGCACCTTGGTTTAGCGGATGTTGCTCTTCTGTCTCCGGCCGTGCTGAGAATTCTGCGGGGATCTGGATAGAATTAGGATCTGGAGAGGTAACAATAGACATGAAATAGCTGTAATAGCGCTACGGAATCTTCTGGAGCTCTGTTTATAAGTGGAAAGTATTATATTGGCATAACCATGGGGCGGCAAAGACAAAACCATACAGGGCTATGGTTTTCATACCTGGGAGCTCGCAGGTCGTGCCAACGAACCCCGGGCAACATCTCCAATCCAAGCTGGTAACGGCTTTCCTCTTCATTTCGTATACTGGTTTCTGAGCCAGACGATACCTGGAGAAGGGGAGAGAGAAAAGACGGAACCATGGATAATTTATTACATTGTATTCTGTTCAGGCGCAGACTGGCGGTCACAAGGCGGACCTGGCGCTTTAAGGCCAGCAGTCATCGGATGGTGAAAGCGTGAGTGACGGCTGGATATGCGCTATGGTTTTATGCTTGCGTAGCGTGCAGCCGAGAATATCCTAGCTTGAGTATAGGGCACCGATGGCCAGCGACTCACTGGGCATTTTCCTGGTGTGTCCAGGTGGCCAGGCCTGGCCTGATTCTATTAAAATGACACCAAGTTTAATTTAATGTGCAGACATAAAAGACCGTGAGGAGTTGGTTTGAAAGAGTTGGCCTAAAGCCAACGTTGGTGGACATCATTGGAAGTCATGTGGGGTGGATCTGGATTAGAATGCCCCGGTGCTCTAGGCAGGTCAACAAACTGATCAGGTCCTGATTACCCATTAGACGCACTAGACACTTGGCCTAGGGACTCCTGAGCTCCAGGTGTCCCCAACGCTTTGATGGATAATCTGGATCTACTGTGTCATTTCAGGGAGGAATGTGGTCATGTGCGCCTAGGACCTAAAAAGTCTTAATCTAGCATTGAAGACCCCATCCCCATGAGCCAAATAGTAACTCATCCATGTTTCACCGTAATTACTCAACCGTCTTTGTACACGTACATAATTTTTTGGCAATCCGGAGTCCCGTTTGGACAGGGCAGCTGAGACCTTATCACGTACTTCTCCGTCCTGCACAAGTCCACGTACGTCACCACCCGGGAACGCACAACGGAGCACCACTTCCTAGGAAACAAAGAACCAGATCTGTTAACATTGGTTAATCACGTCAACATTTTCGCCATGTGACACTTACGGTAAGTTGTCCAAATGAGGCAAAATCACAAAATTTAACTGTATTAAAGAACCGTTTCTGGGCAGGGTTTGGAGCCCAGCAAGGGCAAGAGGCGTACAGGGTGGCCGCATACAATGTAGGTTGAGCCGGCTGCCCGTGCTGATCTCCATAGGATAACATGAAGAAGCGCGGTGGCACATCTCCAATTGGTCACCTTTTCCCATAGGATAACATGGAGAAGGCAGATGCTCCTCCGATTGGTTACCCTCCCCAATTAGCAGGCATGTCTCTGATTGGTCACCCTAATAAACCAGGACGTCTTTAGCCAAGTCAATGCAAAGGAGCCATCTTGCTTAAGCTACTGCTTCCCAGAAGACTTCTTCTGCCCGAGAGCTTCATAGGATCATTCCACCAGGACCTGAGAAGGACATCAGCGCAATGGCCAGGAATCCCAGGTTTCCACGACAACGCAATATATTTCCATCCCATAAGTCTCGCCGCTTGATACAGCAACGGAATGTTATCTTATGAATATATTGGAGACTTTCCTGACCGATTTACCGATTTTTAAGGCACGTCAACTAAATGAAGAACTTGGGCTGGCTCGTTTCGGAAGTGAATTAATACGGAAGCTGCCGTATTTATCCAAACACCCACACACATGAACTGGAATTCTAGTGGCCTGAACTGGGAACAATATTCGGAAGCGGGGACTTTTTTGAAGGGCCATTGTATGTTTATGGTCACATTAACTTTTGGCAAAGTTCCCAGAAGATATTCCGCGCACTCGGTGACACAAACTCAGGGAGATTAATTCATCTCAGGGCGTGGGCCGCTTCCCACGAACGACACCGTGGAAGGTTCTGGTTCTGTAAAAAGCCAGGTTCGTTTATGGTGTAAGAAGCCACATATTGGGCAAAAGCACCGTTCTTTTCTGCTGAGTACTGCTCTAAAAAAAAGGCATTTCTGGGAAATTTCCAGGATCGACCCGGAGTCTCCGGCCAAAGCCCTGGATCCTTGGGTCTCCAAGTCAATTTCTTTTTTCTCCTGTCTGGAGAGCGATGTTCAGCCATGTCCAATTCTCCACCAATCTCCATCCTACTCACTAAAGAGTGAGAGCTCCAAGTAGCCTACCCTTTAAAGGTCTGATTAAAGGTCAGCATCAAAGACATGTAGCCGTTTCCTTAAAAGTGAGTCAGCACCAAATATGTTGGAAACAGAAATTAGAACGTGCCACTTCCCCATGAGTACAAAAGGGACAGAGGTCACCTTCTCAAGGGGGTCATCATAAGTAGCATTAGTTCAGAAGTTCTAGTTCTCATCAGAAGCCCAAAAGGGCACAGTTTGCACTTTTAGCAATTTAAAGGGACACTCTGAGTTAGTCATGGCCTGAAAACAGGACACCTGCGGTGAGGTCACATGGTAGCATCTCTTAAAGGTACCTTAAACTTAAGCATTCTTCATTGAGGAGGCTGTCCGGGGTGCCTAGTTGACAGGGGGCTTAGACAATGCCTAGGGTGGTTGGGGGAGCAGCCCATCTCTGGTCCCATAATAGATGAACTCTTTGGCGCCAACTAGTGGCCAAGGATGGAACTGCGATGAGCGTATTCTAATCACTTTCACGAACATATCTCCTGCCACTTGGTATACCCACAGCCAATCAGCTCAAGCTCTGGCTTCAAGCAGCCAATCCATGGCCAGATTGGAGATTACTAGGTGGCTAGCCCTGCCATAATAACAACAACAAGAACAACAGCAGCAACAATAATAATAATAATAATAATAATAGCACAGAGAAGTATTTTGTACCTGATTTAAAGCTGCTGTTCCACTTAGACTAAACAATGAGTGCCCTCTCTAGTGCGTTACGTATATAAACCATAGTAGGTCTGCCATCTTATTTCTTCTGAAGGTTTTAATCACATAAAAGAAGCTTCTGCCCGTCTGTACGGCAATAGCTCATGAGGGCCTCTTTTGTGTCCCTGGCCAATCAAGAGTTCCTGGCAAAAAAAATGATGAATGAACCAATTATTCCCCAGAATTCTTTCTTCTCACAATTCAAAAAAATATACATGCCCATCTCTACCACCCTACCCTCGTAAATGCTTATCTTCTCTACCCTTGGTGAAGAAGACCCTACGAGGGTCAAAACGTTGGCCAATGTTTGTATAGCCGTTCATTTTCTTGTAGTGTGCTGGGACCTTTTAGGAGAAAGATGGTCTCCACTCTCCAGAGGGTTCTGTTTTAGTCGTGACGCGAAGGAGAAAGCGCTTAATGAAGCCTCAGAGCTGCTTCCTGAGCCATTTCCACGCTTTGCATTGTTCCCGCTTCCCCCTCGTCACTTTTTCTGATCGTGTGGTTTGATCGTCTTCCAGGCCGGCTACTGCATCTTCTGTACTCATATAAATGCCCCCAAATAAAAACTTTACACACTCTCACACCCTTAATGTCTCCCTACCTTCTCCGCCGTCCGCTTCCATGTCCCTGTCTCCTTTCTTCTGCTTCTTCCTTTTGCCTCTTCTTTTTCTTCTTTCTTCATCCATTCCTCCCCTTCATCCAGGCCTCAGGGAGCGCAACGTGCACCACGTAGACAGCCTCTCACCCGATCCTCCTATCAGGGGAGAGGGTGTGCACGGAGGCTCCGCCTCTTTTGAGGAAGCGCTCCGGGAGGCCCGGGCGAAGAAAGAAGAACAAGCAGAGGCAAGAGAACCTGAGCTGCTGGAAAGGACACGGAAGCAGACAACAGAGAAGCTAGGGAGATTTCCAGGAGTCGTAGGACCTCTGGGTGCCAGTCTGGCACCCCCTGATGAGTGGCGCCCCCCCAAAAGTACGCCACTGGTTATAGAAATGTTATCCCTGTAACTCTTTGCCATTAATGTTGATACAAAATGTCTTCATTCGGACTGAAACCCACTTGTGTTAAAATTTTTACACAATACTACGTTTTTTTGTGTGAATATTCAGCAGATCCATAATGGAGCTGATACTTTTATACCGTTTAAATATGACATAAAGGTGTAGATCAGCCTCCCAGCAGATGTGGTAGAGGTTAATACAGTGAGGGATTATACAGATGCAAGCAGACGCAGATCGTAGACCTCCCCACTGCGGGTTTGTTCGCCTATCACTGTCCAGATTGCACACAAACTTTTAATAATAATAAAAATAATAATATAAATAACAATATAAATAATAATAATAATAAAAAAATAAAATAATAAAAATAATAATAAAATAACAATATAAATAATAATAAAAAATAATAATAATATATAATATAAATAACAATATAAATAATAATAATAATAAAAAATAAAATAATAAAATAATAATATAAAATAACAATATAAATAATAATAATAAAAAATAAAATAATAATAATAATAAAAATATAAATAACAATATAAATAATAATAATAATAATAAAATAATAATAATATAAATAAATAATAATAGGCATGTCGTAAAGATGAAGTTTATTACTCTTAATAGCCACAAAGGCAGGCACTGATAGGTTGTTGCCAAAGACGCGTAAAAAAATAACCCTTTCTGTGCTGATTTTATCTGATTAAACCCTCAGAGGGAAGAATGAAATGAAAGATCTGCTATATGTTTTGTCTAAACGGAGTGCGGGTCGAGTCGGGATCCCCGCAGACTCAGAAGTTGAATAGCTTCAGCTCCTTAACCGTTCTGGCTGCCTTCCGCCACTACCAGTACAGATACCATCAGGTGAGGGTGGTGGATACGTGGAACCGCCTCCCAGCAGAAGTGGTAGAGGTTAATACAGCGAGCGTATTCAAGGCATGGATGGGGTAGGCACGTGGCTCGAGACCAACGTCTGATTTGGGACTTTTAATATTCCTGCGGGATTTGGATCTCCGTCCTCAGTTAAAGAATAAACAGGAAACCGGGATCATTTTTCCCATCCACAAATATCATATCAAATAATAATTCTTACACAAACCGCACTAAGAGTGGGGTCACTTAGAAATATTTTAGGTTTTTTTTATATAAAAGCACATTTTTTGCATTAAAATAACAGGAAATGGATCAGACATCCAGCGCAGACGGGGTTAATGCTGTAAATAACTAATATAACCAAAAACGGAATCTCTTCGTAGGCTTACAGAGGCCCTTTACCACTCCCATCACTCTTGTGTCCCAATGGCCCCT
>VKOC01000007.1:10255386-10265607 GCA_009364415.1 Spea multiplicata
GCGCTGGGGGGTTATATTACCGTATACAGCGCTGGGAGTTATATTACTCAATACAGCGCTGGGGTTATATTACTGTATACAACGCTAAGGGTTACTACTGTATAAAGCGTTGGGGGTTATATTACTGTATACAGCGCTGGGGGGGTTATATTACTGTACACTTTATTTTTTAAGATTCATGTTAAATCTGATACCAGTAACTAAAAATGGTGACATTTCCAGCATCTCCATCGTTCTCGGGGTTAATTGAGCCGCATTATTCCATCAGAATAACTTTCAGAAATGTTCATTTGTTTTCATGCCCGGCATGGATTCTGCTTCATCGTATTCTATCCGTCTGCGCAGAGATTCCACAATCACGTTTGGTTAGGAACTCTCCTGACCATCCAATCTTCCCTCCCGGAGCAGAGACGTTAGAACACGAGGTCATAATCAAAAACTAGAGGGTAAGAGGTTTACATGTAATCTTTACTGAGAGGGTGGTAGATACGTGGAGCAGCCTTCCAGTAGAAGTGGTAGAGGTTAACACAGTGGATATGGGCTAGGCATATGGCACCTGAATCTAAGACAATGCTACGGGAACGTTTTTCTACGTGTCTCCGAGTTGGGAGTGAAAACAAATGGTGAAACCAAAGAAGATCTGAGGGTAAATCTTTTTTTTCATGTTCCAAAATGTAATACCCCTGTCAAAAAGTTTACCAATAGATTAAACAATAAATGAATGGCTCTCCAGGGGGCAGTTGCTGGTTGGGCTGGTTGGTCCACCAACCTGAGGTGGCATCATCATGTGTTGCTCCTTGATACTTGGGCATTCATCTCTGGAATTTTCTCTGACGTCCTTTTGCATCATTCTGCGCATGGTCTGGCCTTGGTGGCTACCTAAATCCAACCCAACTTCTTCTGATATTCCTATCGACCATGCAAGGTCTCGCTCTGCCCGGACCTTTTGACCTTCTTGATGACTACAAATTAGGTTTTGTTCGCGCCGCATAAGCAACTAAGTTCCCGAGTTCTCCACACCCAGATGCTCAGCCGAAGCGGGACAGTTATAGGCAGAAGACCTCTTCTAGATTATCCCTGGTCCCATGTCTGGCCGCATCCGTCCTACCTCTAGCCCACGCCTCAACACAGGTTGCTCGATCCGTCCGCCTTAAATGTTGGAAGGTACGCAAAAGAGTGACATTACCAAGGAGACCCACTGGTGTCATTAAACTGGTGATGTCATACTTGAATATTAATCCTTCTGCTGATGGAATGGTTCCTACAAAGTTCCTTCAGGATGTTAACAGCCAAAGCTGTCTGGACCCCTAACCCCATTTCCACACTAATTCTTTAGTGTACCATTCGGTCATTTTATTGCGATATGACATCATTAGTATGATATTTATTTAGGGGAGGGGGTGGGTAGTTGTGATGCGCCGAGCACTATGATGTCTTTCTCCCCCTTTGAAAGATGTACACAACTTCAGAGATCAACAAAATCCCTTTTGCATTACACATCGTATCCAACGTGTGCTTAGAAAGCATTAGTGCCGTAAGCTTTTTTTTTTTCATTCCCTCGCCTGTTGACTCATTCTTCTCAAACGTCTCCGGGCTTAAAAGCTAGAGTAACGTTAAATATAGCGCCGGGTTTAAAAAAGAAAAACGAACGCGGAGTGGCTTGGATATGGAAACATTTGGCCTGGTTCGACCCCTGCCCCCACACCAAAAAAAAAAAATGGATGTAGAGTAACTTAGTGCCAAGTTCTTCCCCTCCCCACCCGTGTGCCCTCACAGATTTATTATATATATTATAATAATATTTTTTTTTTTGGAAAAAAAATTTTGAATTTATTAAATCTTCTCAAAAAGACAAAAAAAGATTTTATTTTGTATTCTGGAAATATTTGTTTCTTCCTTTGGCCGAGCCCCGTTTAATAAACAATGAATGCCGCCACATAGTCCTCTCATCAATCAAACTCCATAAAAGGTTCCGTCTCAGATATAATCTCCTTTTTTTTTTCTTCCTTCTATCGTCGTCTTTCCCAACAAGATGTTTTTGTTTCCCCAGCATATACACCCCGTCCGCGTCTCGTCATTCATTTGAAAAAAATTACATGCATGAATCGAAGTCCCTGGGAAACGTGAAGGCATCGCACAAATATTCTTTAGAACCGGTTTTTTGAGGGTGATCTTCTGTACAAAGTCCGTCGGAGAATGAAAATTGGACTGAGAACCCAAGAATTGTTTTTTTTTTCAATTCAAGGCTTTATCCGGTTTTTCTGTTTACTCTAAAGAGCACAAAGCATGCGATCCTCAAATAAAATTACTTGGTCGGTTCCTTCAAAAGATGGGCAGGAGAGTATATTGATGTTCACTTCCTTTGACCATAACTGAGGAAGACAATGGACCATGACATTATTTGTTAGTCAATCTTCCAAGACCATTGACATCCATTTAATTCAATCCTTCCCTCTTGAACTTCTTCTAGCTGTAGCCAATATAAAATAAGAATATATATAATTTATTGTTGGTTTACTGGAAATAACGTGTTGGTCCCTACGGGAAAGACAAGGGCAAGTCCAACCAGATGGACGAATCGTTCCTTAAACGGGAAGAGATACAATCGAATATAAGGATGAGGAACGTATTGATGGAGATCAAATTAAAATTATTAAGGACACCAAACATACAGCGTTCCCCGGCTGTCAGAAGACCTTCTCCGTGTGAGGAACTGTCTAACGTGTTTTGTCTCAACGGATTGAATGGTGGACGTGGACATAACACTAGATGATGGCGATGCGAAAAATGTGTCGAGGAGTTGGTTGTGTTTTTGGTGTTTGGATCTTAACCCAAACTAAAAAGAGCATAGAGAGTAAATGGTAGGGTGGCCATTAAGCTCCAACCTCTCAGCAGAGGTAGCCAGCAATGGGCCTTAAATACTCCTCAGGCGCCAGTGACCACCAAAAACTTTATCAATGATGCCAGCATCCCTGGTGGAACACTCTACCTAACCTATTGCCCTTTGATGTTCCTCAGCACATTCTGGAACCGTCCTTCTACATCTCACCATGTAGTTCAAAGTCACAAGATTCCATCTTAGTACGTATGTCCGCCATAGGGTAGATGTACGAGGAACCGTCCCTCTATGACACCCGAATCCCTCTGGGGTGGCAGCTTCTCCTTGCGTAAAAGGGACCTATTGGTCTAGCTAGTGGGCAAGCACCTCCAGCACCGCTGCTCAATGGCCCAGTTAAAAGGGCCATGACTGATCTGCCCAGCTGGCCCATTGACACTATGGAGGACTGTCGATAGTACAGCTTCCATGTTTTATTTCTGCCCAGCGGAGCACTTGGATAAGACCCCATATCCCCTCGCCAAGCAGTAAGGGCATGACATGGAGAGGGTGGCTGCCTGGTGGGGTTGCCATGGGGCAAATATACAGAAAAATGAATGTATACCAGCTAAACATCCCTGTTTACTTTGGCCAGTCCTTCTTTGGGTGTCCCACCATATATCAACCTGAAACCGTGGATACAGTATAGATGGATCAGGAAACGTACCACAAATGGACATTTGTATTCATGTCACAGTCTGATTATTCTTCTGGAAAAAAAAAGAAAATCCGAGAGAGAAGAGTGGATGGTACAAGGAGATGCGCAGGGAGAGCTATTAGTACAAATTTGAAGCCACAGTAATGCACAACAGATACCCATTGTAGTTAATGGGATATTGAAAAGGCTAAATTCACTCTGAAAATCACTCAGATTACTGTGTTCATCCCACGAAACGTAGAAACAAGACAATAACCGAATGTCAGGCTGCAGCTGTCACAGAATGCTTTAATTTAGTACTCAACAATCTTTTTTTACGGGACTAAAAAAATTGTTGTTATACGGTGCTATGCTGCCATCTAGTGGAAGGAAAAATACTAGCATAGCATAGCAGCTATGAGTCTCAGTCTCTACAGAAAAGTCATGTGGATGTGGTTGAGTCAACATCAAGGGAGTTAGATTTCCACCATGAATGGGCATCTTCATAGTTTTTCTGGACGTGTTCTGATTGGGGGGCAACTTTCTCTCCTTCCCAGGCTTTTGTAGAAGGTGGAGGTAATGGGGCCAGTTGGGGAGATCCTCTGGCCTCCCTTGACTGGGCCAGGGAGCTGTAAAATCAATGGAGATGTGACCTCCACGGCATCTCCCGGAAGGCCTCCTCGCTTTACCGCTGAGCACCTCGAGATGTCCGTGACGGTAAAGAGGCTGGCTGGCTACACCACCAACTCTGCCCACCCTGTATCAAAGATGGCACATTCAACCTGATTGGGGGCACTGACAAGCTGTTTGGGACAAGGATGGCACAGACAAGCTATTTGGGGACAAAAATGGCACTGGAAAACTGTTTGGGGGCTAAGATGGCACTGCTAAGCTGTTGATGCTCCAGAAAGCTGTTTGAGAACAAAGATGGCATAGACAACCTGGTTGGGGACAAAAATGGCACTGGGACCTCATTACAAATTGTATTTTTTTTTTCAGAATGCTCCTTATTTTACCTTATTTTCAGCATTTTTTCAACCACCGTGCTGCCACTCTTGGATTACTTCCAGACCCAGCACGCCGAGGTTATCGAGGCATTGTGGGAGGCTAGCAAAGGGTCGACCAGTGAGGGCTCTGATTGGTGGTCCTGTACTTTGGGCAGGATTTCATCCTTGGGCTTTGATCCAGAACTTACAGATGAAGCCCCTCTTCCCTGGATCTCTGGCGCCAGCTTCGTCTCACTTCCATCAGGACAGTGAAGTGTGGACCAGAAGAGGAACAGCTTCTGGTAGCCTGTCCTGGGATGTCCCCAGGTGTGATGGTATCTTCTAAATGAGCTCTCATTCTATTGTGTCATTAGTGATGATGATCCATAAACATCACTTAATGATCATTACATTAAAAGAGAAGAATCTCTCTCTATATATAATCTCATTTTATCAAAGACCGGGTCAATGATCCATGAGAAAACTCAATAGATCGCAATCTGAAATTGGATGTTGAATCATTATATGTTATTAATCAGGCTCAGTAGCCCTCAGGGGTGTTTTGGGTTTTCTTTGAATACAGCAGCCGGTCTATGAAGATTGTAGGGGGGGGGGCTCATCATGGCATAGATTATTGGCAAAAAAAACAGGGAGGGGAAACGCAGAAATAGAAAAAAATAAATAAAACAGGGCTCTAGTATGATACTAATGTTATTTCGTTAAACATTATTAGCTAGAAAGAGATATATTTTAGCACAATATGTATTGAAATTTGATCAATTTTAGATTTCATGGAATTCTGACCAGTAGAGAGTTTGTAGTAGAGAGGTCCGCCGCTGATGTTGGACGAGAGGCCCGGCTCGCAATCTCCGTTTCAAGGCACGTTGGAAGTACCATGCGCGTTAAAGTGTATATGATGGCTGGAGTGTCCGTTGACCGGGTACAATTAACTTCAGATCATTAGCAAAAGCTGTCTTAAAAGGGATATGATATCCTTCTTCAATGAGGACCATACCAGACGCTCTCTGGTTGACGTTCCTCAAGAGGACTGTGCAAAGAACAAGAGGACATCGTTCAGAATTAAAGAAATTAATATTCTTTACGTGAGAGCAGTAAAGATGTGGAATCCACTCCCTACAGAGGCTGAGATATAATATTCAACAGATGCCTTCAAAGATGGGATCAACAACAAGGTAGAACTTCATGTACGAGGAGTCGACGCTCACCAGATTACTGGCCCTCATCGTAAGATTGGTTCTTCATATGTTTCTGCTGACGTTTTAAGGCAGCAGAAGGTTCTTTATGAAACAAATTAAGAATATTACCCTATTAACGTTTTCAGCAGGAGACTCATATTGTGGTTAATTAATAAAAGTCTCAAACGCACAATAAAAATTTCCAGCTTGAAAAGCATCTTAACCCCAGCAGATAACGAATCGGCTTGGCTGGTGAATCGTAAAGATTCCCGTTATCCCCCGTGAGAAACAGAGGAATTTTAAGAAATAACTATTTATTAGACATATGCCAATGGGGCAAAAATGGACGAAAACGGACAATTTTTTTTCGTTTGTTTTTGGCCCATTCTGGTTCTCTCCCTCTCACGCTCTCTAAATGTGTCCCTATCTCTGCCGACCACTTCCGCCGACCACTTCCGCATCTTCTTTCACATCTTCATCTTCTATCTTCTCTTCAATCTGCTACCCCCTTTCTTCGTCCGCATCTCGGGATCTTCCGCCAAAATGGTGCTGCTTGTGGTTACGTCCGCCTCCCGATCCTCCAATCGGGGAAGAGGACGTCACCGAAAGCCATAGCCGAGGGCAATGGGGTGGTGTTTGCGGTGACGACCTCTCCCAGATTCTCCAAGTCCAAAAAAACCCAACATTTTTGGTCAGTATTTTGACAACTTTGGGGGGGTTTTTTAGATGGAAGAATTTCTGACCTAGCATAATCAAAAGTAACAAGATGATTTACTGTAAATCAAGACATTGTCTATTAAATTATTTTGTATGTCATATTGTCTCATTGTTCAGCTTTTTTCTTTAGCCAGCCTACAGGGCCAAAAAGGGGCAACTTTGTTTTAGGGGTAGCGGGCAACGGTGTATTTACTACAGCCTCCCCCTCCGCGGTCAGCATCCACGTTAAACGGTGCTCTAAGACATGGGGCACCTGGATATGACATCATAGAATGGATTTTAATTACTACTAAGGGGCATCATCGATACATCATGGAAGGGGGCGAGAGAAGTCGAATCCCAGCCGTCCACTCCAGTGCGAGTGCGATAGTGTGTTGTGTTGTGTGATGATAATGGGGGCGGAAATATTAATTGTGGTGGGCTTTTTTTTTTGAGAGAATGCTGAAGCTGCAGCTTTAAAGTTGGATTGCTGCAGTTCCCCGGACGGTCACAAGCTTTAAATAATATATCGTCATGTATAGTTTATCTCTGTCCGCACAGAAAGGGATTCTTTCCAATGAGCCTATAAAACAAAAGGCGACGAGCTGCCCGTGGCAAACGGAACATTCATTACTCCAGCCTAAAAATAGGAAGCCTCCGTCTTTCCTTTCACCGAATGCAACGTCTGTAAATCTGGAGCCCTCTGCACAGGAGGAGGACGGTTTACTCCATTAATGCTGAAGGCCTACTGTCTACCGATATGTTTCGTAAGGCAAGCATTGAATATGAGACCAAGACCAAGGTTAAGGTTAGAAGGACGGTCCGAACGGTCCTTACCTGCCATTGAATTATAGGCTTTAGATAGTAATCGTCATATACAATGGCTGGATTTCTTGTCTATTGTGAAGACGGAATGG
Source organism: Spea multiplicata (assembly GCA_009364415.1). Lineage (NCBI taxonomy): Eukaryota > Metazoa > Chordata > Amphibia > Anura > Pelobatidae > Spea > Spea multiplicata. Next base: position 10,262,694 of record VKOC01000007.1, read on the forward strand.
AAAAGGACGGAGAGGACAATCAAACTCAAGCTACATGGCCTATAAGGGACTGCCGAGACGCGCACCTACCTTCCTACACCATTCCCAGGACATCTGAGCTTAAGTGACCTCTCTAGCGTCTGTCTGCCATGACTTTGCAATCGACAGTGTGATGTTGTGTGGCACCCTGCCCACATTATGTGGGGGAGGTTGAGGGCCTTCTGGCCTGTCTTTGTTGGCAGCCATGCCTGTTGGCCAAGTCTATTTATGCTACACCCATAACTGGAAACTCTATGGGTCCAGCTACATGGGGCATCCCCTTGCGAGATGCTGGCAGGACGTCCCACTGACGTCGGTGGTCACTCCTGCCCGACACACGCCATTTTTTAAGGGGGAGTGGGTGGAGAGTGGGGGTTGCCATAATGTCGCACCCCTGACCCCACTGAAACCATTCTCCCACTTTCCCTGGACCCAAAATATGAAAGGGGTCACCCTTGCGCTCACTGGAAGCAATTGACTGGGTCGTCCTCTTCAGAATGCTAACGAGGCGACACATTTGAGATCTTCCTCTAAAATCCGAGCTCAGTCCAGCCTTGGGCCTCTCAGTTTGAAGTCACAGCTAACATATATATCTAATAACTTTTCAGAGAAATCTTGGCATATTTTGGTTCCATTTCTAAGCTCTTTGGTCACCTGCTGGGACAAAAGACAACCAAACCTTCTAGGTTGGGACAGATATCTTCTAGATCAGCTAGAAAACATTCTTTTGAACAAGAGGTCATAACTAGAGGGTCAGGGGCTTAGATGGTGGGAACGTTGACTTTACTGAGAGGGTGGTAGATAAGTGGAACGTCCTACCAGAAGGACTGACGAAGGCTTGAATTTTTAAAGCCGGAAAGAATGGGCATACTATATTGGCTGCATGGACCTTATCTGCGGTCCTACGTTTCTACAAGTGTCGAGCATCTGACGAAGAGGGTAACGACTCGTTAGCTTAAATAGTATTGTATCTTGCTGCTAGGTGGTCTCTTGTGTGTTGTAACGATACGCATGCTAACTTCGTACCGCTCACCCGCCGTGTTTCTGTGATCAAAGAAGAAAAGGGTTCACTTGCGAGGTTACCGAAGGACAAAGCCAACACGAGGGAGCTGATGGAGAACAAAGCGAGTGTGGAGAAGAAGTTAATTGCTTATATGTTATTTTTAATAGCGGGACCGGTCTTCTGGGACAAGACTTCGCAGCGAGCTGAAAGACTCCTGATTAACTCCTGATCCTCGAGCCGCCATGTGTCAGTAGCTGGGTGTAATTGATCCCATCGGTGAACATCTGCCCTTGGTAATTTGTGGCGAGGAACATATTAGCGTTAGCTATCTCTTTTCATCCGCATCGTTGTAAAAAGAACCACAAGACTTAGAAGACACTTCTGGTCTTGGTGGACCAAAACCACATCATACTCGCGAATCTAAAGGGTTATCTGCGTGGAAAAAAAACCCAACTACTTAACATGGAGAGTTAAATCTTAAAGTAACAAAGGGGCACAGGTTACATTTTTTTTAAAATTTGGAATCCTCTTTCAAAGACCCTCTGCTTCTTGGCTCGTAGGAGATGTCTTCAACCAAAGAGGTCTTCTGCTAGCTGCCGCGCCAGGTCATTCTAGTACTCCTGAACGCACAAGCCATCCCCAGAAATTAATATTTAATGAAGTACAAATTTACGTCATTTATATATATTTTTTTTTCTGTTCACGTAGGCACGGATAGGTTGTTGCCATGGAAACGAAAAAATAAATACTTAATAAAAGCGCCTGTGCAGTTCTTAGGTTAGTATGTAGGAAAGAATAGAATGACGGATCGCCTAAGGTTTGTTTGGATTAGAATTTACGCGCGATTAATGTGTTGTCTAAGTGGAACAGCACCTTTCATGACAAGGGCGCAATAAAAATTTGAGGAGGGAACCGGTTATTTCAACAAAACGACCGGGTAACAAAGATCACTCGCTTTCCTTTTTTGTTCACGTCGCCATTAATCTTTCCTGGAACACAAATTATACCCAAGGATTCCGGGACAAAGAGGGATGGATCCTCACCGAGAGGCGAGAGGCTTACCATCAATTCCTCTGTCTTCGGAATGCCACGCCGTATAAGAACAGATAAAACATGTTTGATTTGGAGCCTCCTGCGGCGTATTACTAAGGTCAGGTAGCTGTGACCACAGATAATAAATCAGGAGTTATGTTACATACTTAATTAAGCATGGAAAAGAAGACATATTGGTTCGTGGAATGGTAGAACTTGGTGGACTTCAGAAGAAGGCCAAGACCCCACTGAGACAGTGATATCACCCCAAAGGGAAACACATTTCCCACCGAAATCTTATGGAAAGCCTTCTCAGGAAGAGTGAAGGCCGTTATATAGGTGGGGGGGGGGGGCAACTCCATATTAATGCCCACGGTTTTGGAATGGGATGTCCAACAAGCTCATATAGGGGTGATGGTCAGGTGTCCAAATACTTTTGGTCATGTAGTTTACCTTTAATGCCGTTCCATGCATTCAGTCGGCGACCAACGGCTGGATAAATAGAGCCCAACGGTGTAAAAGATAACAATACTGCATTGCTACAAAAGTGGGTAAAAATACCTCTTTACGGGGAACTATTGACCATTTTATCGCAGTTGGTCGAAACTACCTTTATTATTAACCTATCGTGAAAGCTGAGGCTGGTGGCAGTCCATGGCAGAGCTAACGTGATCTTCTGTTTCCTGTCCTCAAAGTCCTCTCCGTTCTACTCCTCCGGCCCTTATAAATGCTGACTTAACCAATCAACAACAATCAGCAACTTAATGACAGGAAGAAGAACAGGAAATCAAAATGGCTGCTCCCATGGCCTTCGAATGAATTTATTTCGCGTATAGAACCGTAAAACATAGGGTTCGTGGG
>VKOC01000007.1:10276483-10292958 GCA_009364415.1 Spea multiplicata
AAAAAAAAAAAAGAAAAAAGCAAACCACAGAAATATACATACAAAAAAAGAAAAAAAACACAAACATTCCCTCATATACCCCATTGTCTACCCCAATGGGCTGTCCTTAGGGGCCACATACTATTAACCATTCTATGACCTTATTCCCCTTAGTGCTTCCCCCCTCATATACCCCATTAACTACCCCAGGGGACTGTCCTTAGGGGGCCACATACTATTAACTATTCTTTGACCTTATCCCCTCATATACCTCATTAACTACCCCAGGAGGCTGTCCTTAGGGGCCACCAGCCAACCCCTGTTGACCCCTTCACTAGCCCATTTACATGCAGGCTACCCTAAAATATAAAAGGGGTGCCTAGGACCCACCAGTCACCGGCCCCTGCGTCCATTACTCTCCCTCCATAGCTATTCTTTAAAAATATATATATATATATTTGTGGTTGTTTAATAATGTCAATAGAAAAATAAATGTAATAAAATATATAATAAATAATAATAAAAATAATAATATATAATCTTGGTAATGATATTATTAATCAATACAAAAATATATTCAAAAATTTATACTATTTGGGGTGTTTAATAATGTTCTTAATAACCAATAGAAGGGAAAAAAAAGTAAAAAAAAATATATAAAGTTGCGTTAAAAAAAGTTTTGGTTTCTATGGTTTCAAAATGAGTTACCGCTTGTGATTAAAATCAGGCCTACCAGATAACATGTCATTACACCGCGGTTACACGAGGGCCAGCGCGGCATCCTTCCTATGCACCCTACCCCCGCTCGTTTCCCGCCCCACCATCCACCTATTAAGAAAAATGGAGGCCGCTCGCTTTTCTGACATACGTATAGGAGGTCGAGAGAAATGAAGCTTTTCCTCATAATGTTATGTTCTGTCTCCATGGCGACTCTCCCCTTTCGGAAGGCCAAGCTATTTTAGTTTTTTGACAGGATGATTTGTTACGGAATTTAGAAAAATGTTATATTCACCACGTTTTGACTGAAACAGCTCATTTTTAGCTTCTGCCGCTATCTCTGGATAAAGCAACTGTGTGATACAGCGAGTGCCTGGGCTGCCAATGAATATGGCGGCCGGACGGGGGGAGGAGAGGTCGTTGAGGCCTAGTTTTGCGAAAAGCCTCTCGAGATCGGATCGTCTAAACTTTATTCCCTGTAATTTGGTCCAAGTTCGTCGAAGAAATGACTGTTATTTCTAGGAGAAAAGGCAATAGTTTGGGGAATTGAGACCCTTGTCTAGAAGAGCCTTATTACGAAGTAGGTGGAAGGGCAGAATTCCTCGGAAACGGGAGACGGAAGCGTCTTTCCTAGTAGTCGTGTCGTTCTGCCAAGTGGCCAAAACCTTCCCAGGAATTATTCTTTAATTAAGAAAGATTTTGCCTTCATAACTTTTGATGGAAACGCATAATTTTCATGCAACACGAAATGGGGGGCTTGTGGGACCCTACAATATGCCAGCAGGTTTAAGTAACATTAGTATTTTAGGTCAAAAAAAGGACCATCAAGGCCAACTTAACTGTGGGATTTGTTTGCCATGTCGGCTAGCAGCCCACCGGGTCTTTGCCCAAAGTGCCAGACGGCCAATTCCTCTCATGCCTCCCACCAAGCAGTGATCTGATTGGCTCTTTGCTCTTTCCATAGGACACTGGCAATGACACTCCCCCTCAGACGCCGCACTCCGGGAAGCGATGTTATTGCCAGGCACATGGCGCAATGAGGGGGCTACGGGCCACAGTACTTACAGGGTGTGGTAACATGCCTCTCCACTTCTACCCCCAAAGCGGGGCAGTTGGGGGGGCACGTGGTACATAATTACTGAGGCCTGTAGGTTCCCTCACTGACACTGCGCGCCGGGAAGTGACGTCACTTCCTGGCGTGCAGGGACATGACGGGACAATGGCGCGTGTCCCGAGACAGAAGCGGGAGCGCCCGTAACGTCAGCAGGACCACCCACTGATGTCAGCGGGACCACCAGCGGCATCAACAGGACCTCCTACCAGCATCTCGCAAGGGGGCCAGAGCCAAAAGCTTCCCAGGTATGGTGAGGGGGCACCTGGCCACTAGGCAAGCAATGTCAGGAGGGGGAGCGAGAGGGGGCCCTTTTTGTCTAAGTGCTCCAGGGCCTGCAAGACCCCTAATCTGCAGCTTTTGATTTATCTCAGGGACGAATTCTGTGTTGAGCTGCGATGTAGCAGGGTAATTAATTACATCCATCCCAGAAAATATAATTATAATTAAAATGGAAAAAAAAAAATCTATTCTATAATTAAGTACCGTAATTCCAGTACGAGAAAATTGTACACATTTGCTGGGGGGGGGGGTTTAACTTAGACAGCCTTCGGTATCGGGAACGCTTACGTATTTCTTACGGTCTTGATTTTATCCGACTGGATCTTGAAATCTGCCATTTTGATTTAGAAAAACCTAAAAACGTACCTAAAGTGTACTTACAGGGTATTGTTTTAGCTTATTGGGTATCCTTGCGCGTTTCAGGTCACAGCAGATTAGCAAACAAATAATCCAAATCCAATGTAACTGATGCTACGCTCATCCGTTTTTTACTCGGGTTTCAGCGTCGACATATTTCGCGGCGCGGTGTGATTTAACTCGATTTTTACCAGATGTGGGTTTACCTAAAAATCCCCTTTTCTGTGTTTGATGAACTCACACATATTATAAAAAATAGGGCTTTCCTTTGAGACCTTACTGAGTCTATCCTGTCCTCCATTGATCTTCCCTCTCGGAAGGGAATGCCTGATCGTGCGATCGGGCGTTCTTTGTATAACGGCGTATCAGTGATCGCACTGAGCGCAGTTACACACAATTGTTAGCCAGTGGCCCACCGGGCATTCTGGGCCTGGATCTGACTTTTTTTTTTCCTATGACGTTTTAATAGCATAAAAAAAAAACACGAAAATCTTGCGTTTTGCGCTTCTAAAGCAACAGCCAATCGGTGCCTGCATTGGTTTCACATGACAATTAAGTGTTCCCGCACAAAACCGTGAATAAGGCAACATTTTTGCCGATTGAAGAATGATTTCTGGGAAGGGTACCAGGAATTATTTTTCTAACGCGCCATTTTTAATACAAAAGTGATCAATTCGGAAAAATCGGCGGAACAGCAGCTTTGATATGCAAAGTACCAAAAAAGCATGAAAAATTGAAAAAAAAATCCCACCTAAAGTGTTTGTATACTATAACTAGAGATGTAAGTTTAGGGAGCCATAAATATTCCGCTTACACGCCTTAAGCTCCGCGAGTGGGTACCTTTCCAGTGCTAAATGCCTTCTTTAAAAGAATCCGAAATCAAATTTTAGTATATGGTAATTTTCTCTTTTATATAACCGTAAAAAATTTAACAGCGGAAACTAACTATTCAAGCCGTTTATCCCTCCGACTCCGCTTTCCTCCGTTCCCGATGCAATTTTCTCCTAAGAACAGAAGCGTGATTGTCCAAGGTATTACTCAATTCACCTTCTCAACTAAGCGAGCGCCGTCTGCACTGAGAGGGGCTAAATGCTGGGAACGTTCCATAAGCCAAGGAAATTTTTTTTAAAAAAAATGAAAAATATCGGCTTTTCATACCTCCCAACAGTCCCGGTTTACAAGAGGCAGTCCCTAGTTTTGGGCGGTGTCCCACTGTCCTACTGTTGCGAGCAGAGGGGAGCACGGGCAGGTTGGGGATCTCTCCTGAGGTGGTTAGGAGGTGGCTTCTATTACTTCGATGGGATCGCTACTGAGCACGTGCAAGATTTGTACTGATGAATGCTTCCTGCTTTTAGAGGAGGCAGTCGGGGGGTGGGGTTAAATGAAACGGAGGTCTCATTTTCTAACTGGAATAGCCAAAGAATGCCTGCACCGATTTCTATGCAGTAAAATACATTGGAGTCCGTGTAAAACGGACTCTATCGTACATTAAGAATAAAAAGTTTTATGGACTACAGGATTTTCGGAAAATCATAAAAAATTAGAGAAAGCGTGTCCTGGGGAACTGCCCAGGGTACGCTACCCGAAGTCTTCCCTGTAGCCTCGGGTAGGGGCACGGCTAAATCCAGAAAGCCTTTTGTGGGTGGGAACTGGAAGGAGAGCTGAGGAAAGTGGGCGGGAATTGGACAGAGAGTGGGCGTGGCCACACACTTTTACCCTGCCTGAAGAAAGAAGAAACTGATCTTTGCCCAGTGTGCCCGATGGCGATTCCGAGCCTGAAGAATATTCATGAACATAAGGAAAATCATAAAAAAGTCACTTCGCACAATGTGAAATTATTATCCTCATTTGCCGCCCACCAGCTAAAACAAATAGAATTCAAGTAACATTCAGAAATCTGTCCTGTCCTCACAAAAAAAAAAAAAAATTAATAAAAATAGTACATTTAATTGCTAAGAAAATAATGATTATTTCCCAGGACAAAAAAAGACAACACCAGACAAAAAAAAAAAAAAAAAAAGCAAAAAAAAATTCAGAAAAGGTACGGCGTCTGGTAACGATGTAACGAAGACAAAATATGATTCGATTACTGATTTACGAACAGCGTATAATTTGAATTAGAGCTCGCTCTTTCTTCTCTTAATTAAATAAAGAATACTCCGCTAAATTACATCAGAGTTAATAAACTTAATAAATCGGAAATGTGAAGAAGCCGGCATACTAAATATTTGAAGTAGGCCTTCACTTGAAATTACTTTTTTTCTGGATTTTTTTATTATTTTTTATTATTATTATTATTTTAAAAATTACAGGATTTTTTTTAATAAAATTATATTTAATAGATAATAATTATTATATATTGAAAAAATATTTCAATTAATTAAAATATATTAATATTTAATATTATTCATCTGATATTCCCCCCCCGGGAAAAAAGTTTATTATTTTATTGGATAAAATTATTATATTTTATTTGGATAAAAATAATAAACACATAAAGAAGGCATTTTTTTGTATTTCCCAGCAATAATTAATAAAAAAAATTCACATTATTTGTCTGGAACACTTAATTGCCACTTGACGTTGTGGTCCCGGGGGCAACAGGAATGCCACTACTTATTCAATGATCTTTCCAACTGGGTCCATTAACACTATGGAGGGCTGCGCCGGGTCGGAGGTGGTAGCAGGGGTAGGTAGCGACATTCTTGGTGAAGAACATTTGACTAAATGCCCCATAGGCAACAATGACTTCCCAAAGCCTTGTCCCCTGGTCAGCCTGAAACACAGACCAGGGGTTGTGTTTGAGATTTCCGGAGGTCAGTTAATTACATGGCGGCCGAGTCGGAACTCGCAGTTCACGCGTCAAAAGGCTGTGTCGGTCTTGGTTACTCCTTCAGACTCCTTGTGTCAGATTTCATCAACGACACCACTAATAAGAGGTGGAAATGACTTCCTTAATCAATCAAACACCTCTCCGGCGCTCTAAGTTATTATTAGATAATGCCGGCTTTTTTTTGTTATGGATGCCGTTCTTCGTGTATTGTTCTTGGAATCATACAGGAAAAAAAATCTCCTTGGTAAGTAATACAGCCACGGAAAATTAGACAGGACTCGCCAAATTTGGGGTGCCGGCTGCGTAGTGGCCCGGCTGAGCGATATCCAGCCGTATAGTGTGACGGAATCCCCAATATTTATTATCATTATTATCTTTTATTTATATGGCGCCAACAATTTATGCCTCAGATAGGTGTTTTTCATCAAAATGGTATTCAACGGGACTGTCCCGGGACTGTTGGCAGGTATTTTTTTTTTTTTTTTTTTTTTTAGTTTTGTGCACATCTCTTTTTTTGCATTATACTGTAGAAACGGAAAATGTTAAACATTTTATTTTATTATTACCAACGTATCCACGAGGCTTTGATTACACTTAACTATTTGGATAGCACGCCACTGGCATTCAAAAGGTTAACAGCAGTATACACAAAATGGGTAACATGGTGCTAATTCCTTAAACATTAAAATGGTCATTTCAGCCGTCATCACTTAAATGACCAGTTCTTGCTAATTCTCATTATTATTATTTTTTTGTAGTATATAACATCAAACTTACAGGAATAAAATATATAAAAATTAATTTTAAATAAATTATTTTATTTTTATTATATTTATTTATATAGAATTATATTATATATTAAAAATTATTTATGTAAATTTTCATTATTATTATTTTTGTAGTATAATAACGTAAACTAGCAGGATAAAATATATTAAAAATAAATATAAATAGATATTTATTATTATTTATATTAATTTAATATAGAATATATATATATAAAAAAATTTTATTTATGTAAAATTTTCATTATTAATTATTTTTGTAGGTATATAACGTAAACTTATGCAGGATAAAATATATTAAAAATAATATAAATAATAATTTTATTATTATTATAATTTTATTTTATAATACGAATATATATATATATAAAAAATTATTATTTACGTAAATTTTCATTATTATTATTTTTTGTAGTATATAACGTAAACTAGCAGGATAAAATTATATTAAAAATATATTATGAATAATATATATATATATATATATATATATAATTATTATTTTATATATATATATATTTTTTAGTGTTGTATTCCCATTTCTACATCCCATAATGAAGTTTTTCACCGTGATTGTGGATTTCAGAGCAGTAGTGACCCATTTTTGAGGACGTTTCCGCAATGTCATCCAAATAGTGAGAAACATCATAATGCGTTGAGGATTACCAACAATATGAAAGAGATTAACTACACGCCAGAGATTGAGGAGGGGGGGAGGTAGAGCAGACTCTGCCCGCGCACACAATGACTCCGCACCAGAGAGCCAGGTGTGCCGCCTTTAATTCACTCGACACAGACTACAGAGGACGCGATGTCCTGCCAGCAGCTCATCGCCCGCTTCTAGAGAGACCGCTAGCTTCTCTAGTGCGTAAAAATAATATATATATATATATATATAAAAAAATAATTAAATATATATAAAATCTTTAAAAATTTAATATTTTATATATTAAAATATAATTTATAATTTTTTCATATAATTAAAAAATAATAATAAAAAATTGGAATTTTTATTTCGTTTTTTTTTTTAAAATAATTCTTTTTATATCTGCACTCTTTATTTCATTTTACCGAGAGCAGCGTTAAAATTTTTACAGTCTCTATGGATGAAAATTTTATTTGCATAAGCCTGTGGGTAATCAACGTAAAATATTCATTATTCATATTCGGATCTTTTTTTTTTTTTGTTAATTATGTAAAGTGCCTGGCTGATCTTGAGTAGGTTATCGTGTCTAAAATTGACTAGTGACTTGTGACAAGCAGCCGATGTCATGTAAATGAACTGTTCTAATACAATCAGGTATCACGGAAACACGGCTTAATATCTGGCATATCTTCTGAACGCTTAACTTGGCGGGCACATAAGTCTCTTATTCGAACGAGCATTCTTTATTACTATTCAATTATTTCCTCTTAATCTTAGAACAACAACAACAACAAAATCTATACATTATTCATGGTAAGTCGTGGTGTTTCTGTAAGAGGCTTTGTAGCTATTGGAGCTTTTGACATATGAGATTAAAGTATTGGCCAATGGGCATCATGAGTGACGGAATTACCCCCTTCGAGTTGCCCCCCCCAAGCCGCTGGTGTTCATCGGCCACTTTGTCTACCCCAGCCGGCATTCGACGCGCCAGCTCGGTGCACATGCATCATTTAAATAAGCCTACGTATAAATTAATATTGATTTAAAGCTGCTGTCCCACTTACTCTGCTGAATGTGATACCGTAACTAAGTGCAGTGTAAGAAACTTCTAGTAACACTGAATGCCCCCCCAGAAAAAGCTCCTGTAAAATTTGACGCGTTCATATTTTTTGGCAGGGAACTCTTAATGGTCATGTGACACATAAGCACACACTGGCTATTGCCATAGAAACCGAGAAAAGCATCTTAAAGGTCAAGGTTTGCGTGATTATGACACCAGAGTGACATTTGTCCAAGTGGAACAGCGTCTTTAATACAGTGAGGAACCAAATGGTAGGTTCCGGGAGGGAGTGGCTTTATGAAGAGGTGGGGCTAGCCATGCCTAGGGGTGTGGCTAGTCCTAGAGAGCATTTACTATCATAATAATTATTATAATTATTATTTAAAAAAGGCAAAGATGAACATATAATTATTATTATTAGTACTATTATAATTATTATTATAATTATTATTTAAAAAAGGCAAACAAGAAGAAAATAATTATCATCATTATTATCATATTATTATTATTACTATTATTATCTGGAAAAGAAAAAAAAATATTATTATTATTATTATTATTATTATGCCACAGCACTGTTGTAAGAAAGACATTCGAGGTCTTAGGCAGCATCATATTAACCCTTGATCTCTTGAGCCGAATCATGAATTCACAATAATTCACCAGTTTTGGATCCCCAGAAACCCCGGAGAAGCTACAGTTGAGCTGGGAGCAGAAGGCACCCGATAGAAGAGATTTAAAGGAATTATGGGATGACTTGAGCGTGAAAGTAGTTTTATCACTATAGCAACCAGTGCTATAGTCCTCCCGATCATCGACGTACACTCTGGCCTGGGGCTCCAGGTCCAGGGGGTCGGCAGTCCCACCATCCATCTTGGGCAATCAGGCTGCTGGTCAACGGACTGCTTACAACTGGCCCATTTACACTACGGACTGCTTTAAGTCACAGAGTTCCAGGAGATGATGTCATATCCTGTCGACCAGCGATAAAGATGGCGGCCCTGGAAGGGGGGGTTAGTTGAGGGAGCTGCTCTGGTTTGAGGCCTAGGACAACACCCAAGGTTACTACGTCTCTGATCCTCATTTAAATTTCCACCTGTCGCTATGGCCAGCTGAAGATGATGTCATGCCGATCAACGCCACTCGGATAAGATTAAAAAGCAAATGTGTAGCGGGTGTAATCATGTTACCGTGAGGTCACCGGGAAGAAGGATCCGACATTTAATAAACGGAGATTCTAACTGATGTCTCGGAGAACCACCAGCTGATAAACATCGTGTGGCGTACTGTGCAGTAAACACGGGTCGGAGGCTTCATCTTTTATTTATCGCGGACAGCTACAAGATTTCGTTTTCACCCTTAATGTTCAAGCAGGTTTTCTACCCGAGAGCCAGGGGCCGGCCCAAGATATTGCCCTGTCTGGGTCCAAAGGTGACATGCACCCCCCTCCGACCTACATATGTCAGCCCCAAAGTCATGCAAATAAATAGAATTTATAAACAATATTTTTTCTCTTTATCTCTCCCACTTCTCATTATCTCCCCCCTTTCTTCCCATCTTTCTCCTGATCTCTCATTATATCTCTTTCAGTTTATCTCATCTATCCCTTTCCTCTTTATATCGTTTCTTAATCTGTCTCCCCTCCTCCTTATCTGTATCTTACTTCTTTATGTCTCCCCTTTATTCCCATCTCTCCTCCTCATTAGTTCTCCCTATCGCTCCCTTTCTTCATTATCACTCTCCTTTCTCGTTATCTCTCCCCCCATTTTTCATCTTTCTCATTATCTCTCCCCTTTCTTTCCATCTCTCATCGTTCTCGTCATCTTCCCCTTCTCTCTGTCTACCCATTTCTTCTCCCTATTATCTCTCCCATATACCTTTCTCTTTATCCCCAATTTCCCTACCATATCTCCCCTTTCTCACGATCTATCTCTACCCCCTCTCCCCATCTGTTACCTTCCTTAATTCCCGTTGTGAAAGAGCAGCTAGAGTGCTGAGCTCAACATCAATAGCCTGCGCGCTTCGTGAGACCTCACTCTCCATTTATTTTGGGACAGTTAGTGGGAGAATTATGATCTCCCCAACCAGCCCTGCTCCTTCAGTGGTGGGCAGTCCAATCCACCTGAGGAGAGAGCTGGCAGGGTGGCGGTGTCCGTCTCCTGTGTCTATGTGGACATGCTAAGAGCTCCCTGCCCAGGTCCGACCTATTCTCAACCCCAGGAGAAGTAGAGCTCTGAGCAGTTAGACTTTTTGGGAGTTCTTAGGCATGCATTATATAATGGCTACAATTTGCATACATGCGCTTAATAAACATTTTGAAGCCCTACCAGGATTGTAGCCCTCAAGGATGCATCTTCACTCTTTTGGGACCTAGAGCTTAGGGTTGGAAGGGGTTACCATTGCTAATTTAGAACCAATTAAAGGGCTCCTCTATCTATTTGCGGTACAAACAGGAGATTTGGTTCATAGGAATATCACAGAATCTTGCCCCATTTTTGGAGAACACCAATCATCACTGATATGAACGGCTCAGGAGATGGTTAGGTTCCTCCTGAAATGTTTTGTGCAAAATGAGCAAGCCAGGGAAGTCTCTGGAGTCTACGGGTGAAGCACTGTTTCTCCGGGGTCTCCTGGTCACTTTTCTGTTAAGGCAAGGTAGTGGTGCTTGGTCACCACCACCCAGTCCCTCGCCTAATCCACACTCATTTAAGAGTGTAGCCCAACCCAGTCATAACTAGCCATGCCTCTCACAAAGCCAATCCCCCAAAAGAGGGAGAGCTTCGGGTCTCCTACCCAATTCCAAGGTAGGGCAGGAAAGTTTCCACCATTTTCAGGACATAGGTAAAGGTTTTCACCCACCACCAATGTGTCCATTCAGGTCTTCACCAATCCTTCAGACCATGCAGACAACAAAGCTGCGTCCAGTCTTTAGTATCCTTTCTGTCGAGTTACTGCTATTTTAATAATGCTGAATTTTGGTAAACGGCCCAAAAAACTATAGAAAGACAGAAGCCGATGATTGTTCGTTTGTCTTCTTTGTGTGCGTGTCTAATTCCGGAGGACGGCGAGATGCCGGTAGAACGTTTGTTACCAAAACGTTCCTTCGGAAACATGCCCGTTTGTATGCGAGAACCGCTCTTTAGTCTCGTGTTTTGATCAGCATTAGTTCTCAGACGCTTAGAAGAAGCTGCAGCCCACAGCTGCATGCCAATGGACCTTCTCACCACTTCGGAGGAAGAAAAAAGAAAGTTCACCTTGAGAACATAGTTACCGAAATGTCATCATGCCCGTGACATTCTAAATACATCAATGTGCTGAATTTATTATTCCTGTTTTAACTCTTTCATATATATGTCACCAAATACAGTGTACCTCACCTCAGGTGTCCAAACCAGGATGCCTTGGTTTGGGGAGCCAGGATCTGGCTCCGGTGGGACCTCCTACCGGAAGAGCCACCTGGTGGCCCTCAGCTTCAGAGTGGTGGCCAAGAGAGAGCTTCCCGTTAGCTACGAGAGGGGTGTGGCTAGCTGTCTGAGTGGGTGTGGCTAGCCACCATTTGTATGGAAGTGGGAGGGGAATAAGGTGGGGGATGCCTAAACGTCGCCGTTGATTGAGCTCCATGGCTCGGAGAACCGTCGAAGCATCGGTTCACTCCGAGCGTTCCCAGGTATGCTTATGTGTCTACGGCGAGAGCAGCAATCTTAACTTCCTGTTCTCAGGACCTGCCGGATTATTCCTCCCCATTAAGTTTTCTAGTTTTACTCAACTTATTTAGTTACCCTTAAAAAAACTATGACCTCAACAATTTCTCCCCCTAAGTTTACTCCAGCAATGAAGAAGCTATCCATCTCTCTTGTGTGTCGGCAACGCTATCTCGGCCCTTGCCGTTATTTTAGACGCGCGCCTTCCTCTAAGAAGAAGAAGAAAAAAAAGAGCTCGTTTTTCAGATACAACAGGTAATGAGATCTGCGGGGACCACGAGACCACAGACTGGGAAATCAAGACTGCTTTTTGGCAGACTTTTCGATGAAGTCATGAATACAGATCAACCCAAGAACCAATCACGGTGCAACAACCACGAAATCTTATAATTCTATTGCTAAAAAAAAAAAAAAAGAAAACCTATCGACTTTGTGGTCAAATAAACTTTTAAGAACTTTTGTTTTTTGCCAGGCACACTTAATTGTCATGTGGCCGAAAATCAGGCACTGATAGGTTGTTGCCATAGAAACTAAAAACAGCTGCGGGGTTAAGCTTCAGCTTCAGAGGAGAGGATACCAGAAGAAATCATCCAATGTTAATGTGGATAACACACTGCAGAGTGTTATTATTGTTGTGTATAATTGGAACGGCACCTTTAACCCCTTAATGACAAAGACCGTACATGTACGGGCTCAAAATGCATTGTTTTCAATGGGTTTAGGGGCCGCCCATTGTCCTTAAGGGGTTAAGAACTGCGGTAGTTCTTTTTTTTAAGATTTGTAGTCAGATAGTGTAGCAAAGGGGAAAAAAGGACGGGGTGGTTCAGCTCTGGAGCTGCAGCTTCTCCCAAATTTATGATTTTGTTCTATAACGGTCAAGGACCGCATACTAAAGCACCCACAACATGCTATCGTGAGAGGGTAGATGATCAAGGGAACAGCCTACCAGCAGAAGTGGTAGATTCTTATACAGTGAGGGGATCATATCTCATTACTCTGAATTTTAATACCCCGCGGTGCAGAGTAAGTACGATTATGGAGGCTGTGCCGAGAGACCATGGTGTAGTAGGCCACCTTGAAACATCTAGTTGGCCTTGGTCAGAAGATGCCGCTGTATATGATACAGTTATGGAAGTCTACTGTGGTAGCCCTGAGAAGAAGACGAATAAACTTGGTGAAGATATGTATAATATGCCTTAAGTTGTCTTAAAGGCTTGCAGTTACCTGGCAAGGGTATCATCTTCACCAGATTAGTCCTTTCACCTAGACGTATGAAGTATCTGACTAAGGATACATTTTGCCATTAGGTTCTCTGGAAACCTGACCAGACCCCGTCGGGAAAACCAGTTGCCCAAAGACAGCCTGCAAGCAAGCGGAATATCTTCAATAGGAGGAAGCGTAGGCCATGCTTGATGTAGGCATATGGCTCCTGAACCTAAGACCTGACCAAGGATTGGACCGAATGGCCGAATGGGTCTCATCTGCCATCAAATGCTATCTTTTTATGTTTCTATTACGTGCAGTTGCTAAAACAACTACTAATTTGTCTCAATAATAGCCCTCCCGGCATGTGAAGCTCAGAACACCCATAACGAACGTTAGAAAAGGTCCGACGTTGACTACTTCTTCCATTTCCTCCGTAATTACAAAATTATGGGGGAGGGGGACCAGAATTTTGGTTGGCTCCATCAGGTCGTTAGCGGGGTTTGTTGAGCAGCCTTTCAAGAGCCGCAGACGTGGCGGCTAATAAATTGGAGATCTTCTCCTCAAACATGCAGCCCTGACAAATTAAATAAGAACGCGTCTGGGGCTGTCACGGACGGTAATGAAGGGGGAATTTATTTGGGATTTGATATTTACGCAGCATCTGCCGAGCGATCCGTAACCAGCGAAAGAAATGCTGAAGATCGTGTTCGCAAATCTCAGCCACGGAAAGGAGGGAAAAGAAAAAAAAAAAAACGCGTAACACTTCAAGAACCTCGCAATTCGACTCGTAATATTAAAAGAGGGGCCAGCAGTAGGTTTTGGGAGAGTTTCGGAGGTTAAACCGATGCAATTTACTACCAAGGGAGCCTCGGAAAAGATGAAAAAAAAAAGCCGAGCCTTAATTGGGTCAAAAAGCTTTACTGTAAGAAACTCAAAAGATTCTTCTTTTACCCATCTATTCACCCGTTTCTCCTGCTGTAAAGACCCAAACCTTAATCAGTCGTTGGTCTCGTCTCTGATTCAGGAGCCGTATGTCTATCCCATGCATGTTTACTTTCCCTGACTGTTTTACCCTCTACCACCTCTGCTGGGAGGCTGTTCCACTGATCTACAATCCTCTCAGCGGAGTATAACTTCCTTACATTACATCTAAGCACGAGGGGCAGCTTCAATTCCTGCACATCAAGGACTTCTTGAGTCCGATACCCTTCCCGGAGTCATTGGAGTAAGGCATATGCTGCATGTGCTTCATGCCCGCAGGTTACCCGCAGCTCTCCCTTTTTCCTGCAGAAGGGTTTTGTGAAGGGGTGGGGCTTTGTGAGGGGTGGGTTAGGAGGAGGGGAAGTGGGAGGGGAGTGGGCGTGGCCAGACACCTCTCCCCTGCCCGGAGAAAGAAGAAACTGACCCGGAGACCTGGGGAATCAGAGCTGAATTCAAGAGGAACCATTAAAAATAATAATAATAAAGTTCTGTCCATGAAAACTTTACTTTACAAAGAGGGTGGTAGATAAGTGGAACAGCCTCCCAGCAGAAGTGGTAGCGGTTAAGCATGCATGGGATAGGCATATGGCTCCTGAATCTAAGGCTAGACATAATCACTTTGTAGCACTGAGAGAGGCCATTAATTACTAAATAACAATGTGGAGAGTCCAGAATATTGATCTGTTCCATTTTTATGCCGTAGAAGCTCCGTATTCTACCAACTATGAAATTCCTCCAAAATACCTAGCTGGTTATCTGCCAATGTGCCAAGTTATTTTTATATATAAATTTTTTTTATTATTTATTATTTTATTTAGGGTGAAACGGATTTGATGAAGACTCTCTCTCATCTCTCTCTGCGGGGAAATAAACATTCTTGGCCCAACTAACCGCAGCACATAGTTAAAAAACTTTTACGGTTACGGACGGTTGATTCTATCATTCTCACCCATTATTGATCGAAAAAGATATCTTTCACATTTCTTACTACCCCGGAGTTCACCGTTAAAAAAGAATAAATAAAAAATAAATAATAAAAGTAAAAAAAAATTTAAAAAAAACAACTTGAAATATCAAGAAAACCAAGAATGGATATGTCGGTGAGGTCACCGTGAAGCTGACATATTGCTCAGTTAGTTGGAATGGAAAAGGATTTGGACCTCGGAGTTATTTTAACTCTATTGTTACCAGCGGACAAAAGGATTCATTGGAAAAGAATTAAATCACAGATAATCCTAATGCGAAAAAAAAAGAAGAAGATTAAAATAAAAGATTACAAAATATATAGTGCATGAAATTATACAGCAATAGTCAGCTGAACACAGCGTTATAGATTTAGGTTTTTATAATAAAAAAAAAAATTACATTAAAAATAAAAATAATTCGGATTTTATATTTAATAATTAAAATACATTTCTTAACTATACATAATATAGATATATATATAGTAAAATATGCGTAGCTTACGATGCTATCTAAATGGTGAGAGAAACATATGTCATGTAATTCTATCTAGACTATATATATAAAATATCTATATATATATAAGAAAGAGAGAGAGAGTAAATATACTTACAAAATCATTTTAAAAAAAGTTTATATTATATATATATAAAATGTATAATATATATAAAAATATATATAT
Organism: Spea multiplicata; assembly: GCA_009364415.1. Lineage (NCBI taxonomy): Eukaryota > Metazoa > Chordata > Amphibia > Anura > Pelobatidae > Spea > Spea multiplicata. The sequence continues at coordinate 10,291,787 of VKOC01000007.1, forward strand.
ATTATATAAATAATAATACTTTATATTATAGTATATAATTATGCTTATGAATAATATATATATGTATATATAGAGAGGAGGGAGAGAAAAATAAAGTATTATTTTATATTATATATTATTTTTGGTTTTATAGATATACATTTTATATTTATATATATAATATAAAAAACTTTAAAAAAATGATTTTGATAATATATTATTTTATATATATATTTTTTTTTTTATTATAGATATACATTTTAATTTATATATATATAATAGAAAAAGTTTTTTTTTACATTTCTCCAAAGTTATGGTGATCCATCATATTGCCGAATATTATAGTATTTTATGTCTACTAACAGGAGGGGATCAGAGACGGATGTTGCACCCGTCCACAAACATTTCGTCTGTGGGCCCCTGGCAATGAAAGGGTTACACATTAGCTCCGTTTCGCCTAATAAAGGAGCTTCCACTCCGTAGTTATGGTAACCAATCTCTGAAGTGTGTAGGGCACAAAGATTAACCCCCTATAGCTCTCTTCACTACGGTTATCTATATATACCCCCCCCCAAAAAAAAAAAAAACAGCTTGCTTGTTTTCGTTAATATTTATTTAATCACTAACATCGGATTCAAAATAATTCAAAAATATCGTTTTTTTAGTTGGTTTTGCTGCATATTAGCCTTTTTTAAGTGTTGGAGTTCTGTTATCATGCAGCCTGTGGGAAACCACGGACGCTCTCTGTCTTACTCACACAGCCGGACTCTCTGACCAATGAAAGTCTATGGAGGAGCGGACTTCATTAGCATTGCCGTAAAGCATCAGCTCGGTGTGGTGTTTGAGCCGGGAAAGCAAATCAATATATCACACGACTGACAGCAACGGCGCCTCCAGGACTGCAGATAAAGGGAGTTAATTAGGGGGTTATTACTGTATACATCACTGGGGGGGTAGTTACTGTATACAGCGCTGGGGGTTATTACAGATTTGCCGTAAATACGGTAAATTATATTTTTTCCAGCTGTTGAGTCTGATTTCTTGGGATCCCGTCGGCCGTCAGCCATCTTATTCGCCGAGGTAAAAAGATTAGAGGGCGTCCTAATAATGTAAACATGGAGCGGTTATTTAGACGTTCCGCGCGGGGTAATTGTTACTTAAATCACAGATCAGACTGACAGACGGCTTTCACG
>VKOC01000007.1:10301809-10312043 GCA_009364415.1 Spea multiplicata
CGGCAATACAGCAGGAAGCACCGGTACCGGTAAGTGTGTGTGTTAGTGTGTGTGTGTAGTGTGTGTGTGTTAGTTAAATAGGGGCATAGGGCATTTCTGGAATGCCTTATACCCCTGTATGCCACTCTGGCATTTAGGGGGTTAAAAGGCATATTATGGGGCAGAGTGGCGTATAGAGGGTCAAAAGGCATACCATGGGGCATAGTGGCATATAGAGGGTTAAAAAGCATATCATGGGCCACAGTGCCATATGGGAGCGGCAAGCCTGGGGGCCGATGTACGTAACTGGGGGACAGGTTGGAAAATACAAGGAAATAAAAACAAAAAAAATATTTTTCTCAATCATAGCTTTTATTAAAAAAATAGTTTACATGAATTAACATTTACTGGTAAAACTTTTTTTCCTTTGGGGTCATCTTATATTCAGGCTTTTTCTTTCTTTTTTTTCCCTAATTTAATATTCAGATTTTTGGGGGTCTCTTATAATCGAGCAAATACGGTAGTTCAAACGTTTGGGGTCACTCAGAAATGTCTGTTTTTTTTGTAGAAAAGCATATTTTTACCATTAAAATAACATGAGATGGATCAGAAATCCAGCACAGACGGGGTTAATGTTGTAAACGACTATTGTAGCTGGAAACGGCTGATTTTTAATGGAATCTCTTCATAGGCGTACAGAGGCCTTTATCACTCCCATCACTCCTGTGTCCCAATGGCCTTTTATCACTTCGCATCAACTCTGTGTTCATGGCCCTTTATCACTCCCATCACTGGCCCATGTTCCAATGGCCCTTTATCCACTCCCATGCACTCCTGTTCCCAATGGCCCCTTTATCACTCCCATCACCCTCGGCATGTTCCAATGGCCCTTTATCAAATCGCCATCACTCCCGTGTTCGCAATGGCCCTTTTATCACTCCCTCACTCCTGTGCTCCAATGGCCCTTTATCACTACCATCACTCCTGGGTTCCCAATGGCCCTTTATCACTCCCATCACTCCTGTGTTCCAGTGGCCGCTTTTATCACTCCATCCACTCCTGGGTTCCAAATGGCCCTTTATCAGCTCCATCACTTCTGTGGTCCCAAATGGCCCCTTTATCCACTCCCATCACTCCGTGTTCCAGATGGCCCTTTATCACTCCATCAACTCCTGTGTTCGCACGTGGGCCCTTTAATACTCATCCTGTCCCGTGTTCGCAATTGGCCCTTTTAATCACTTCCCATGCACTCCTTGGGTTCCAATGGCCCTTTATCACTCCCATCACTCCTGTGTCCCCAATGGCCCTTTATACTTATCCCATCACTCCTGTGTTCCAAAATGGCCCTTTAATCACTCCCCATGCACTCCTGGGTTCCAAATGGCCTTTTATTCACTCCATCACTCCTGTGTCCGCAATGGCCCTTTTATCACTCGCATCACTCCTGTGTTCCAATGGCCCTTTAATCACTCCCCATCACTCCTGTGTTCCCCAATGGCCCCTTTATCAAAACTCCCATCACATCCCGTGTTCCCATATGGCCTTTATCACTCCCATCACTCCTGTGCTGCAATGGCCCTTTTATCACTCCCAATCACTCCTGGGTTTTCCAAATAGGCCCTTTATCACTCCCGCATCACCTCCTGTGTTCCCTGTGGCCCCTTTATTCACTCCCATCACTCTGGGTTCCAATGGCCGCTTTATCAACGTGCCCATCACTCCTGTGTCGCAATGGCCCTTTTATCACTCCCATCACTCCCGTGTTCCAAAATGGCCGCTTTATGCACTCTCCATCAACTCCTGTGTTCCAGTGGCCCTTATCACTCCCATCACTCTGTGTCGCCAAATGGCCCTTTATCACTCCCATCACTCCTGGGTTCCAATGGCTTGTTGTGTTCGCTGATCCAAGTTTAAGTTTTTGCGTCACATGACAATTAAGTGTTCCCGGCATAAATTGTAAATAAGAGAACGTTTCATATGTTAAAATAATTATTTCTGGGGTCTCCGGGAGAATCGTTGCTTCCCCCAAGTCTCTGGGTCGCTCTCGTCGATATCCAGGGGGGGCGGGGAACGGCATGTAGCCACACCCAACCCGATTCTCCTCCCATCATGTTTAATGGTGCTTATGGTTAGCCCTGCCCTTCCTATGTCTAGCCACACCCCTCACGTTTCTATTCCCACCCCCTCACAAAGCCACTCCCTTAAAAGAGGGAGCGCTCTGGGTAGCCTACACTCCCAGGTCCCAGGTATGTATATAATATATCCGGATTGTCAAGAACTAAAATAACTTATGTATCTATCCCGCCCTATAAATGTATACAATTGGAGCAGTGATTGCCATCATTATTCCTCCCCATTGAGTCGCAGTCGTTCTTTATGTTCAATTCCAAAAACAATTGGTATGATTGCTGCAATTAGATGTGGGTAAATTTAGAAACCCTTCCTGTGTAATTAGTAGTCACCCCCGAGAAATATGGCACATACTACAACAGGACTTCCCGGGGGACTTCTGGAAGAGGGCCGCGCCAAAGCTTTCCGACAAAGATATAGTGATTAACCCCCCCCCGACTGGAGCAGCAGCAAGGAGGATACTGTAGTCGGTTTAGAGGAGGTTAACTAGATATAGAGGGTAGAAGTCAAGGGAGTGGAGCAAAAATAACCTTTTATTTAACTCTGTACACCCCTCTGCTGTCCAAATGGTTTGGTCTGCTCTCTCCCTCTGGTTGGTCTCCTCCCCTTCACTCTGGCAGCTGCTCCTTCACAGGCACAGAGTCCCCGCCTGGGCAGGGATGCAGTTTGCAGGCTGCAGACACAGGGTACTTTCTTTCAAACATGTATTGCAGCTAGGACGAGGTAATACTTCCTACCCGCGTCCCGATAAGAGGGGGCCCTGCAATTTTTGAGGAAGGCCCTGAGTGAACGCTCCCACGCTACAAAAGATTCTAGTTACACTTAAAGTGGTTTCGCTAACTCTATACTTGTGAACTCTCTCACTTTGACCCACAGTCTCTGGGTGAAGTGCACTCTCCTCTTTCGCCGACGAAGGGGAAGTGACCCTTTAGCCACGCCCACTCTCCACCCATTTCTCCTCCTACCTATTTAAGGCTATCTGGGCTTGCCCCACTATTCCTCTCACACAGCTAGCCCTTCATGAATCCACACTAAGAGGGAGAGCTCAGGGCAAGAGGAGCCTGGCATCTTATGGCACGGAAGGGGCGGTTAAAGCTGGGTGGCCCCCGGCTCCATGACCCCCCTTCCATTTCTCTTCTAACATATACATATTAAAGGTGTTGTTCCACCTACTGTACTGCCCCTTAATATAGCAACGTGTCCCAGTTTTTGGGGTTTTCTTTGGCAGCAGCCTATCAGTGCTGGATGTTTTTGTGAGTGTCATGTGACAGTTAAGCGTTCCCGGCAAAAATGGCCTTGGTTATTCCGCAGTAGTAGGAACGTTGTTTCTAAAGCGAGACGGTTCTTTTCTGCCGTCGAATCCCATTTTCTCTCCTTTTCTACGTATCTTGATCAAAATGAAATATTACGGGGTGGGGGGGAGGGGCTTGTGACTGTAGCAAAAAAATGTGCATTACTGCCCTGCTGAGAATATTGTTTTTCCGATGGAAATCGAAAGGTTAAAAGCCTGCCGCGTTTCCATTCCGTAGCCTTTTTACCCCGTCGCCTCCACTTGCCGGGAACGAACGTCACGGATGTTGAATATGTAGCGTGTGATTGTATGATTACTTAGGGGCAATTTCGCCAGCACGCAAGACGCATTTACAGTAATATACACATAAAAAAAAACAACAAAAAAAAACAACGAGCTTGGCTGTCTATCAGCCTCCAACGATTTTATTTATAGCCGCGAGGTCGCGTTTTTCCTGATAATGTGGATAATAAGGAACGGCAAAACAGAGTAATGAAGGCTCGGTGGGAAACGGAATTAAAACCGCTCTCTCGCCCCGGCTCTCCCGCCGCACAACCTCCCGTCCGTCAAGACTCTACACGCGCGACCCGCCAAGTAGATAGTCCCTTTCGCTTTTAAGTGTTTACCAAGCTCCCGGGGAGACATTGTGTGCGTTTCGTGCAATTTCGTAACACTTAGAAGCGATTAAAGAGCATTATTGCCATCGGAGCTCTCGGCTCTGCGTTGGATAAGCGATGCTTTCGGCGGAGAGAATGTGTCGCTGAAAACCAACCGTGGTACGGAAGCGTGAATGTGCTTCCCCCCCGGGGGCCATTGCCCGAGGTAAAATCCACCACAGACACACAAATTCTCTCCAGGCGGCCCCTCTGCGCAAGGATATGACTCCCAGTGGGGCCACCAGCCTCTATCCTCCACGCCATCATCCTTACTGTTGAGATATGATGTCATTCCATCTTTTAAGGAGTCGCAGAACTGGGCAGAAACCGCCTATAGGAGATGTAGACACCCAGCCTGGTCCTCCATAGTGTTAATGGGCTTGTTGGGGGAGATCATTGATTTCCCCTCTATCCCTTCAAACCTTGACGTTCCAGAAAACCTATCATGGTGGCACGGAACCTCATGATTAAAGTAGTGGTGTCCTGGGACTACCTCACACCCGAGGCAGTGCTTGAGAACCACCATTTCTCAACCCACCAGGAAGTTGGGCATGATGACGTGATGGCGCAAGAAGGCCTTTATGGATGGAACGCTGTGCTCCATTCATGGCGAGTGAGTGCTGCGGATCGAAAGTCTAGTTGGCTTAGACAAGAATACGCCATGGGGATCAAAAAAATAGCTCAAAAAGGGTTCTTGTGTCCAAAAGCATGGCCGAGAACATTTTGTATGAACAGTCAAACTCCACTTCGGTGACCCAAATGATGATTTTTTTTGCCCTGAGTTTGATAAAGCCAGAGCTGTTATCGATCCATCGCTTGCCCTCGTCACACGTCTATCCACCGCGGACTATTAAAAAGTTATTTATGAGTTGGGAAGCTCGCCTGTTGATAACGCTTTCCTTTGTGATTGTATTGAACTGAAAATAATTGGCCGGCCAGGCTTGCTTATGTTTGTAAACAACTGCAGAAACATGCCTTAATTACCCAAACAAAGGGCAAGTCGGACGAAAAAATATAAAAATAGCTCACCTTCCCAATGAAGGTCATCCAAAGACGGGATGATTATGGCTATAGATATTAAATTAGACTCCCAAGATGAATACAGACCGACCCCCGACTCATGTAGCTTCTACATACGTAGCTGGTCTGCATGGACCAAAACAACATTTTCAATTCGTTCTTTTCGTTCTAATTTCCTGCCTTTTCAGTTCATAACTTACCCTCTTTTACTCTCTCGCACTCTCTTTCACATTCTCTCATGCTCACACACTGTCTCATTCATGCTCATTCTCTCTCAATGTCTCCCTACCTTCTCTGCCAACCACTTCCTTGTCTCTGTCTCCTTTTCCGCAAGCTCTGCTTCTTGCTTCTTCTTGTCCCTCTGTCCTCTTTCTTTGTCCGCTTCTCCTCTTACGTCTGCTCCCTTGTCTAGCGCTTCAGGAAAAAGGCGGAGCCACCATGCACACCCTCTCCCCCCGATTGGAGGAATGGGGGAGAGGCTGTCCCTGTGGTGTACCCTCTTTTGCGGAAGTCCTCCAAGAGGCCAGAATATTGCAGACAGATTCACGGAGGAAGAGAGGTGCGAAATTGGTCAATTTTATTAAAACGTGTACGAATCTGAATGTGCAAGTCTACTGGTAATATAAGGCACATTAATTTACGTAAGTCGGGGACATTCTTTATGCGGAGTCCTTCATTGAAGGTGAAAAAATGTGACATAAACGTTCAGCACCTCAGACCTCTCATCTTCAGATGGAAGCAATCTGAAGAAGAGACCTTTGCGTTCATGGCTATCCCTTTGACATAATGCAAATGTAGTAATGGTCATCTTAATAGTGAAGCCAGGCTTACTGTAGGGGCTCTTGGGCCCCTGTTGTTCATCATATTTGTTTTCTGGAGAGAGCATGCGCGCTGACCTGACAATGTGCCTCATACTTCACTCCATATGTATCTTGGTGTCATGGGATGCACACATGTTCTAGCATCCTCTGATGTATTTAGAGTTCTAGATTGAACCAGTCACACCAAATCAGGTCCCTCATCACACACAGCATACACGCTATCAACATACTTTTCTTCAACAAGGTGCAGTCTTCACCTTGAGCTTCATGTGATCCATGTGTGCTCTCTGCACAGATACCTTATTGCGTAATCGGAGTTAATTATATTGTGTAATCTGAGTTAATTTAACACCAGGATCTTCATAGCCCTGGAATTAGGTTCCTCGTGGGCAGGGCCATCACTACCATATAAGCAGATTAAGCAGCTGCTTAGGGCCTTCATTAACCTAAGGATCCCCATTAGAGGATGTGGAAGCAGTGAAGCTCACGTTCCTCTTAAATTTCTGCACTATAATATAATTGGCCCTCCACATCTTTTTTTGCCAAGGGCCCGTAAAATCACCCATACCCACCCATATTTAATAGTTTCTATGTCATTGGGCCACTGTAGCTCTTTAGGTCGAATTATATTATTTTACAGATCCTGTAAAATCTATAAAAGAATCCGACTTGAAAACATTACGAGCAACTATGTTAGTAGCGCATTTATCGTTCGTTTCAAGGTAATTTAAAAAAAAAAATCTGCTTTTATTCTGACTTAATGGATACGATTTTTTAATCCACCATTTATAGCCGACGCTTTGCGGCGTTTCTAATGACTTTATGGACTCAAAGTAATAATAGCTTTTTTTCGGTACTTTTTACGGCACGGAATAAACATCTAGGAAGGAGGGAAAGAGAACATGCAATTACTGAAGTTATAAAGTATACGATATGCGTAGAAGTTAAAGCGAAGCTGGTTCACACAGCGAGATCTCTTATTGGGTTTTCAATGAGTACCTGGCTTTGTAGGCAAACCATATATGAAACGGGAACATCTCAAGGTAGGTTACCCGGGGCTTTTAATCTACTGGGGCAGTGGAATCTTGAAGGAATTGGATTTTAGGAGAAGGACAGCGAGTGGGAATCACCAGAATATGGGTAGGAAGAAGGCATGGTCATGTGCCATTTTTTTGCCCGGAGAAAGTAGAAACGGCATGGAGACCATGGGAAGTAGGACCTCACCCGGAGACTCCGGGTCAAAATCCGAGTCACCTATCCTACTCTGGCTTAGAATTCAATGGTTAGATTTCCAGGTATCTCCAGATGTTTTTCACCCTCCAACAACACTTAAAGAGATGCTGTAGGAACTTTATCGGTCTGAGGACTTCTTTATCGCATGCTCTAAATATTACCCCTAGTAGACGAGGGATCGCTAGCATTTAAAGGAGAACTGTTGCGTTGTAAATATGTTTATTTTTCTCCTCAACACTCCTGTCACTTAAAAAAAACTTTATTGGGATAATTAAATATTACTATGTGTTACATCACAGCAGCCCGACCTCCTACAACCACGTCCGGTCCCCTTTAAACGAGTAGACCTTCAAGCAAACTCCCCCCTTCTGTGATGTCACAAATTGGCAGGCAACCAATCAGTGCAGAGGGAACACATTAAGAGTAGTCCATCAAAATGTCAGTAATTAGGAAAGCTGGGGGGAAAACGTCTAGATGGACCAGGTTCTTTCAACTGCTCCTCTCCCACCCTTGTCAGGGACCATAAGGAAGATGTTACCCCCAAAGTGCCTTTAACTTATCAAGTGCCATTGAGTAGCATCTTAAGCCTATAACATATTTCATTGGATGTGGGTTAAACTGTTAAGACCCAGTATGCAATGGTTTTCAAACTTGGTAGACTTGGCCATTCTGGTTTGGTGCTAAGTTGAAATTGTTTTTGCCTCTATACTTGAAGAAGAACGTGCCGAAGCTCAAGATTCTGCCGGCATCTCCAGGAGCCCATGGGTTAATACATGAAAACTTTCTGTTAAGTGGAAAGCAATCTTCAGAATGGTGAATGTACCCCGAGGAACATTTTGATGGCTCTTAGTGATGACCTTGAATCGTCATTTAAACTTGATGGAGCTGCCTCTCTTATCCTTCAAGATCTCGGTTTTGGTGTTGGTCGTTTCTTTTCATTTTTTTCTCCCCGGTACAAATACACATGCTGGCTTGTCCCTTTTTTTTATACTGAGAGATTCATCAGGACAGAAATGGATGTCACAATTGTTCCAAATTGCTTCCTTTAGATCAATAAGCCCTTTTACCTCGGTCTAGAGGTAGAGTGCTTCCCTTTTTTTTTTCTGCCTTAGGCTTAAAAGCTGGAGAGACGACAGGTTACATAAGTTCAGTGTAAGGTGAACAGTCAAAATGAGTCTAAAATGCACTCAGCCTTGCAAATTTGCTTCTAAAATAATTATAACTAGCCGGATGGAAGTCTGCGTAGGAGGATCATGTAGGGCTTTGGCTGGAGCAAACTGGGTTAGAAGATCATTTGATATTGAAACACATGGGTAGCTAACCCGTTCACATTGCGTACATTTTAATCTGATGGGATGATTTGGGGTTTATTTCCTTTATTTCTTCATGAGCCCAGAGTGATAGCTTTTTTGTTTCCTCTTGTGTCTCGACATTATAGTTAGGAAGGCGAAGGACCTGGAGAGGTCACGTGGAGCTGAAGGAGGGCGGTTGGATACTCAGAAGAACCTGTGGATCTTGACATAGAAGGTTCCTGGCTACTCGTAACAATAACCATAACTCGGGAACTCTCCGGGTCTGACCCACAGTCTCCTGGTGAAGCCCTGCTTCCCTGAGTCTCTGGGTCATTTTCTTCTGTCTTTAATTTTCACTGGTCCTCAACCAGATCTCTCCCGCTAAAGTCTGTCTGGGGCTTGTATGTGGCTAGCCCCATCCCTACATGAAGCAGCTCCTCCAGAAGAAGCAGAGCTCCGAGTAGCCTTCCTTTGGAAGTCCTCAATAGCACCTGCTCCATCTTAGAGGCAAACCAACATCTTCATGGAGGGGTATGTTGAACCTGCTGATCTGGTCACTGCTGAAGTGCTATAAGAACGATAGTCTTAGAATGTCAGAACATCCGTTCTTCTGCTTCCTTAATTCACTGTCAGAGCTGATGCAGCATCAGGATCTGTCAGCAAAAGCGAGACCCTTCTTGGTCTCTCCAGGCCCTACTGAGATCTCCGATGACCACCCGATTGGGACATAGCGTGAGCCTTGCTTCCTGATAACATTGCGATCAGTGGGGAGGGAGAACAGCGTTTCTCTGCCTTCAAAAAACGATACATTTGATTCAAAACAATAAAAAATATATATTTATGGGCACCCTGGAGATGTCACCATGACACGGCGCGCCCCTTCTCGTTACAAGAAGTAAATTAAATGCGCAAAACACAGGAGACCGGGGTGATAAGGTTGACCATCAACTCATGGATGATACGCAATTTCTTTTTCGCACATCTCTTGGTTAAGATGACTTTACAACTTTTGGAATGGGGTCATGACACATAATAATGAAGCTCCACGGATATCCTAAAACCGGGTGTCTTATGCCATAAAGCTGCTTATTAAGATGATGGGAACGACGAAGCACTGGGGCATTTTGTAGGTAATTTTCTCCGTTGTTGTGTCAGGCATGATAAATGTTGTTCCATGTCTACATGTTGATGGATTTGAGCTTCCCAAGACCTCGTGGTGTAAATTAGTGGTTATCAACCACCGTACCATGAACCCGAGATAATCTCTTCCAAAGAATTTGCCGAGCGTGGTCTTAAAGTACGCGAGGTTCCATGTGCGTTCTTAGAATCCTACTTGTGTTGTCAAGGAAATACCGTCGCTTAATACGAAGAGACAGGCCGAGGATCCTAACCTTCCTCGTTAATATTCGATGTTTCCCGGTGCTGTTATGACTAGCTCGGTGGATGTATTTCAGTTCACTTAACCTATATGTGTCACTCGTAGCATATACTGTCTCAAGCTACTCTATTATATATAATACATGAGATATAATATATTATAGGAGGACAGAAGGTCACGTATATGCAGACTGAGGTTCACTATGACTATGAATGACTACAGCAGCCTCGACTCTCGTGCTAGGCATTCCCAGAAAACACATAGCCCCCCCAATGAACACACAACAACCATGTTTTGGGTAGAAAAGGCGTTAACAGGACAATGACCTGCACAGGGTAAACCAATAAATAACATAACTTAACATACATTAACCATTTAATGGAACAACCACCCCAAGCTTACCAGGTTATCCAGGTAAGGATAAAAAAATGCTG
>VKOC01000007.1:10312143-10328147 GCA_009364415.1 Spea multiplicata
TTCTCACAATCTCCCCTCTCCCTCCCTAACCCACCTTCTCACGATCTACCTACCCCCCCTTTGTAGGTCACTTACCGTCAGCTCCTGTGTTGGGAGCGTGAGGCGTTTGTCTCGGGTGCCGGCGCTTCACTGCTGAGCGCTGGCATATGACGTGAAGCGCCGGCAACCCGAGCAAACCGCCTCACGCTCCCAACGTGCATCTGGGCAGCGCTGTGGCAAGGCCGGCGTGGTCAGCGAGCGGGAGCAGCGGCATCCTGGATTTCTGTCAGTCAGGGGGCCCCAAGAGTTGGCCGACGCGGTCGTTTTCAGCAACCGCTCGGCACCCCTTGGGCCCCCTACTGGCAGAACTCCAGGCGCCGGTCGGCAGTCCGCGACACCCTGCGAACCCGTATTTCCGATACTGGTGGGGGTTATAATTATTTAATACAGGCTGGGGGTTATATTACTCGTATACATGCTGGGGGTAATTAATACCTGTATACACGCTGGGGTTAATTACTGTATACAGCGCTGGGGGGTATACAGTGCTGGGGGGGTTATATTGTATACAGCGCTGGGAGGGTTATTACTGTATACAGCGCTGGGGTTTATGCTCATGGAGAATAAGTATTCTATTTGTGGTTCAGCTAAACAGAGAACGGGTGATAATATAATTGTATAGATGTGATATACATTTCTCTATACGTTTCGTGTAATTATTTATATGAGGCCCTCTACATGATTAGGCGGCACCCCGCCAAGAGACTTCCACGTCGTACGAGCTGGCAGAGGGGATCATGGGTAGGTGAGCACTGGCGTGAAACATTGAAATCAATGGCACATTTACTATTTATGAGACCTTCTGCGTCAAAACCATAGCTGAAGGGTCTAAAAAGTACGGCGGGGGGAAAATACCCTGTTATGGGCAGCCACTGACCCCGTTATTACCATGTAAACGTTATATCTACTGGCCGGCAAAAGATCGCGTCTAGCTTCTCATTAAGGGGCCACGCTGGACTGATGTCAGTCTTTATCTTGCTCATCTCTTGAATCTCAACCGCTTCCAAGAAGCGACTTCATTCCGCTTAACGACGCCGCGGAATTACAATCGCTCATCCTTGCAAGCAATTTATTTTGGGATATGTGGCTTATTAAGAACCCATCTTATGCATAAATAAGTAGGTTTTGGAGTAAAACAGACCTTGCGGTTGTAAAACGGCTTCTTGTAACAAATCGCGTCAGCTTAACAAAAAAAGGGGGGGTCTTTTCTCCGGCCGTCGGGGATTTCAGCGTCCGATCTCCATTATTGGACGTTCGTGTAAATCGGGCCTCCTTCAGTTGGGTTTTGATGCTGGAAACAAAGGGTGTTTCTAGGAACGCGGTTTCTAATGACTTTTTGTCATCGGGGTGGTGGGGGGGGGATATAATGAGTTTCGGTTGAATGGGCTCAATTCTATCCATCTTAATCTATTTTCAGGAAAATGGAGCACTTGACCTTGAGAAAGCTCGTATCTGAGCCGGTTCAAGTGAAACAGTAAGTGTATATTATATGTTAAAGATTCTGACGCCCTGAAAAAAAACAAATTAAATAAAGTAATCTTTGATAAAGGTCTGGACCTTCGCTAATGATGATGATGACGGGGCCCTAGTTCCACCAATTGGCCAGCCGGCCCAGATGTACCTGCCGATAGTGATGCCATTACTCTTTAGTTATTCGAATAAGACATTATGAGTAACTTATGACATCACCAGCTCACTCTTCCGAAAACAGGAAGCGTACTTAAGTATGCTTCCTGCACATGCTCAGTAGCAGCCCCCTGTGAAGTGAGCACCTGTGGAAGTCAACTGGCGGGAGACAAGACAATCGCTACTCCCACTGATTTCAATGGCAGCTCAGCTAACATTAACTTCAAGAGAAGTGCTACTGAGCATGCACAGGAAGTGTACCGAAGTACACTTCCTGCTATGAGCACAGGCAGCTGGGGGAGGAGTTAAACGAGGCTGAAGTCTTACTTTCTAACACCAAAAAGCTGGTTATTTGGGTAAGTGGGGGTCGGTGGTGGCGTTTGCACTTGAGCACGTTACCCTCTACCTTCACATACGTGCCTTAAGGAGGTACATACTTGTTAACCCCTTACCTGGACCCACATCTTAACTCTTTGTGCTCCATAAAGTCACCCCCACATTCACGCTAACCTTTTGAGCGCAACACTTTAAATACATTAACCCCCCCCCAAATATAACAGCACACACTTTACTACACACATTATATATACACACACAATGTATATATATATATATATATAAAATGTGTGCCCTGAAATAGCATGAATTAATAGCCTGAGATTAGTTGTTGCCAGGAGACCCGCAGCCGTATGAATAATGACATTTAACTCCTGCTAATCAGAGATCACAAGCAGGCACGCCACGGTCACAAACCTACCGCTACCTTTCAACGCCGGCCGCAAGTCACGCTTACACCAGGGCGCCGCGTCGACCTCGCACCGCTCCCTTCGTGATAAGAAGCGCGGCTTTCAATAAAATCCAACCGCAGAAGGAAAAAAAAAATTCCCATTTCGATGTCTTTTTTTGTTCTTGCTCCCTGGTGACCCGTTTAACCCCTTAAGGACAATGGGCGGTCCCTAAACCCATTCAAACAATGCATTTTGAGCCCGTACATGTACGGGCTTTGCCGTTAAGGGGTTAAATGGACATGTCGTTATCGTTTGGGCAGCACCCCGTCTCCTTTCTCACTTTGAATGGTCGAGCGGCGTTTAACCTATCGCTTCTGCCGGATTGCGAGTGCCGGGCTGGCTCTTCAATGCCCCGTTTTGAGCCACGGAGTTCATTTAAAGACAGATACTAGTATGACCCTCAGCGAGCTATAATAAGACGGTGGAATTCTATTTTAACTCCGTAACGCTAATGTTCACGGACACGTTTTGTCTTGGAGGAACCCAGCACTAGAACGGTAGAATTGTAGTATTTTTTTTTCTACGAAGAATCTTTAGTAATCTGACTCACATGTCCAAGAAACCTCGGGGATGCCCTCAGAAAAAAAAGGTCATCTCCTCAGATGCCGAGTCCACTCACCCTCGGCGCCCACAAGATCAAAATAATCTCTGACATATTTAGACAGAGGATATAACCTGTAATTCCTGGAATAGACATGAGCTGGTCCTGTTACTATGTCCTATGTCCTATGTATGCTTGTGGTCTTCTTCTACGAACGACGCCTTCCACCACCTCCTCGCTGATGTCCTTACTTTTGGCCGTCGGGAGATGGCTTTGGTGGACTGTTTCAGGCTCTCCATGGCGTTAATGGGCCTGCTGGGGAGATAGCTGATCTCCCCTACAACTGGCCCATTGAGTAGTGGTGTTGCAGGAAGCCTGGAGACCCCCATTATGTGGCAGAGGGGCAACCCCCCCCGAACCTGCCACTCTACACTCTAGGCCAGAATACATCACTGACCACAGTCCCATTGGCAGAAGTCCTCCTCACCAATTACCCTCTCCTCATCCCTTGAGTTTTTCCCGAGGCCTTCCACCTACACCAAATCCAAGCCCCTGGTTGGTTCCTGCTTCTCGTGTTCCAATCGATTGGTCCTTCCAAATCCTGACTGGTGTGATATGTCGTGACTGGTGGTCCCGACCTTTGAAGATTTTCCCTGGGTGAGCTAGAGAATCTACCCCGTCGTAGCCAGCTTGGACCACGAGGAAGTTGGCAGCACTGGCCAGGGACCTAGTTAGCACTACAATACTAGAATTACATGATTGAGGTAAATGTTGAACTTTTTTATAACTTGTTATTTTTCAATACAACTTTGGGGGTAATCTTTGCCTTTATACCCCTTGTTCTCATACAGATCCAACTCCTCTTTCTTTTGCTGAGAGCGAGTTTGATACATAAACTTTTAAGAAGCCTATTTTTCTCCCAGTTTCTATGGCAACAGCCTATCAGTGCCTGCTATTTGGGTCACATGACATTTAATGGTGCCTGGGTAAAAAAATATGAAAGTGGCAAAATTTTACATTTTACAAAACTAATTATATCTGGGAAGGGTTTGGGCACTGAGAATAATTATTATTTTAGTATTTTTCCCATTATCAGTATTATTATAATAATAACATCTTATCTTATAATATAACCAAATTAGCGGTTAACCCTTTTTACAGTTTCTGCGAGCAAATATCCAATAAAAAACAAACAAAAAAAACCAATTTTTTGGCTTAAATAAAGATATAAAATATAATACATTTAAATTTAACCAATAATTAAAAAAACAGCATATATTATACTTGTCAAAATACCGATTTTATAATAAAAATAATAATGTTTGCACACACGTCAAATATATTGCAGAAAAGAAAAAAAAACGCTGTCAGATTTCATTATATAAATTCTTGCGACATGAGATTGGCAGGTGAAAACGAACACGTCCCCCCGATAAAGAAAAATGCCACTCTTCGCCCTTGGTAAAATAATCTTAACCCCTTAAGGAACAATGGGCAGTCCCTAAACCCATGGAAAACCATGCGTTTTGACCCCTTTGTCATTAAGGGGTTAAAGCCAACGGCAAGATTGTGACATCTTATTTTGAGGACAGCTGTAGAAATCCATAGCGTTGTTTTTTTTTTTCTGCACATGGTCAAGGGTTAAAAAAAAAAACAATGTTTACGCATTTTGCAGTGGAAAAAAAAAATCCATTTTCTTTTAACTTGGAATCCAAGCCTCTGGGCGCCAAGTAGAAAAAAAAGAAGATTGGGGGGGGGGGGAATGTCAATGTGAAGAGGTTTCAGGCACTTTCAGATCCTAAAAGCTATTAACCGCTTGAGTGCCAGAGGTTAAAGGCACAAGAGGTGCCATGGCCCTGTCCCAATGGAAATACATGAAGGTCCTTGTGATGGAGAAGTCGTTATGATTGAGTCAATGGCCGTGCTGATAAAGGTAAACATTAAGTCCCATGGCTGATGGTTTTCCAACCTACTATATATATATAATATACCAATTTTAGTTTTAACAAACTTTGCCAAATTTCATCAATTCTTCCTAAAATGAGGAGAGACCCTGATGTAACAAATGAAAAACCTGTGAATTTTCATTTTTATTTGCTGGGGTTTTTTTTGGGGAGACATGAACGTGAGAGTGAATGAGAGTGTGAGGGAATGAGAATGAGAGTGTGAGAGAATGTGAATAAGAGTGGGAGAGAGCATGAATGAGAAGTGAGGGTGAGTGAGTGAATGAGGGTGAGTGACAACGAATTTCAATAGAAAAAAAAACCCTCCAAATCTTGTCTGAATCCCAGAGAAAGTGGTAGATAAGTGGAACAGCCTCCACGCAGAAGGGGTAGAGGCTAATACAATGAGAGAATCCAAACACACGTGGGACAGGCACATGGTTCCTGACCCTAAGATGAAGTCGACAACTGTTAAGGCCAAATGGGTCTTATCTGCCGTTTCTACATGATATCAAATATTATTTATCATTACTTTCGATATTCTGACAACGCAGTAAAGCAAAGCTCGCATTTTCTATATTTTCTCCATTTTTTCCCCCCGTAAACAGCTATCGGTAAGTAAAAAAATGGCCGTTTCCAATAAGACTTTATTAGGCACGAGCCATGTACGACACGAGGAGACGCATAAAATATTTGTTTCACTTTTATTGGTAATCTTTGCCAACCTGCAACTACTTTCATATATTCCCATAACGTCCTTGTTACAGTTTTATTCGCCGAAGACACAATTATGAACAGGTGATAGCGTTCCTCCGTTTTATTAACGCCGTTGTACATAAATGATTTTTTTTTTTCCTTCTTCACGACTCTCTTAACCCCTTAATGACAAAGCCCGTACATGTACGGCCTCAAAATGCATTGTTGTCAATGGGTTTAGGGACCGCCCGCTGTCCTTAAGGGGTTAAATTTATCCTCTCTCTCTCTCTCTGTCTCCCGTCCAACTCGGTTTAATCAGTCTGCGGGTTTTTATCCCGCCGGAGAGGCTGCGCATGTTTGAGCGTAATAAATAAATTAAAGTAGGTACTTATTCAGCGCTGGGTGATGGAGAGAAGAAAAAAAAAACGAAAAAAAGAAAAAAGGTACATTTGTTTAGGATACCGATCTCTGTCGAGTTAATCTCAAAATAAGTCACAGCATTAAATTATATTAATCTGAAAGACTTCGGCTCGACTCGCTCGCTCAAGTGGCTGCTAGGAGCCGTGCTCCGTTATAAGAACAGTTGGATAATAAATTAAAAGAAATAGAACTATTTAGATAAAAAATATCCAATATATTGGCAGTCCTTTTATTTTATTTTTTAATATGAATATATATACCGGTATATAAATATATGTATACAAGGTCAGATTAAACGCTTTGGGCCCTGGAGAAATTATATAGGAAGAGTCTCTTTTCTTACCTTTTTTCTCTATATCCTGTCTCTTGTCTTTGTTTTTCCCCTTTTGTTCTATTCTTTTCTCCCTCATGCACACACACTTACACACACGCACACTTATACATATACACACTCATATATATATTGTATATATACATGCGCACACACTTACACACACACATATATTTATATACAAGCACACACACACACACATATACGTACACACACAAGTTCACAACTTCACACATTTCATGTCACTATAAATTACTTTGTGGTAAAAGTCAATTTTTAAAACAATAGACAGAATTCTTTCGGTTTTAGTTAATCGGCTCTATTTCATGTCACAGCTTCCTATTGGTAGACGAATGCAAAGCACTCTGGGTAGCGGGTAATATCGTTGCATGAGATATCATTGATCAGTTAGTACTGAGTGGGCGCAGACACAGGAAACATTCTCATTCTCCCTCCTTTATATACACACACACATACACACACACATACGCACACACACACAAACCTTTGTTATTAAAAAAAGAAAAGTAATTAAAGAGTCAATAAGAAGCGGAGCTGTGACCGGCATCGATTACCCGCAGGGATTGTCACTTACTCCTCTGTAACGACTTTATGACATAGTGAGAATTAATACCTAGAGCGGTATAAAATATAAAAAGCTAATAGCTGGACGTCGATGGACGACTTATAAATTTATTACAATATTACTGTGTTTTAATAAAAAATATATATATTATTTCCTGAATTTAATATTAACAGCTTTAATTAATATTCAAGGAAATGATTCTAAGCGAGTATTATCTTAATTCCTGAGAATCCAGGAATCCTTCTGAATTAAGGACAGATTCCTTGTTTCCGCAGTCATCGAGGCACGTGATGATGTCATCGTTCAGGCCAGAACTACCCGTTCACACCCTCTCTTGAAACCCATTGTGGGAATTCTTCTTTCCCCCCAGTCCTAGCCGTGAATGTTCTTGAAGCTCACGGGGCTCAGAATGGGCCAGGGTGGGCCCTTGACTGGGTGCCGA
Source organism: Spea multiplicata (assembly GCA_009364415.1). Taxonomy (NCBI): domain Eukaryota; kingdom Metazoa; phylum Chordata; class Amphibia; order Anura; family Pelobatidae; genus Spea; species Spea multiplicata. Next base: position 10,319,556 of record VKOC01000007.1, read on the forward strand.
GCAGGGCTAGGCCTTGGCAGCATTTTTTGAATAATGCGGGGGAGGGGTTAACGGTGGTTTATTTAAGGGGTTGGCGCCACTAGGGTTGGCGCCATTTTTTATGTCACCTACCACTGGATGTTTGTCCCACCCTCCCTCCCTTCTTTTCCTTTTTTGTGTTGAGTGTTTCTGGTGTGTGTGTTTTTTTTTTGTCACGGCCGTGCGTAAACTTACCAGGTATCTCGGGGGTTAATGCTGCGGGGAGAGCATTTGGTGGGACTCGTGTTGGGAGGTTTCCTGGCAGGTGGAACTGGGAACCTCAGGTTTGGGCGTCCCGGTATGTCCTTCCCTATGTGGTACCTGGATAACCTGGTAAGCTTGGGGTGGTTGTTCCATTAAATGGTTAATGTATGTTAAGTTATGTTATTTATTGGTTTACCGTGTGCAGGTCATTGTCCTGTTAACGCCTTTTCTACCCAAAACATGGTTGTTGTGTGTTCATTGGGGGGGCTATGTGTTTTCTGGGAATGCCTAGCACGAGAGTCGAGGCTGCTGTAGTCATTCATAGTCATAGTGAACCTCACGTGACCTTCTGTCCTCCTATAATATATTATATCTCATGTATTATATATAATAGAGTAGCTTGAGACAGTATATGCTACGAGTGACACATATAGGTTAAGTGAACTGAAATACATCCACCGAGCTAGTCATAACAGCACCGGGAAACATTGAATATTAACGAGGAAGGTTAGGATCCTCGGCCTGTCTCTTCGTATTAAGCGACGGTATTTCCTTGACAACACAAGTAGGATTCTAAGAACGCACATGGAACCTCGCGTACTTTAAGACCACGCTCGGCAAATTCTTTGGAAGAGATTATCTCGGGTTCATGGTACGGTGGTTGATAACCACTAATTTACACCACGAGGTCTTGGGAAGCTCAAATCCATCAACATGTAGACATGGAACAACATTTATCATGCCTGACACAACAACGGAGAAAATTACCTACAAAATGCCCCAGTGCTTCGTCGTTCCCATCATCTTAATAAGCAGCTTTATGGCATAAGACACCCGGTTTTAGGATATCCGTGGAGCTTCATTATTATGTGTCATGACCCCATTCCAAAAGTTGTAAAGTCATCTTAACCAAGAGATGTGCGAAAAAGAAATTGCGTATCATCCATGAGTTGATGGTCAACCTTATCACCCCGGTCTCCCGTGTTTTGCGCATTTAATTTACTTCTTGTAACGAGAAGGGGCGCGCCGTGTCATGGTGACATCTCCAGGGTGCCCATAAATATATATTTTTTATTGTTTTGAATCAAATGTATCGTTTTTTGAAGGCAGAGAAACGCTCTTCTCCCTCCCCACTGATCGCAATGTTATCAGGAAGCAAGGCTCACGCTATGTCCCAATCGGGTGGTCATCGGAGATCTCAGTAGGGCCTGGAGAGACCAAGAAGGATCTCGCTTTTGCTGACAGATCCTGATGCAGCATCAGCTCTGACAGTGAATTAAGGAAGCAGAACGGATGTTCTGACATTCTAAGACTATTGTTCTTATAGCACTTCAGCAGTGACCAGATCAGCAGGTTCAACATACCCCTCCATGAAGATGTTGGTTTGCCTCTAAGATGGAGCAGGTGCTATTGAGGACTTCCAAAGGAAGGCTACTCGGAGCTCTGCTTCTTCTGGAGGAGCTGCTTCATGTAGGGATGGGGCTAGCCACATACAAGCCCCAGACAGACTTTAGCGGGAGAGATCTGGTTGAGGACCAGTGAAAATTAAAGACAGAAGAAAATGACCCAGAGACTCAGGGAAGCAGGGCTTCACCAGGAGACTGTGGGTCAGACCCGGAGAGTTCCCGAGTTATGGTTATTGTTACGAGTAGCCAGGAACCTTCTATGTCAAGATCCACAGGTTCTTCTGAGTATCCAACCGCCCTCCTTCAGCTCCACGTGACCTCTCCAGGTCCTTCGCCTTCCTAACTATAATGTCGAGACACAAGAGGAAACAAAAAAGCTCTGGGCTCATGAAGAAATAAAGGAAATAAACCCCAAATCATCCCATCAGATTAAAATGTACGCAATGTGAACGGGTTAGCTACCCATGTGTTTCAATATCAAATGATCTTCTAACCCAGTTTGCTCCAGCCAAAGCCCTACATGATCCTCCTACGCAGACTTCCATCCGGCTAGTTATAATTATTTTAGAAGCAAATTTGCAAGGCTGAGTGCATTTTAGACTCATTTTGACTGTTCACCTTACACTGAACTTATGTAACCTGTCGTCTCTCCAGCTTTTAAGCCTAAGGCAGAAAAAAAAAAGGGAAGCACTCTACCTCTAGACCGAGGTAAAAGGGCTTATTGATCTAAAGGAAGCAATTTGGAACAATTGTGACATCCATTTCTGTCCTGATGAATCTCTCAGTATAAAAAAAAGGGAGAAGCGAGCATGTGTATTTGTACCGGGGAGAAAAAAAAATGAAAAGAAACGACCAACACCAAAACCGAGATCTTGAAGGATAAGAGAGGCAGCTCCATCAAGTTTAAATGACGATTCAAGGTCATCACTAAGAGCCATCAAAATGTTCCTCGGGGTACATTCACCATTCTGAAGATTGCTTTCCACTTAACAGAAAGTTTTCATGTATTAACCCATGGGCTCCTGGAGATGCCGGCAGAATCTTGAGCTTCGGCACGTTCTTCTTCAAGTATAGAGGCAAAAACAATTTCAACTTAGCACCAAACCAGAATGGCCAAGTCTACCAAGTTTGAAAACCATTGCATACTGGGTCTTAACAGTTTAACCCACATCCAATGAAATATGTTATAGGCTTAAGATGCTACTCAATGGCACTTGATAAGTTAAAGGCACTTTGGGGGTAACATCTTCCTTATGGTCCCTGACAAGGGTGGGAGAGGAGCAGTTGAAAGAACCTGGTCCATCTAGACGTTTTCCCCCCAGCTTTCCTAATTACTGACATTTTGATGGACTACTCTTAATGTGTTCCCTCTGCACTGATTGGTTGCCTGCCAATTTGTGACATCACAGAAGGGGGGAGTTTGCTTGAAGGTCTACTCGTTTAAAGGGGACCGGACGTGGTTGTAGGAGGTCGGGCTGCTGTGATGTAACACATAGTAATATTTAATTATCCCAATAAAGTTTTTTTTAAGTGACAGGAGTGTTGAGGAGAAAAATAAACATATTTACAACGCAACAGTTCTCCTTTAAATGCTAGCGATCCCTCGTCTACTAGGGGTAATATTTAGAGCATGCGATAAAGAAGTCCTCAGACCGATAAAGTTCCTACAGCATCTCTTTAAGTGTTGTTGGAGGGTGAAAAACATCTGGAGATACCTGGAAATCTAACCATTGAATTCTAAGCCAGAGTAGGATAGGTGACTCGGATTTTGACCCGGAGTCTCCGGGTGAGGTCCTACTTCCCATGGTCTCCATGCCGTTTCTACTTTCTCCGGGCAAAAAAATGGCACATGACCATGCCTTCTTCCTACCCATATTCTGGTGATTCCCACTCGCTGTCCTTCTCCTAAAATCCAATTCCTTCAAGATTCCACTGCCCCAGTAGATTAAAAGCCCCGGGTAACCTACCCTGAGATGTTCCCGTTTCATATATGGTTTGCCTACAAAGCCAGGTACTCATTGAAAACCCAATAAGAGAGCCCGCTGTGTGAACCAGCTTCGCTTTAACTTCTACGCATATCGTATACTTTATAACTTCAGTAATTGCATGTTCTCTTTCCCTCCTTCCTAGATGTTTATTCCGTGCCGTAAAAAGTACCGAAAAAAAGCTATTATTACTTTGAGTCCATAAAGTCATTAGAAACGCCGCAAAGCGTCGGCTATAAATGGTGGATTAAAAAATCGTATCCATTAAGTCAGAATAAAAGCAGATTTTTTTTTTTAAATTACCTTGAAACGAACGATAAATGCGCTACTAACATAGTTGCTCGTAATGTTTTCAAGTCGGATTCTTTTATAGATTTTACAGGATCTGTAAAATAATATAATTCGACCTAAAGAGCTACAGTGGCCCAATGACATAGAAACTATTAAATATGGGTGGGTATGGGTGATTTTACGGGCCCTAGGCAAAAAAAGATGTGGGGGGCCAATTATATTATAGTGCAGAAATTTAAGAGGAACGTGAGCTTCACTGCTTCCACATCCTCTAATGGGGATCCTTAGGTTAATGAAGGCCCTAAGCAGCTGCTTAATCTGCTTATATGGTAGTGATGGCCCTGCCCACGAGGAACCTAATTCCAGGGCTATGAAGATCCTGGTGTTAAATTAACTCAGATTACACAATATAATTAACTCCGATTACGCAATAAAGTATCTGTGCAGAGAGCACACATGGATCACATGAAGCTCAAGGTGAAGACTGCACCTTGTTGAAGAAAAGTATGTTGATAGCGTGTATGCTGTGTGTGATGAGGGACCTGATTTGGTGTGACTGGTTCAATCTAGAACTCTAAATACATCAGAGGATGCTAGAACATGTGTGCATCCCATGACACCAAGATACATATGGAGTGAAGTATGAGGCACATTGTCAGGTCAGCGCGCATGCTCTCTCCAGAAAACAAATATGATGAACAACAGGGGCCCAAGAGCCCCTACAGTAAGCCTGGCTTCACTATTAAGATGACCATTACTACATTTGCATTATGTCAAAGGGATAGCCATGAACGCAAAGGTCTCTTCTTCAGATTGCTTCCATCTGAAGATGAGAGGTCTGAGGTGCTGAACGTTTATGTCACATTTTTTCACCTTCAATGAAGGACTCCGCATAAAGAATGTCCCCGATTTACGTAAATTGATGTGCCTTATATTACCAGTAGACTTGCACATTCAGATTCGTACACGTTTTAATAAAATTGACCAATTTCGCACCTCTCTTCCTCCGTGAATCTGTCTGCAATATTCTGGCCTCTTGGAGGACTTCCGCAAAAGAGGGTACACCACGGGGACAGCCTCTCCCCCATTCCTCCAATCGGGGGGAGAGGGTGTGCATGGTGGCTCCGCCTTTTTCCTGAAGCGCTAGACAAGGGAGCAGACGTAAGAGGAGAAGCGGACAAAGAAAGAGGACAGAGGGACAAGAAGAAGCAAGAAGCAGAGCTTGCGGAAAAGGAGACAGAGACAAGGAAGTGGTTGGCAGAGAAGGTAGGGAGACATTGAGAGAGAATGAGCATGAATGAGACAGTGTGTGAGCATGAGAGAATGTGAAAGAGAGTGCGAGAGAGTAAAAGAGGGTAAGTTATGAACTGAAAAGGCAGGAAATTAGAACGAAAAGAACGAATTGAAAATGTTGTTTTGGTCCATGCAGACCAGCTACGTATGTAGAAGCTACATGAGTCGGGGGTCGGTCTGTATTCATCTTGGGAGTCTAATTTAATATCTATAGCCATAATCATCCCGTCTTTGGATGACCTTCATTGGGAAGGTGAGCTATTTTTATATTTTTTCAGCCCACTGGCCCTTTGTTTGGGTAATTAAGGCATGTTTCTGCAGTTGTTTACAAACATAAGCAAGCCTGGCCGGCCAATTATTTTCAGTTCAATAAAATCACAAAGGAAAGCGTTATCAACAGGCGAGCTTCCCAACTCATAAATAACTTTTTAATAGCCCGCGGAGAATAGACGTGTGACGAGGGCAAGCGATGGATCGATAACATCTCTGGCTTTATCAAACTCAGGGCAAACAAAATCATCATTTGGGTCACCGAAGTGGAGTTTGACTGTTCATACAAAATGTTCTCGGCCATGCTTTTGGACACAAGAACCCTTTTTGAGCTATTTTTTTGATCCCCATGGCGTATTCTTGTCTAAGCCAACTAGACTTTCGATCCGCAGCACTCACTCGCCATGAATGGAGCACAGCGTTCCATCCATAAAGGCCTTCTTGCGCCATCACGTCATCATGCCCAACTTCCTGGTGGGTTGAGAAATGATGGTTCTCAAGCACTGCCTCGGGTGTGAGGTAGTCCCAGGACACCACTACTTTAATCATGAGGTTCCGTGCCACCATGATAGGTTTTCTGGAACGCCAGGGTTTGAAGGGATAGAAGGGAAATCAATGATCTCCCCAACAAGCCCATTAACACTATGGAGGACCAGGCTGGGTGTCTACATCTTCTATAGCTGGTTTCTGCCCAGTTCTGCGACTCCTTAAAAGATGGAATGACATCATATCTCAAGAGTAAGGATGATGGCGTGGAGGATAGAGGCTGGTGGCCCCACTGGAAGTCATACCCTTGCGCAGATGGGCCGCCTGGAGAGAATTTGTGTGTCGGTGGTGGATTTTACCTCGGGCAATGGCCCCCGGGGGGGGGGAGCACATTCACGCTTCCGTACCACGGTTGGTTTTCAGCGACACATTCTCTCCGCCGAAAGCATCGCTTATCCAACGCCGAGCCGAGAGCTCCGATGGCAATAATGCTCTTTAATCGCTTCTAAGTGTTACCAAATTGCACGAAACGCACACAATGTCTCCCCGGGAGCTTGGTAAACATTTAAAAGCGAAGGGACTATCTACTTGGCGGGTCGCTCGCGTAGATTGTTGACGGGCAGAAGGTTGTGCGGCGGGAGAGCCGGGCGAGAGAGCGGTTTTATTCCGTTTCCCACCGAGCCTTCATTACTCTGTTTTGCCGTTCCTTATTATCCACATTATCAGGAAAAACGCGACCTCGCGGCTATAAATAAAATCGTTCGCGGCTGATAGACAGCCAAGCTCGTTTTTTTTGTGTTTTTTTATGTGTATATTACTGTAAATGCGTCTTGCGTGCTGGCGAAATTGCCCCTAAGTAATCATACAATCACACGCTACATATTCAACATCCGTGACGTTCGTTCCCGGCAAGTGGAGGCGACGGGGTAAAAGGCTACGGAATGGAAACGCGGCAGGCTTTTAACCTTTCGATTTCCATCGGAAAAAAACAATATTCTCAGCAGGGCAGTAATGCACATTTTTTGCTACAGTCACAAGCCCCCCCCCCCCCACCCCGTAATATTTCATTTTGATCGAGAAAAGGAGAGAAAATGGGATTCGACGGCAGATAAGAACCGTCTCGCTTTAGAAACAAGGTTCCTACTACTGAGGAATAACCAAGGCCATTTTTGCCGGGAACGCTTAAATGTCACATGACACTCAAAAAATCAAGCACTGATAGGCTGCTGCCAAAGAAAACCCAAAAAGCTGGGACACATTGCTATATTAGGGGCAGTACAGTAGGTGGAACAACTCCTTTAATATGTATATGTTAGAAGAGAAATGAAAGGGGGGTCATGGAGGCGGGGGCCACCCGGCTTTAACCGCCCCTTCCGTGCCATAAGATGCCAGGCTCCTCTTGCCCTGAGCTCTCCCTCTTAGTGTGGATTCATGAAGGGCTAGCTGAGAGGCATAGTGGGGCAAGCCCAGATAGCCTTAAATAGGTGGAGGTGGGAGGAGAAATGGGTGGAGAGTGGGTGTGGCTAAAGGTCACTCACCTGCGTCGGCGAAAGAGGAGAGTGCACTTCACCCAGAGACTGTGGGTATAGAGTTAGCGAAACCACTTTAAGTGTACATTGAATCTTTTGTAGCTTGGGAGCGTTCACTCAGGGCCTTCCTCAAAAATTGCAGGGCCCCCTCTTATCGGGACGCGGGTAGGAAGTATTACCTCGTCCTAGCTGCAATACATGTATGAGAGAAACTACCCTGTGTCTGCAGCCTGCAAACTGCATCCCTGCCCAGGCGGGGACTCCGTGCCTGTGAAGGAGCAGCTGCCAGAGTGAAGGGGAGGAGACCAACCAGAGGGAGAGAGCAGACCAAACCATTTGGACAGCAGGGGGGTGTACAGAGTGAAATAAAAGTTTTTTTTGCTCCACTATATCACTATATCTTTGTCGGAAAGATTTGGCGCGGCCCTCTTCCAGAAGTCCCCCGGGAAGTCCTGTTTTAGTATGTGCCATATTTCTCGGGGGTGACTACTAATTACACAGGAAGGGTTTCTAAATTTACCCACATCTAATTGCAGCAATCATACCAATTGTTTTTGGAATTGAAAATGAAAATTAACGACTGCGACTCAATGGGGAGGAATAATGATGGCAATCACTGCTCCAATTGTATACATTTATAGGGCGGGATAGATATATAAGTTATTTTAGTTCTTGACGATCCTGGTATATTATATACATACCTGGGACCTGGGAGTGTAGGCTACCCAGAGCGCTCCCTCTTTTAAGGGAGTGGCTTTGTGAGGGGGTGGGAATAGAAATGTGAGGGGTGTGGCTAGACATAGGAAGGGCAGGGCTAGCCATAAGCACCATTAATCAAGATGGGAGGAGAATCGGGTTGGGTGTGGCTATATGCCGTTCCCCGCCCCCCGGATATCGACAAGAGCGACCCAGAGACTTGGGGGAAGCAACGATTCACCCAGAGACCCCAGAAATTATTATTTTAACATATGAAACTTTCTCTTATTTACAATTTATGCCGGGAACACTTAATTGTCATGTGACGCAAAAACTTAAACTTGGATCAGTGAACACAACATGCCATTGGGACACAGGAGTGATGGGAGTGATAAAGGGCCTCTGTACGCCTGT
>VKOC01000007.1:10345481-10393298 GCA_009364415.1 Spea multiplicata
CTCCCATCACTCCCGTGCTCCAATGGCCCTTTATCACTCCCATCACTCCCGTGTTCCAATGGCCCTTTATCACTCTCCTTGTTTTCCATGGAAGCAGCTCAGTGACCCCAAACCTTTGCACGGTGGAATCTACATCTGAACTGCTCTTAAAGTGGCTTCATCATGTTTTGATTAAAGGGGAAAAAAAACTTCAAGGCAGCATCTGTTCCCACTTTGGCTAATTTTCTGCTCACAGCCTAAGCAGTTAGGATACACAATACATAAAATAACTAACTGATCCGGTGTGTATACATTAGTCCTCCCCGAAAAGAAAAACAAGACCCAAAACATCTCTTCTCTCCCAAGCATTTAGGCAAAAGGAGGTTTTTTTTTGTGGAAGTAACCCTTTCACTTCTGCCAAGAACTGTACGTGCAAATTAAACCACATATCTACAAGGAGTTAAAAAAAACCTCAAATGGTTAACGTTGATGAATAACTCCCAAATCCTAGTATTCTTTAAAGTTCCAGAAATAAATATTTAATCAAGTTTTAATTATTATTATTATTATTTATTTTTTTTTGCTGGGAACTCTTAATTGTCATGTGACACCAAAGCGAACACTGATAGGTTGTTGCCATAGAAACTGAAAAGATTTATTAATAGTTTACCCGAAGAGGCAGAAAATGACATCATATCCCGGCGCCTAGCAGGAAGGGCGACATCACGGAGGGGGCAGGCATGGTCTTTACCAGACCTTCTTAAAAGCATGAAACGGTTAAAATAACACAGATCTCCTCGATCCCATGTATTTATGGCCCACTAAATCAAATATTACATACTCAAAGTCTGAAGACGCGGTGATGTCATTGATTGCAGGGTGCTATGAGGTAATCATGAAGTCATGCAGTCCCTGGTTTTGTGTGACAGTCCCTATTTTAAGGCGATGTCCCATGTTGATGCCCCACCGTTCCAGTTGGGACCATGGGTCACCTGAAATGTTGGTGGCCACTTAGGGCAGCAGTTCCTATGGGATGCAGCCCCTCTGAGCCATGATCAGGGGTGCAGATCTCCCTACTGGGTGATCAGACCCCCCAGTACTCCACTGATCTATAGGCAATCTGGAGAAGACCCTTGTAACCAGTTCATGTACGCTATGGAGGATTGGGAGTCGCCGGCACAGCCCCCATGTAGAATCCCAGCGCTCATTAAAGAGAATGGCGGCAGCCATAGGCTGGAGTTGTTACTATTTAACTCCTTATTACTTGAGATTTGAACCTCCTGTGTTTTATATATCCTAATCTTCTTCATACGCACACCAAACAAGCCAAGAAGAAGTTAAGTCAATGTTCCAAAAGCATATGTCATTTGGCTTTTTCCATCCCAGCGACAATTTACAGAGACGCCAACTCCAGCAACGCTCTTTCTCCCCCGTGAATCGCACATCGTTATTCGTTACATTGCTTCTTCTACACTTCCAGAAAGTCATCCTTTGTTAATCCAAGAGGGATTTCCTCCTCGATCGTTTGGCCCTGTGACATTCCACTAACCCGTAGCTTCTTTATTCCGAGTGTTATAATTATTGATCTGGAATTGCACGGCCTGTGGCCCTGCATGCGCAGAATTGGCGTCGTGATTCGCTAGGGGTAGATGCTGGAGGGGGTGGGAGGATGGGTGGTTGTTTGGATTTGGAAGAGAGGGGGCAGAAATGTATGGGCACTGGGGGAAGCAAAAGGGATATGGACACTGAGGTGGGAATGGAGATGGACACTGAGGAGAGGATGGAAGGGCACGGACACTGGGCGAGAGGGCGGCTTAGGGTGGCAGGGAGACTGGGGGGACTAAGAAAGAGAAGTCACCTCAGAGAACACGGGGAGAAGTTGTGATGCTGATGGGGAGCCCATATTGGGCCACAAGATTCAAGATGGCGGCCCTGGGTTACCCAACCATTTGTGATGGTGGATTGCAAGAAGATGCTTGTTTCACTCTACTAGGTAAATGAATAAAGGCTTAGAATGGTCCACAAAAAGAGCGACGTTCTCGAGGGCGAAGGTCTTCAGTGCCCCCCCCCATTTATGCAGCACAAGAGCTGGCATTCCGTTGATGCTGCCACCCTCGGCCTAGTTGGCCAAGACCAGAATACGCCGCTGGTTCCAGTTCTAAGTAAAGTCTAAGGAGGGGATGTTAATGGAGAGAATCAGTCTTCTCGGCAGATGGTATGAGGGACACTTGGAAGGTATGCAAATCGGGACAACGGTGGGGGGGGTAGAGTTTTGGGAGGTTGAGTGTCACTCAAACTGGTAGTGCTACTGTGCATGCGCCGTATGCATCCTCCGGTGTCCCAGACACTAGAGAATGAGATCAGAACGGCGGATTGTTAACCAATACAGATGGGTAAGGATTTGCCAAACTGTGGTGCGTTGGCACTGGGGTGGACTAATAAAAAAAACACATGCTATATATCACATGGAGCGGTTAAACCCCCACTTTTATTAACCTATTATAATTCATTTATATTATTATTCTGGACGTGCAAATCAGAGACAGAACGCTGCATTAACACACCTGCCGAGTGTCCCTCTTTTTCTAGGAGCTCGGAACGTTTGCCGGGTACGAGCGTATCACAGAGCGCTCTAGAGCCCAAAACAGCTGCAATCATTTTGCCTGGCTGAGCATCCTAGGAGTGATACTGGTAGTGGCAGGTGCTGTCCATGCCCCCCCCCGGGGTAAATGCGATTGGCTGTGAGACGTGATGCGTTATACTCTCAGAATGCACGCTTAGACAAGATTCGCCTCTAGAACGTTTTGTTTTGGGCCGGATAGAAGCCGCGCGACGCTCTAAGGGGGTTCCGGAGCAATCAGTGTCTGCTCTGCTCATTTTGATAGGCGGCAGGAGCGGCCGATGATGCGATGCACGCTTCATGAGCCAAGTCTAGAATACACATTAGCCTGCCGGAGACAGCCGACGGCACAGACCTGCCTGTCCAGGTGTAACAGAATATTAGTCAGTTACTATTATTCTAGATTCTCGAATAGTCCGTTACTCTTATTCTAGAACAGTCAGTTACCATTATTCTAAAACATCCAGTTGCTGTAATTCTAGAACAGTCTGTTTATTATTCTAGAATAGTCCGTTACTATTATTCTAGAAGAGTCAGTTATTTTTATCCTAGAACAGTCAGTTACCATTATTCTAGAACAGTCAGTTAATATTATTCTAGAACAGTCAGTTACCATTATTCTAGAACAGTCAGTTAATATTATTCTAGAACAGTCAGTTACCATTATCCTAGAACAGTCAGTTAATATTATTCTAGAACAGTCAGTTACCATTATCCTAGAACAGTCAGTTCTAGTCAGTAACTAGTCAGTTAATTATTAGAACAGTTACTATTATTCTAGAACAGTCAGTTAATATTATTCTAGAACAGTCAGTTACCATTATTCTAGAACAATCAGTTAATATTATTCTAGAACAGTCAGTTACTATTATTCTAGATTCTAGAATAGTCCGTTACTGTTATTCTAGAATAGCCAGTTACTATTATTCTAGATTCTCGAATAATCCGTTACTCTTATTCTAGAACAGTCAGTTACCATTATTCTAAAACATCCAGTTGCTATAATTCTAGAACAGTCTGTTTATTATTCTAGAATAGTCCGTTACTATTATTCTAGAAGAGTCAGTTATTGTTATCCTAGAACAGTCAGTTACCATTATTCTAGAACAGTTAGTTAATATTATTCTAGAATAGCCAGTTAATATCATTCTAAAATTGCCAGCTACCGTTATCTTAGAATAGAAAGTTACCATTATTCTAGAATAGTCCGTTACTGTTATTCTAGAATAGCCAGTTACCGTTGTTCTAGAATAGTCAATTATCATTATTCTAGAATAGTCAGCTTTTGTTATTCTAGAACAGTCAGTTACCATTATTCTAGAACACCCAGTTACTGCTATTCCAGAATAGCTAGTTACCATTAATCTAAAATAGAAAGTTACCACCATTCTAGAATAGCCAGTTAATATTATTCTAGAACAGTCATTTACCGTTATTCTAGAATAGTCAGTTACCATTGTTCTAGAATACTCAGTTACCATCATTCTACGATAGCCTGTTACCATGATTCTAGAATCTCTCGACAAATGGAATGGTTAAAGCTGCTCAGTACTTTTTAGACAGAAGAGTCATGTAGTCATGTGATGCCCAACGGGCTCTTAGTGGCCAAAAGGATCGTGCTTTCCTCGGCCAACTGTCCTTGCAGGAGATCTCCTTGGAGGTGCCACCTGGCATCTTCACTGATGGATGGATCAAAGTGGGTAAGGAAGGACCATAGCTAAAGCAGGTCAAAAACATGCCGAGTTTTTGCCTCCCACGGGCGTGAAGATGAGATCAGAAGTTACCTGTTGGTGCATCATGATGTCATAACGTGACATCACACCAATTGCAGTTGAAACCCATCAGTATTTCCTTTTCCTATTACTTTCTTTTACTTCAAAGGAGGAGAACAAGAGGTCGTCATCTTAAACTAGAGGGCCGGAGGCTTAGATGGAATGCAAGCCAGGGTAGTAGATCAGCAGAACAGCCTTCCAGCAGACGTGGTAGAGGGCCATACAGTGAGGGAATTCACAGTAAATTGCATAAAATGCCGAAACGATACATTCTATTGCCAAAAATATTATTTTTTCATTAAAAAACACACATAGGAAGCATGTCAAATGTGAGAATGAGGTCAACGTTATTTTTATCATTCAGGCCTCGGAACGCCATCTGTTCTATGACTACGGAAGGAAGATTAGACATGAAATTCCTTGTCCTTCATGAAATATGTTCACATGGGTCTCTGACATACGTTGGGTTTCGTTTTCCGGGTGGATACCACCGTTTTTATTTAATTAGGCGTTAAATAAAAAGATACAATTAACCCCTTAAGGACAATGGGCAGTCCCTAAACCCATTGAAAACAATGCATTTTGAGCCCGGACACGCACGGGCTTTGTCATGAAGGGGTTAAACATAAAATCCCGAGGCGATCCTACTGCTTTTTCAACAAACTATAAGAATGCAATAAAAAATAATAAAAATATCTGCTTGAATTGCATTTATTTGGGATTTCCAGAAAGATTGGGAATTATCGTTAAAAAGAGGCCTTCATTTATTTATTATTTATTTATGACATTTTGATAAATATATCAATTCTGGAAATAGAATTTGAAATTCCCACCAATTCTAGCTTAGTATTGGATAAAACTATTCTTTTTTCCCTCATTCTTACCCAGAGACGTTCTTTTTGTCTTTAATTGGAGTCTGAGGAGGAGGACGCCATTTTGAATTTCATTGTTTCCTTTATCTGCAGTATAAAGAGGACAACTAGGAACGAGCAACATCGTCTGAACATAAGGCAAAATGTGCTCTCTTACCAAGGTATATCGGGTGCTGCCCTAGGCCTGACCCCGGCCTAGAACCCCGGGGGTCAATGTTTCACCCACCCCCCAAGCAGAAAAAATAATAATAATTAATAATATTATTAAATTATTATATATAATATATAAATAATATATATTAATAAACAATAAAATAAAAAATGTCTATTAATCACAACGGCAGAATAAAAAATAAAAAAAAGCCGGTTCCTATTCTTTACCTAAACATCCTTTTCTTAAACAAAACCAAAGAAATTTTTTTAAAAAAAATGTTAAAAATAAATAAATAAAATAATAAAAAAAAAAGTGCAGCGGCGTAAAAACATAGCAGCCATCGGCGAGCCGTTCTTTTTTTTTATTGTAAAATAGTTTTTTCATTGCTTTTATGCAAAACAGTGCCGTAGAAATGACAACACAGATGGAAGACGAGGTAGGATTTTTTAGTGGGGGGGGGATGTTGATTTTGACCTCTATGAAGAAGATTGGAAGAAGCACCTTTTACAGGATAAACGGCACTCCCCCCCCCCGGTGCACTCATCCGTCGGAGGGGGGCGTTTATCTGAGTAATGGCGTTCATCCCGCTCATGAAGCTCTTTCTTTAGTCCTTTATAAAGCCGAGACGGTAAAACGCGGCGGTGAGTGGGCGTTAATTTATTACCCGGATTGAGTTACTCGGATTGAGTGAGCCGCGATCATTTCCTCGCAGTGCGCCGCTCTGCCTCGTCCCGCTTTTTTACGAGCCCGACATAAAATGTCAAAACTAGAACATAGTGGGGGGGGGGGAAACGCGTTTAACCTTGTAAAATAAGGGAGTATTGAGGAATTTTAATCTAAACCCGAAAAAAGCGAAGTCAAATTTTCCCCGCCGCAGAGCCGACTATAAAACATAGCGAAGAAAGTAATTCAGGTGTCGTTTATTTGTCCTTTAATAGAATTTCAGTTGTCTCAGAGATTGTAAAATAAATTCCGGGGGGAAACAAAATTCTAATTTCTATATTTTAGGAGGAAAGAATTGTACGGTATCAGACGGCGAGGGGTGGAGGTAAGTGAGGGAGAACGAGGAAAGGAGGGCACTATAGAAAAGTAGATTTCAGAAGCCTCTGTGAAATTAGAGTGAAAAAAAACCAATGTTTTAGATAATCTAGAATTCTAATGCAGGGGCGCACATCTCTAGTCCATAAAGGAAAGGAATTTTGTGTGTCCCTGCTTGAAGACAGGTAGTCTTCAAGCAGGGATTCATTCTTAGAATATGTTTTCAACAATAAATTGCTCTTTTCTAGTTTTTACATAGCATAATGTTTTCCGGCAGCTGTATATCAACCTATAGAACTATAGAAAAGTAGATTTCGGGGGCCAAAAGACCCTTTATTGGGTTATTGCGGCACCCTTCACTAGCTTCCGAGAAGCTACATTTTACTCGTACTTGTTCATGTTATAAAGAATCCGCTCCCACGTATCTGTCACCGAACGCCGGGAATATAAATAGTGATTGTTCTCCCGGTAGAAAGAAGAAAAAAAAAAAAACAACAACTTTTATTTCAGCAGGAAGAGTGAATTTCTCGAGTTGGTTAAATAAACGTCTCCCTCGTGGGTTAACGGTGTCTACACTTCCATGTAACACACGACAATAACATGTATGTTCACATATAATAATTCCACGCGGAACAGCTGCAGACCTTATTATGAAGCGATGAGGTCAACGAAGCAGACGGCATCCATTGTCAGGAGAGAAAATATTGATGCTATTCTTCATTTGCCCTGACGAAGACCCCACCGAGGCTGAAACGTCGGCCTGTGTTATTTTTCTTTTTCATCCACTGGAGGGATGAACGGCTACACGGAAACCTAAAAGCTCTCTTTGAAACCTAATCTTGAAATATTCTGCGTATTTTTTAACAGATGGATATGTTTTCAAATTTCTTAATTTCATAGAATGGGCGGTAAGCACTTTCCTCACTCAGAAGATGCAGCACTGCTGCAGCAGCTGCCCTCTTTCTCCATGGTCCGACTATTCTTGCCACTGACTCCTCCTGGCGCCCCCCATCCTCCCAAAAAAGAAAGGAAAAAATCTCCCCTCCTCTGCCCCTTCTCACTATTTACCACCTCTGCCCCTTCTCCCCTACCCCCTTTGCCCCTTCTCACTATCTACCCCCTCTGCCCCTTCTCACTGCTCCCTCTCCCTACTTCTCGTTATCCTTATTTACCTGGTTGCCGGAGTCCCGCAGTGGGAGCAGGAGGCGTCCGTCTTCCTGCTCTGCCGCGGTGCCCGCTTCACAGCTGAGCGCCGGAACATGACATCATATTCCGGCGCTCAGCATGAAACGACGGTACTTCACGAGCGACCGATCGGCGCCCCTGCCCGGGACTTAAATTAAAACACAGCAAACAGAGCAACCTCTTTATATACTAATTATTATGCCCTGTCTACCCTGTCACTGATTGGCTGCCATTTTTTTTTTACCAAAAAAAAAACAATTCGGAGATTTGGGGTGAAAAAAATTGGATTATACTCTAGTATGAATAATTGTAGATTTTTTTTTAATTTGAAACATATTTTTTCGGAAATGTAAGAATTTTTTGTTTGGAAATATAAGGATATTTTTAGCACTGAAATTACGGCGGGGGAGGAGAAAAAAAAAATAGACTTTTAATAGAAAAAAAAAAAAGAAGTGACAACCATTTTTTGCGAGAGATAATAACGTTTACTGACGATAGTAATTTTGTTCAATTGCGTTGACTGACAAAATGTACTTGACAAGCCATTTAGACTTCTTTGTTGTAAGTGTGCGTAATTTGTGAGAGCGGTGGAACGAGCGATTGTTTGGGGATAATGCAAGGGCAGGTTTCAGATTATCTCGAATGAATATTTATGAGCGCTATTTACATGGGTTAAATGAGGTCATTGCGGGTAAGCCATGTGGGAAATGTAGAGCTGACCTCCATGGAATTTTGAGATTTTAAAGGGCCAGTCCCACAATGCTTGTGTCTCACGAATGGTTGCTCACCGACCCATGATCCTACTCTATTTGAGAAGCAGGTTCCGGCAACCTGGAACTCTCTTTGAGATCAGCACAGGTCACTGATTGCATCACACATGATGTAATCGCGTAAAAATGTATTCACGCAAATGGAGTCCGATGTCCAGTCTTTAGTCAAGTGTTCTGAAACGCTTCATTCATATGGAGTCTTGTAGGTGAGATCTCCGTCCTTTGTTCTCCTGCGCTGCTACAGCTAAAAAAAGATGAGATATGACATCATATCCTGGCGCTTTTAACTGTGGAGCCACAAGAGGGCGCAACAGACATAATCCGCTCCAGAAGAGAAACATGTCCCACTCTCAACCTACTCTGCCACCATAGAGCATGACCGCAGATAGGGCTCATCCTGCCCATCTAGTCTGCCCATCGACCTTCATCAGCCGTTGGTCTCTTCTTAGATTCAGGAGCCGTACGCCGATCCCATGCGTGTTTAAACTCCCGCGCTGTATAAGCCTCGGCTGGTGCAGCGATTGTAAAAAAAATAAATAATTGGCTGCAGGATGAAAGCCTCCTTCAATATCAGTCAACGAGAGCAATTTCTGCTTCCGAGCGCAGTCAACAATCGTAAAGTGGCCAAGCCATTAAACACGGGGATCCGCGTGGAGATTAAACCGGCCTTCCTAATGTAAAACAGCTTTTTTATTCAAAGTCAATGGAACCGTAAGGACGGTGAGCACCGGGCAACAAATGCAATTAAACATCTGATAAAGTATGTGTCGCGTCGACGTGGTTAACGAAACAGAATTCGGTAGACATGCAAATCACTTGGACAGCAAATGTCGATGCCGGTTATTGGTCCCCTTGGTGCCAATCTCAGATAAAAATGTCTCAAACAGAGTGCAGAACACAAGTGAACAGAAGGGGGACAACCTACTGTCAGGCCGTGGAGCTGCTTATCTCTAGTTTCCCCTGTCTCGCTACAGTTCCCCTGTCCATGGCCATAAGATGTGACTACATCTCCAATTGTTATCATATAGTCCTAGGCTAGTCCTGTATTAATGTGCGTCAGTCTTTATGTGCCTTTCCCCACTTTTCTCTGAATCATCTGAGGATCTCGGTTCCTCTCTCCTCTCCCCATGTCCCAGGTAAGATATTCTATCCTTGCTTAAAGGAGAAGCGTCTGAGGATCTCGGTTCCTCTCTCCTCTCCTCTCCTCTCCCCATGTCCCAAGTAAGATATTCTATCCTTGCTTAAAGGAGAAGCGTCTGAGGATCTCGGTGAGTTTTTCGTCACCGCATGCATCCCAAGCATCGAGGCATACGTATCATGTGACAGACCCTGACATCAAGATGCACGACCAAGAGAACGTTCCACCATATTCCCAAAGGCAACATTTTCCCACTCTTCGCCAAGCTCTACCCAATTGTTTGTATTTATTATTATTTTATTATTATCATTATTGGCTAGATTGTGACATTTAGATGCCTTTGTAGATGTTAAAGTGATTAGAGAAAAGACAGATTGTGCCCCCTGCACAACCACCGACCTGGCTAATGAGCACCAGGATATGACATCACAGGATATGACATCACTCTCACTCCTTACCTCTTGTCCTACCATTTTCCGCATTCTTCCCCTTCTATCTCTTAACTATTCCTGAGTTGGCATCTCTCCTAACCTGATTTAACCACCTTCGTCATACTCAAGTTCTTAACCTCCAAACCTCCAGTTCCTAAGGTCTACAGGAGCACATATCAAGCCTCCAGCCCACCATGATTACCACCAACCCTGCCATACCCAAATGTTCCTGTCCAACCAAACATAATTTACTACAAGTCAAAAGAAAATCTATCACGTCAAGTGTTCTTCTATAGATTCCATAATCATTCATAGCTCGACCATATTGGATTCGGCTTTGGCCGTTGGCACGTGGACATGTTCTTCTCCGGTTGTCCACCTTCGCCACAGCTCGGAATATATATATATTTTGTTCTTCCTTTTTCCTTTAGAATGAATCGTTATTCCGATCAGATTGTTTAGGAGAACAAAGCGGATTTACCAAGGGCATTCGGCACAAATGAACTCAAACTTTTGTTGTAAGATAATGTTCTTGCCGCTGAACTGTTCCTCAACTCCGAGGCTGCTAACGTAATTACATTTATCGTAATCTGCAATGTGTCCAATTCCACTTTCAGGGCTATAAAATAAATTGCCATTTCAGTTTATAATTTTTCACAATATCTACTCTAAACAGTTCTCATAATCTGTGCCCCGTTGTCATCCTTTTTAATTTATCTCGAGGGGACGTAGCGCGGCTATGGAACCAAACAGCTGTAGGATCTTTTTTAGCGAATAAAGAGATGCCTGGGCCTCGCGAAGAAAATTAGACGCTGCAATATAAGAACACGATTCCATCTTTTAATAAAGGAAGAGAACATTAGAAAACAATAAACGTGAAGACCTATAAAATATAAGTATCGTATATCTGAATATTAAAGAAAGCCTCTTAAAAATACATAAAAAACTCTGTTTAGAACTTTTCTCATTTTTCTCATTACTGTTATCAGATTGGAGGTATTTTGTGGCCCTATAATATAAAGCTTTCGGGCAGCTGCGTACTAGCCATGCTTCATGTGGGAAACGACAGAACGGCTCGGTCTTAATCACACGGATGGACTCAGACTAATGAAAGTCTATGGAGGAAGGGACTTCATTAGCGTCGCCATAAAGCATCAGCTCAGTGTGGTGTTTGAGCCGGGAAAGTCACTCCACAACAAACACGTCTTTACGAAAACATTGCGTAAACCACAATATGAAATAAACCTCAAAAAACATCAGACAGTCATGGCAGTCGTATCTCTGCCATTTTTTTTTTATCAACGGAAGTTTCCATTGGGTGGAAAGTGGTACTTTCTGCTATTTTACAGGTTTATCTATGGAGGTTTTCTGCTGACTGAAGCATCACATTGTCTTGTTTATGGCTCATGGTCAATTGGGGTATTTTTAGGTTGACTTGCAAGTTGGGAGTTGAGCTCCAAGTACGGCAAACGTCAACGGAACTGTGATGAAGATGAGGCTCAGCCTACGCATTGCTGCCATGTAACATGAAAGTTCCGCTCCAGTTAATGGAAGCTCATCTCACAAGTGGTGGGTCTATTGGGAGCGACTTCTGAACTTGCGTGGGAAGGGTCTCCTTAGATCCTCTTGGAACCCTTTCTCGAGTTAGTGCTGGATATTGGTGGCAATGAGTGGAGGCTTTACCGGCTCGGCACAGACTCCATGGTAGAAATGGACTGGTTGGGGAGATCGGCGATCTCCCTTGTAACCGGCCCATTCAGCTGCCACATACGGGAGGGCATGATCACTCAAGAGGACAATCTAGCCCCTGGTTTTGTCCCCTAGGTCCTACCACTCCCCCTGGTTGGAGTATCTCTATTAACTCTATTACACATACTCTCCTGCACCTTAATACTTACTGTTGGTAGCCTTTGCGCAACAAAATTTAAGATTACCCACCCTACCGAATTAGTTATTTATTTTTTAACTGAAAATATCAGTAAAAATACAAAAAAAATAAAAATCAGGATACCGTTTCCTTTACAGATGCCATGTACACCACAGGCTTTGTAAACAAGACGGAAAAAAATATTGTTTTGTTATCCAGCATCTGCCTAAAATATATAATTGCAATCTAAAACAAATTTAATGAACATCACTTGACTTATTAAACTGAATGGTTACTATGACAGGAAAATAGAAATTGTTGCTGGTCAGAAGAGAATGGTGTCAGCTCCCCAATGTATATGCATGAGAAATAAGGTTTTGTTTAATCATCTGAAGGTAGTGTCCCTTGCAGCCGGACTCATACTGTACTTGATAAAACATCAAGCAAATTGCAAAGCCTGTAACAATACATTCCAAAAGTTATCATTGCAACCCAAAACTTTCCATGAAAAAGGTGTCAATGTCAAAAGTTTTCCTGCTGTACCCTACTGTACCACCTATTGGCGGCTCTGGGAACTACAGGGAAGAGAAGATGAGAGAGAGTCTCGTGGGCTCGGAGATGTGTATAAGAGACAGGGAAAAGAGAGAGAAAGAAATGAAAAAAAGAGAGAAAGAAAGGAAAGGAGAGAGAGATTAAGAAAGGGAAAAAGAGAAAAAGAAAGGAAAAGAGAGAGATGGAAAGGAAGAAAGGAAAAGGGAGAGAAGGAAAGGAAAGAAAGAGAGAAAGAGAGAGAGAGAGAGAGAGAGAGAAGGAAGAAAGAAAAGAAAAAAGCAGAAAGAAAGAAAAGAAAGAAAGAGAAAAGAGAAGACGAAGAGAAAGATTAAAAGGAAAGAAAGAAGAGAGAGATAAAAGAGAGAGAAAAGAAAAAGAAAGAAAGAAAAAAGAGAGAAAAAAAAGAAAGAAAGAAAGAAAGAAAGAGAAAGAAAGAAATCCTTAATACTAGTATCAAAATAAAATTACTTCCTCAAAAATATTGTTTGTTTGTTTTTTTAAAACAATTCTATAATCTGTATTTATCTATATAATCCACTAGACAAGCACCGGGACTCCTTACCATGCTGCCTGTGGGAAATAATAGAATGGCTCAGTCTTAATGACCAAGGCAGACACTGTGACTAATGAAAGTCTATGGAGGGAGGGACTTCATTAGCATCGCCATAAAGCATCAGCTTGATGTGGTGTTTGAGCCGGGAAAGCCACCCAAAATATCACATGACTGACAGCAATGGCGGCCTCCACGTCTGCAGATCAGGCCACTGATTTGTGGCAAAGGTGGCATCCCATGAGAGCGCCACGTTCAAGGTCACTTAGCTCTTCAGGGCGACCCATTCTACTCCCAATGTCTGTCTATGGAGACGGCTGACTATACACCTGTTAGCAACCGCCGTGGCCAAAACACCTAAAGTCAATAATTAGGAGGGGCGTCCAAATACTTTTGGTCACATGGTCTACAGTTAAATAGACTGCTACGAGCTACGGAACACGAACAGAAATGCAGCGGGGGATGGGTATCGCTGCGTTCTGCCGCACACGTTAAATGTTAAAACGGAAAAGATCAAAAATGTTGTACTTCCTTTTCTGCCTCACCGTCACACAAATGTATAGGTCAAACGGGAAATTGTAGGGGACAACTTGATCCGCTAACAAAATGCCAGCTCATTCATCGCGGCTGCCTTTATTGTCCCCTTTACTGCAGGCGACGGGAAATTGGATTCGTATCTCAAGACGCCCCAAATAAGACGAGATCGCCCGACACTTTACCCTTACACCGCCGAGATGATACGGCGTCTTTTGAAAGCCTGTTTTGCGTATCGGCTTCGATCTTTGGAGAAAAAGCAATCAGATCTTTCTGAAGATGGAGTTTTCTTCTGCACATCTTCCATACGAAAAATATCTATTTTTTTTTCTCTAACATTAAGGATGAAATGACTTCCCGATGAATATGGAGACGATCTAGCGGGTGTTTGTTAAAGGGGCGCGCCAACCATCATAGCTGAGAGGTCTCCTGCCCACGTGGTGGACTCAAAGGTCCTAGGGAGAGTCTAAGGAGACCACCCCAGGGGTCGAAAAATTCGGTTTGGATCTATGAGTATATATACACTGTGTAACCATTATATTCATGTATTATTATATATTTATATATATAATAATAATAATAATAATAATAAATATAATGGTTACACAATACCCTCCAAGTGTCGGTTTAAGACTCATACACCTCTGTCTGTTCTTAACACTCTGAGGTCCTTTTTTCTCAAACAGCTTTCTAAATGATAAATATACAATATTTTGCTCCATAAATAGCTCCCACTTCTGCTGGGAGGCCGTTCCCCTTATCCACCACCCCCTCGGTAACGTAAAACTTCCTCTGATTCCATCCATACTGCTGACCCTCATCGAGTTAGATTCTGGTCGCTTGTCCTAACATTTCTTCTCCTTTGAAATAAACGTCTCTCCTGTACTTTGTTAAATCCCTTTAAGTATCTAAATGCCTCTCTTCCACCCCACCCCCTCTCTTTTCTCTCCTCCAAGCCGGACGTATTGAGATCCCTGGGCCTGCAAACTGTTCCCCGTTGTCTTCTCTAAACTCTCTCCGGAATGTCCATGTCCTTCTGGAGATGAGGTCTCCTGGACGGTACCCAATACTCCCTCTTCCTGCTATTTATGCCACTGACCATACGCCCCAGCCACCTGCTTGCTTCTTCCACCTCTTGGTTGCATTACCTGCTTACCTTTAAACTCTCTGAAATTATTAATCCCAAATCCCTCTTTTCCGTTGCCCCCAAAAGCCCAGTTGACCCCAATGCTATATTCTGCCTTTACGTCCCGACTAAATAATCAAGAACTGACCTTGGCAACACACTTATAAGAGCTGAGGGAACCTCTGTGTGTCTTTGACCTTGGAAACCATAACGCGGGTTCATTACCTCCGTCTTTCAAGTCACATTTTTGGTGCAATATTTCAGTTTCGTGACATCGTGTAGCCCCCTATAGTTCCTTGTTTTGTAAACTCAATTCAAACTCTTCAAAGCTTTACCGCGGGACTGCAAATTTGTATACGTTGGATGACCTTCAGCTGCCGAGATGCCCATAAATACAAAAAAATGATGCGGGTATATCGACGATTTACTGTATTGGACCACAAAGCAATTTTACTTGATTTAGATTACAACTAAAATTTAATGGCTTTTTAATTTTTTTTTATATTTTTTATTTTTTTTATTAAATTATATTTTTTTATATTTTGCCTGAGATTAGATTTTCTGTTTCTGTACTTGTTATTAATCATCTTAAGCTTTTAATCGCGGATGGAACAAATAATTAAATAAATAAATAATAATAATAATAATAATAATAATATAAAAAAAATGAAAAGCAATCAAAAGAAGATTTATGAGCAAAAAATTGTGCATTTCTCTTAAAAATAAGGGATTTAATAACTTTGGAACTCATCATTTTTAATTAAAATCAGGTATACTTAATTCACTTTATTTCTTAATAAATAGTGTATTATTTTTATCTTGTGCCCTGCGGCGTTTTCTGTCCTAGACCTATTGGGCCACCAAGGACAGCCGCTGTCCAATGGGCCGTTTGAAAGGAAGGTCACTAACACTAATACTACAACTACTACTACTACTACTAAAAATAATATAAATGACAACAATAATAATAAACTAATAATACTAAAAATAAACAATTATTACTAATATTATTATTATTATTATATTTTTCTGTATGTTCGGAATAATCTGGTTGAGATGTAATTTTGTGGCAGTGATTAAGAAACTCCATCTACAGCTCTTATAAAATATACTTTATACTTCCAGTGCTTGTTTTTGTCCCACATGACATTTAAGTGTTCCCGTCAAAATTAGTAAAAAAGGAAGCAAAGTTGGACGTGATGAAATAGTTATTTCTGGGAAGGGTTTGGGCATTCTGCAGCACGGGGAAGGATGTTAGGAATGCCGTATTTAGTTACAAAAGTGTTGAATTCAGCAACGTAGGTAGGAAAAGAGCCTTTAAGAGCCTATTATATCTACAGAGGCTTGATTTGAAACCTGCTGGTTTAGAACATTTATATCCCATTATGGTTCCAGTATTATATGGAGAAAATGTTCAAATTTAATGGTGCAATCAGCTCTACTGAAAAAAAAAAATACAAAAACTCCATCTTTATTGCTCAATCCTGCTTTAGAAGAAGAAATATTAATAAAAATATTCATTATAATTAATATTAATTATGATATAACAATTCTGTATTATTATATTATATTATATTTATTATATTATATATACTGTACGATACCTAATATATTATATAGTTAAATATTTTTATTTTTTATTATTATATTTTACGTATTTTTCTATTATTTATTATTATTGTTATTTTATTTTTTTAATGGAAAAAAAAAAAGTAGGTTCAACAATATATTATTGATATTAAATATATTGAACTAATAAAACTTATCTGGTTTGCATCGAATATTTAGAATATTTGGCTGCAATCAGCTCTACTGGGGGGGGCAATTCCTCCTTTAGTAAAAAAGTATATTAATAAAAAAATATTCATAATAATATTAAATTCATTATTCATTAATAAAAATATATAAAAAATATTCATATAATTAATAATCATTATGATATAACAATCTATAATATATATTGTAAAACTGTTTATTTTTTTTTTATTATTATTATTATGTTTATTTTATTTATTTTTTTAATTTAAGAAATTTGACTCAACCATCTATTTATAATTTTATTATTAAAAAATATTCTTAATCTAATTAAACTAATCTGGTTCGCATGAATATTGAGAACTTAATCGCAAGAAACTCCTGAATATTCCATTTTTAATTTTTTTTTGGCATTTTAAAAAAAAAAGTCAGGTTCCAAACAAAACATTTAGCTTGAATACCAAGTGCAATCAAATGATAATTTCAGGAGATTTGTCAACACCGAGGTCTAAAATTCATTTAAAATTGTGACATTTCACTGTGTTGGCAACATCATGGCACGGCAAGCAAATCAAGTGAAATGTACGATGGGATTATGTATGAAATTGGTGCAGATGCAAAAAAAACTGGGGAAAATGTACAAAATTTGAACGTCGCTTATTTTTTCTGCAATATTTACATAAAAAAAAAATGTGCATTTCAGGGTGTCCAGATCAGAGGTATGGCAAGAGGCAAAGGAGGGTGTGTCAGCCCAGTAGTGGGTGGGGCAGGAAAAGTGGCCACCTGTCCCACCACAACCATTAGCCAGAGTGGGAGCTGCAATGGGAAGGGGGCTAGACCACAGTCTAGGCAAGGCTAACTATCCATAGGGCTGAGCCCACCACACAGAGGGTAAAGTTTAGCCCCAGACAGTCGTAAGTGGGCAAGGGGTGGAAGGGGAAGTGGGATATGTCATGACCAACCACTGCTCCCCAGCCCAGAGAAAGAGAAAATTGCCCTGAAGACCCAAGGAAGCAGGTCTTCTCCTAGAGACTCTAGGTCAGACCCACAGAGTTCCCAGGAATGCTCATCATGACCCACCAGTTTTGCTCATATGACCATACGAGGGAGCCTTCAGAAATCAACTTTGATTGCCCGGCCTCCTGGTCGTTCGTCTTTTTTTTGGGGGGGGGGGGTGGCCCTCCTACGAGATGCAAGAGAAGAAGAGCTCCCTTGGACGTAATGTAATGCGTCTTCTACATGGAAAGCACAAATGAAACAGATCAAAGATCTGCGGAACAGAAAGAGCGCAGAAAGGACCCATTCAATTTCAGGTCATTCAAATAAATGCGTTCTTTCATAATATTCCTTTAGTACAAAAGAATTGGATTAGTCAATTATAAAGGTAGACGAAAAACATGACATCGTCGACGCAGATTAATTAGAATTGTAAAATCGGGCAAACATTTGCATTTCCTTTTTTTTTTTGTATTCCATACTTTATCTCCATTTAATAAGAGAAACAGCTTCTCCTTTTTGAAGGCTAATATGCAAACCAGATTATACACTAGAGATTTACCCACGAGGCTTTTTTTCCCCTCCCCCCTCCTCCTCCCTTCTGTATCGTGAATCATAAAAGAGACTGCAGATGTTACGGCGCACGTGAAGGTCCACAGAGAAGGATTGTCCACCTCTTTCGATACAATCACTACATCACCAACAAACATGTTCACCTAGTAATGCGCCATCCAAAAAAAAAAACACAAATATGTAAATCTATTCTAATCAAACGCTTTGAAATTCCGTTCCGAGTCCTTTTTAGATTTCGTGTTTGCTTACAATCACGAGATCTGTAAATTTATCACATCTTTGGGGCAAAACGCGACTCTCGGGGGAGGGGGGGGGAGCGTTTGGAGTCTCTCTCGTCAAAATTCATTAAATTAATTCAAATTTAAATTTAAAAAAATATATATATATATTTTTTTTTTAGGATTGATGTGTCACTACAAAGCAAAGACGTTCATCTAAGTGATGTTTCGGATGCCGAGAACAAAAAAAACAGAGCTCGAGTCAAACACAGAACTTGTTTATTTCTTATTTCTTGTTTTTTGTTGCCGAGGTGCTGACAGCCAAGTGAATCTTGTTACATTTATTAAAATGAGAAAATGTTTTCCTCGTTTGATGTCTATGCTCAACCACGTCGGTTTCCTTTTTTTTTTTTGATCTTTATGCTTTCGTCTGGATGACACTAAATATACAGCGTTGACGGAGGCATCACTTTGGAATCAATGATTATTAGGAATGATCTAGAACGTCAAGTACTAAGCTTGTTCTTTTTCTCAAAGAAGTTGCAGTAATCTGGCAGCTACTTCACAAGTTTGTGGTGGCTTGGAAATGGCGGAAAGCCGAGAGATTATTGGCTACTGCCACCTTCTACGTTGACGGGTCTGTTTGTGTTATCACAGTAGCCGGGAGCTTCTAAGGTGGGCTACCTGGAACTCTCGTTCTTCTGGTGGAATGGCTCTATCCATAAGGACTGGGCTTAACCCAGACAGTATTAAGTGGGTGGGGAGTAGGAGGGAAAGTGGGCAGGGAATGGGTGTGGCCAGATACTGCTGGCTTGCCTGGAAAAAGTCATGGCTGACTCTGAGACCCAGGGAAGCTGCTCCTCACCTGGAGACTCCAGGTCAAACCATGTATGGTCATCACAAGGTTCTGCACCTATATAGCATCAATGCCATTGTAGATGAAACACTGATCCAGAGGCCAAGGAGCCTTGGGATGACATTTGGAGAATCTCCAGAGATGTATCTATAGACCATTGCATGACGTAAGTGTGGCCCATGGAATGCCTAGAATGACACATGGACAGTCCGGGGCAAGTTCTTTAATTTGCATTCTGTGTTGGTGGGGCCACATGGGACATTAAAGTAATACAACGGATCACCGGTAGTCAAAAACCGTTCTTTTTTTAACGTATGCTCTTTACTGAATGTAATATGCTAATTTCCCTCTATTTAATTTAGCTTCCTGCTCGTCGTGACTTGGCACCAGAAGGCAGGCGAGCGCATGGCCGCTGCTAGTCTGCGCTCGGCATCTGCTAATGATTTGCAAATGATTTTCCTCTTGCTGATTCACTGCAAAGATCTCCCGCACACACCCGGTAAATAATTATTTAACAATATGTCGAAATTACTCGTTCCTGATCTTCGAGAAAATGCCGGTTTTCTACGTTTTCGGGCACTGTCTCGGGTAGTCCCACTTTTATGGGCAGTGAGGATCATGGGCCGGTTGGGAAGATCCTCTGATCTGCCGGCCAAGGGAGCTGGCCAGCCAAGAGAGCTGAACAATCGATGGAAGTCTGTGCCTTCATTGTAGCTCTCACATGCTCCTCAACTAAGAGCCGCAAGGTGGCACTTTGGGCAAGGTGGGTGAGTGGCCAATCATCTCGGCGAGTATTCTTATCATAAAGGAACACAATTGGCATCATTTTCTTACAAACTTCTGTTTTGCATCGATTTCGAGCACTATGAACATATCTGGAAACTCTCTCCGCGTTTCGTCCTGGCAACTCAGAGCGGAGGTCCTCTCCTCTCCAGGTCAACCATGGACAAACTCCAAGTCGCGGGACTCCCTGCCCACCATACCTGGGAACTCTCTGGTTCTCCAGGTCAACATAGGAATACTCCACTCCCCGCCAATTTCACCTTTAAATGGGGGTGTTTCCCGCCATCGGCGTCAGCAGGACCGCCCAATGACGTCAGTCCCGGTAGCAGAAGCTCAAAGGGTTCCCAGGTATGTTGTCCACAACAGGTAGCCCCCAACGCAACGTCTGCGCACCACCTATCTATGTTCCAAAAAAGGTGAGTAGCTGGAGCCTGATTGTTCTCATGACTGTGAAGCAGGTGAGATACTTATACAATTCATATTTTCCACACCAAAAAAAAAATATATAGTATTTTTCAGTGAAATTGCCTAAGCTATAGTGCTTTGTTGTTACAATATCCAGTAGATCATCATTAAAACGAAAACCGCCTCCGTGTCGACGTTTTGAAGTCTGATTAGATAGAAAGTCACCTTTTGCTATCAAAGGGTCATGGCTCGGCGCTATCGAAGGAAACACCGGCTTTGATATCAGCCGCTCCGACGGATCCTCCACATATCTCGGCTTGAGTCAGTCTCATGCCATTTCCAGTTAGCAATTTTTTTTTCGCTCCGCGTAATGGCATTTTATGCCACGGCCGGCTTAAAGAAAGGAGGCGATCCGAAACATTTGATGAGATCTGACAAAATGTATTTGAAATCCTTAGGTTCTGATATTTTATTTCATACTAGAATAATATAATATAACTAATATATTTTTTAATAATATAATAATAATATTATTTTTTTTAATTTTTTTAAAGCAAGCTTTATATAAAAAAAATACATATTTGATAAAATGCAAACGAAAATGATTTCATCAAATCATTTCAATATGAAGTCTATTAAAAAAGACAGGTTTGCCGAATTGCCGGGATCACAGGAGACATGATAGACTTCAGCGCTATAAACTGTAATAACCCCCACCAGCGCTGTATACAGTAACTAATAACCCCTCAGCACTGTATACAGTAAGAGTGTTTGACTTTGTGATTAAGACTGAGCCATTCCATTTTTTTAGCTGTTACCAGGGCCGGCCCAGGACAAAATGCCGCCTGGGGCGAAATGTTTAAAATTCCGCCCCCTCCATTATCTACCCTCCCCCCCCTCCCCCCGAACTTACCTTTCAGCAGTCCTGTGGCGAGTCTCCCTGCTCGGTCTCGGTGCCGGCTTGTAATGCTGAGCGGCGGAAATGACGTCATCTTCCGGCGCTCAGCATTACAAGCCGGCACCGAGACCAAGCTAGAGGACTCGCAGAGGAGAGAGAGGGGCGCCCCTCTCTCTCTCTTCCTCTTTAAAAAAAAAAGGGCTTGGGGTGGCAAAGTGCCGCCCCTTCAAAAGTGCCGCCTGGAGCAGTTGCCCCACTCGGCTCCATTGTCGGGCCGGCCCTGGCTGTTACGGCTACAGTCCCAACAAAAAGTGGACAAAAAAATTACAGCAAAAACGAATGTGCGCCTTTTGCATAAAATACCCCCCACCTCCTTCTAGATTGTAAGCTCAAATGACCAGGGCCCTCCTCCTTGTTTCTACGAGTCCGAATTGTTATATGATCACACTGCACAGCGCTGAGGAACACAGATGGCACTTTATAAAAATAACAATAAATATAATAACAATATAATTATCTGTTAAACGCCTATCCTGAGCGTAATCAGTCATTAGTCCTCCCCGGTCGGATGTCCACCCACAGCGTCCGGCGGGAAGGTGGAACTTTTTAGTGACTCGGACATTATTTCGGAGGAACAGCAGCCGGGGAGCCCTCATACATCTTGATAATGTGCATATCCATCATGCAGAGGTCCGCAGGGTTTACTGATAACAAGGAAGACGTCTCTGTTACCGTGCCAGCTCGTGCGACGGCGGATGATGATTGGCTGGAGACGGTCAATTAAAGCTGCTGTTCCACTTACACTGCTAAATATATTTATTTATTGGAATTAATGCCACATTAGACGTATAATGCCCTGTACTGCTAAATGCTACAAATCATTTTGCCTTATCTCTTAGCTCATCTCCCTGGTCCCTTCCCCCCAAAAACAAGCCACTGGCTCTAGCCTACCTTGTCTACGCAGCATTGCAGGGGTTAACGGGAATCCATAGGCTCGTGCCAGGAGCTACAGGTCCGTAAGAGGGACTCTATTGGTCGCCGACCAATGAAGAGCAGCTGCTACCAGCAGAGTATCTTTCTTCCTGTAGCTGCTGGCTGCTGGCTCCTCCTACAGTAACACGTGACTACAGAAGAAGCTTCTTACTGGCTGATCTCATCACATGATAGGAAGTTGGAAGCCAGCCCTTGCCTAGCGCTTGCGCCACCGGAGGTGGGCTCCCATCATGGCCTATCATATCACCCAATGCAACAACCAATCGTACGCGCGGTCACTCTCAACAGGATCTCTGGCTTATAATCCATTATTTTAAAATCATATCCCGCGAGCTCTCAGGAGCCGACCCCGAGTCAATCTCAAGGTCACACAATCCTATAATAAGGACAAGTCACGGTTTTCCATGAGGACGGGCATTAGAGCGTTTTGGGCAACGCGTTTGGCGCGCCACTGCGTAGCATCATCACGATGGGCTATTAAAGGGTTAATATTTAGTTCAGTTACTCTAAAATCCCCATTTTTGTTCCAACATATAGAAGAAATGAAGGTAGCTATAGAGAAGGGGGTCTTTGAGTCACAGGGGGCTCTCAGGGTAATAGGATAACAATCAAAGTCCCGATAGTTAATAGCTAATAAGACCGTTAATAGTTTAATTACATGACCTGTCACCTACATAGCTTTCAGCAGAATGAAATGTTAATTATCTAAATCGTTAGTAACATAGGCTTGCAGATTTATTTATTTTTTTTTTTTTTTGTAGTGTGATGATTTTTTCTTGCAAAATTTAGAAAAATATTTGCAATTTAATTAAAAAAATTCTGCTTTCATAATTTTAATTTGAAAGAAAATATAAATAATATATAAATAAATAAAAATAATAATAATTAAAATATGTATATATTTAACACAGCAAGAATGTGGAGAAATAGCTTAACTATTAAGAAAATCATACTAAAAACGTGTAAAATAGGCTACATATTAGGTGAATTACATAAAATAAAAAAATGGAAAATATGTAAAAAAAAAAAAACATTCCACACAAAAAAATCTACTCACCATAATCGCTGTCGTAAAATACTATGAATTTTTGCCATCGAAGTTCGGTAACGAGTTTCAGCATGACATCGTTGAGGCGGACCGGAGGTCTAGCAGCCAACGTATACTCGTCTCCATCCAGGCTAGGGTTAAGGTGACAGACGGTACGCGGCGAACCGCCAGTGTTGCGTTGTACGAATATATGCGGGATGTGCATGGCGTCTGTGAGCGACTGAAGAGCGTTGGCCGAAGCACAGCCGGTGGATGTGACTAAAGCTAAGATCCCCTGGGTCATCAGGTCACAAGCTGAAAATGAAACCAGAAATATTGGTCAGAATTTTTGGGGGTGGGCAAAGTGGAAGAAAATACACAATTAACACAATTTACAAATTACAATTTAGTCCATTAAAAAAAAAACAAGATGGCTGCCGCTGATTAAATCCAGTCACATCAAGGCGGCCATTTTGTTATCAAGTACATTTACAAATGCATGGAGACATGGAGCGCCGGGATATGATGTCATATCACAGCGCCTTCTAATGCAGACTATGGAGGTTGTGCTGAGCCGGCAGAGCCTCCATAGCGTAATTGGGCCAGTTAGGGAGATCAAAGATCTCCCGTGTAAGCAGCCCACTGGGTAGTTGGACACTGGGAGGTCTGAATGCCCTAGGCCTAGGCCGACCAGGATATGCCACCGAATCTAACTGATATGTTACGGTTAGAAATTCGAGTTTCTATGCAGTCACCATATCTGGAAACCCTCATAGTTTGACCCGAGTCTACAAGTGAAGGCCCTGCTTCCTCAGGTCTCTGGGTCAGTTTCTTCTTTCCGGGCAGGGGTGTGGCATTAGGCCACATCCACTCTGTCCGAATCCCCACCCACTAAAGCCCGTCCAAGACCCAGAAGAAGGCGAGCTCTGAGTAGGCTACCCAGGAAGTTCCCAAGTATGGTGGCCACCATGGCACCCAATGGAAGTTCACTGCACATTCGACTACCACATTTGATGCTATCGCACAAGACCACTTAACCACTCCGGGTTAAGCGGCGCGTCTCCACGTCTCTGGGTCCCAGGAACGGGGTTGTGGCACGTTCCACTTCCATCTACTTCCCCTCCAAAAATGGCCCAATGACATCATGGGACAGCCCACTGACGAAGACGGGACCTCCCGCGATGCCACAAGACCACCCACCGAAGTCAGCAGGACTTCCTGCCTGTATCCCGCAAGTGGGGCCCACAGCCTTCAGATTTGGTGCATATCTTCTAAGTTAGTGATGCATAACTGAGATTGTAGCCAATCAAATGCAGCTGATATGTCGTCAATTACACAGAAGGACTTAATCGGCCCTTGATTTTGTCTTAGATTTAGAAGCCTATCCGATGCACGCCTAAATTCCACCATTCCATTAACACCTACCACGTCTGCTGGGAGGCCGTTCCACTTATCTACCACTCTCTCAGTAAAGTTAATTTCAAATACATTTTTAACGAGTATATGTAATTAGAGGTCAATCCAATGTCCCAGCGTTACCGTCGCCCATCCAGTAGTTAAAGCTCTGATTTCATTATATTATTGGCGTGCAGAGATGAATCCATTTCCTTTCTAATTTGCGCTATTTCAGCACAAATCAGCGGCTAATGGAATCCGCAGATATTTGATGGATATTTTTTTTTCTTTTTTTCTGGTGAATGCATATTCCCCCCCCCCTCCCTAATTACAGGTAGAGTGAACGCGAGGGCTTTTAGATCCTTTAGATAAGATAATAAGAGAAAAGGACAATTATTGTAGTTGTACGAGCGCCAGAAAAGAATAAAATTAACACCAAAAAAATGCTGACTTCCATCCACCGGAAATATTGGAAATGGCGTAAAGCAGGATCTGCCGTACCGTGAAGGGCCAATTATTAAGCAGCATTAACCCCTTAAGGACAATGGGCGGTCCCTAAACCCATTGAAAACAATGCATTTTGAGCCCCATGTACGGGCTTTGTCATTAAGGGGTTAAAATTCTCAATTTATTTTATATTACTTTTCAAAATGATATAATTATTAGATTCTCCCCCAAAATCTAGTTCCCGTGATGAAGCGTTGAGGAAATGTAGGGCCATGAAATCCGCGAATCGCTAGAACCAGGGAAGGTAGGTTACCCGGAGCTCTGTTTTTCTTCTAGGGGAGTGGCTTCATGAAGGGGCTGGGTTAGCCACAGATAAAGGCGGGGCTAGGCCCAGGCAGCTTTTAAGCAGTAAGCAGGGGTGGGCCATGACACGGACCGACCCGGAGACCCAGGGAAGCAGTTCTTCACCCGGAGACTCCGAGTCAAACCCGGAGAATTCCCACCTGTGGATGAGTGGAGGCATGGGTTAATTATCTGTGATATTATTGTACCTTCGATATTTCCCTGTGTTAGCCTCTACCACCTCCAACGGGGAGACTGTTCCACTTATCTACTACCCGCTCAGTATAGCAACAGCTACAGTTTATTTTCCGAAGCGGCTTTTTTGCCTGTTTTTGATTCCCCGCAAAATAAAAACTCACGGACTCCTTTCATCTTCAGCCTTCTTCATGAATCGAATATATTAACCCCTTAAGGACAATTGGCGGTCCCTGAACCCATTGAAGACAATGCATTTTGAGCCCGTACATGTACGGGGTTTGTCATTAAGGGGTTAATCTAATGTGTCATACATTCTACCTTCGGATTTTGTTCTTTTTAACCGTAAATTGTTGATTTAGCCATTCTCGTAAAACGAAAGGATTGTCCGCTATTGTCTGGCAGTTTGTATAGCGTTCTCGCTGCATCCTCCCCGACAACCGGGAAAGAATCCGCCGAGGACCTTCGGAAAAATATGAAAAGCTGCTTAAGAATACTCGTTCCTCAATATATTGAATTTGCCTTTCTTGTAAAATCTAAATTTATTCTATTTTTTTTTGTTTGTGAGATAAGGCATATTTTGTTGAGGATGCTTCATGTCTGAGAAGTGGAATGTTTGTGCAAACCACCCCTCCCCCGACCCAACCAAGAATAAAAAGTTTAGTAAATAACCATTAGATGTGTTAAGAAAGAAAAAAAGGGAAATGTATCTCCGGTTCCTCTGGGTAGGATGAATTATAACATTGTGATGAGAAAAGTAAGGCAGGGGCAGATCCCCAGCCAGGGGCGTACCTAGAGTATTTGGCACCCGGGGGCCGAACTAGGGGTTGACGTGGTACCTAAAATAACTTCCCCATGCAACTGTTGCACCTAAAATGGCCTCCCTGTGCCACCACTGCCCCTAAAACAGCCTGCCTGTGCCACTGCTGCCTGTGCCACAGCCGCCCAAAACAGCCTGCCTGTGCTACCGCTGCCCTTAAAATAACCTGCCTGTGCCACAGCCGCCCCAAAACAGCCTGCCTGTGCCACCGCACACATTTAATTTCATTAATGTCAACATTGGTCACTTATAATCAGCCAACTTTCAGGAAGTAAATGTGAAATATGTGCCCCCCCCCCTTGAGAGGGTAAGGGAGTGAAAGAAGGAATGAGAGAGAGGGTAAGGGAATGAGAGAAGGAATGAGAGAGAGGATAAGGGAGTGAGAGAAGGAATGAGAGAGAAGGTAAGGGAGTCAGAGAAGGAGTAAGAGAGAGGGTACTGGAGTGAGGTAGACGGTAAGGGAGTTAGGAAGGGAGTGAGTATGTTTGTATGAGTGCGTGCGTATGTGTTGGCATGAGTGTGTGTGTGTGAGTGCGCATGTTACAGGAAGTGTGTAAGTGTGTTTGAACATAAGTGTGTATGTGTAAGTGGGTGTTAGCATAAGTGTGTAAGTTTGTATAAGTGCGTGTGTAGATATATGTGTGGCAGTACGAAGTACACTTACATATGTGTATTCCACAAAGTTTATACACATATGTATTTGATACCGGCTCTAGAACCCTGCGATGACCTCATACCCAGCAAACATTCTGAGCGCCTAGAAAAGAGGGGCATCGGGGGAGGAAGGAGGGGCTCTCGTGAACTCTTTGCAGAAGCCAATCTAAAGCAGGGCATGGGTTTGTAATTCCAACACAAGGCTCATTCTAATCGGTAAACATAATTACCTGGATCTACCGAGCACATCGAGCTGTATCTAGAACCGACATCCTCATTAAGCCTCATTCTTTTCCTTCCGCATGGCTGGAACGCCTTACCAGACTGGAACGATACCCTTTACAGGAACCAATGCATTTTATGCGGTGTTTATTAAAGTGACACTTAACCCATGATATGCACTTCAGAAGCAAGCCTGGGAACTCTACGGGTTTGACCCGGAGATCGCCGGGTGAAGTACCGGTTCTCCGGGTCAAGACACGCCCCTCTCCCTGCCCATTTTCCCTTTAAATGGGGGTGTTTCCCGCTGCCGTCAGCGGGAACGCCCCCGACGTCAGCGGGACCTCCCACCTATGTCAGCGGGACCTCCCACCAACGTCAACGGGAAGTCCTGGCCACGTCCCGGAAGGGAACGCTTCGGGCAGCCGGAGCCCAGGAATTCCCAGGGATGTTCAGAAGTTAGCTGAGAGGTCCCTTTAAATTAATATGGTGCCCCCAATAATGCATGGAGGGGGGGGTCTGCAGAACACCCCCTGTAAGTTAATTTTTTTTACCATAACCTCAGCATACTATCTGCTAAGTTCTCTCCACTTGCACCCCTTTACAATAAAATAATATTAAACAAATTTTCTTTTTTAGAGGATACTTTATGTTTTTATTTCTCTTATACAAATATAAAAAAAAATTCCAATTTATATTTGATATAAGAGTTGAAATGGAGTCCTTTGCTGTATGTAAATCAGCGATGCCAGGCCTGGACTGGCCATCTGACACATCGGGCAAATTGCCTAGTGGGCCATTGGGCTATAGCGACACATACTTACCTTTACCCCTTCCTAGCAGCAGATCGAAGGTATACTTATTACTTAATGTACAGCCATGCAGCTGTCGGCCGTACTTACACCATTGGGGGGCCGCTGGCCTTAAAACGCCAGGGCCGCCTCATCATCCCCAATCCGGCCCTGGCCAAGGTGACTTCTCAGTCTTTTTTTTCTCCTCCCTATTTTAAATAAAGAGCCGCTAAACAAAAAAAAAATAATAATAATAAAGTGTTGTTTTAAGGCCTATAGCAACATGGCACCTTGATAAATGAATTCTCAAATCCGTGAATAGAGATTTACATGCGCAAACAGTCCTGCATTCAGTCTGGGTGTCTATTCCATACATCAAATATTATTTCAAAAAAAGACAAGTTCTGCATAAGAATGAGGGAGCATCGCTAACACAGATTTTCAATTATACTCCAGACGTCTCCAAGTAGTATTTCTCATTCCTTAGCTTTCAAATCAGCAATGCATTAAAAAAAAAAAAGTCAGACGGACGCACGCGATGGGGAGCCAATCCGCATACTCATTCATCATAATTATATCAGCAAAAAAAAAAAAAAAAGATATCCATAAAGGTGCAGTTCCACTTGCACAAAAGATTAATTTACCGACTAGTTTGTTAAGCCATTGTAAGCAACACCATCAGTGGCTTACTTTGAGTCACCTGACAATCAAGTGTTCCCGGGAATGAAATTAAGAATGAATGAGGGAAATGAATGAATGAATGAATATATTATATTTATTACACTACATAGGCTGTGTTTGGATATATAATGCCATTCTGGTATGCAGTCCCATTCAGTACATCTACTCTCTCCATCTGTCTGCTGTACCTACTGGATTTAGCTTTCAGCTGATGGAGGTATCTGATCACCTCTACTTTGTCACCATGATTGGACCCCTGCATACACAACAATTCTATCAACGGAGTTCCGTATCTATCAAGAAGCTGTTACGGTGAAACGCGTCAGGTGCACAGCATCATACATCAGTCTTATATCACAACAACGATTGCCGCGCATTCCTCTATTAAGCGTTGGGATCATGTTCTTTGGTGCCTTCTTGAGCTGCTAGCCATTAGATTCCTCCTTCCCTATTGACGCAGACCCATACCGAGCATCCTATTCTACTGTGAGTGTCATAATGGCAGTGGATACAGCCACATTGGTCCAAGAGATAAAGGGGTCCTTTGTCATAGGTGGTTTAATGGGCCAACATTGAAGAAGAAGGCACCTGTGAGGTCCCGAAATCCTATGTGACTTCTTCTACATTGGCCCAATAAAAGGTATCGACCTCAAGTAATGAATCCATGAATCAAAAGTATATAAAGTAATGAAAAAGGTCCTCTTCTTACATTCGACATTATTGGGATGGAAGGCAGTGATTGTGGAAATCTTTTACCCTTGGTCCTGGAATTGATTGGACTCTTGACCAAACGTAATGATTTCCTACATACACCTTCATAGTTGACCATAGTCATCATGGCCTTCTTCTAGCGTCCAGAAAGCTCTAACCAAACCACGTGAGGCCATTAAACTTCGTTCTAAGACATCTCCATGTTCCATTTTGTTAAATTAACCAATCTACACAGAAAACTGTTAAATAAATGATGATAATTCAAACGAGGCGAGAAAATAGAATCAATTAAGATCAGCGGGCATTATTCCCTTAAGAATTCAGGTCCTCCGGGTGATGATATGGATAAACAAACGTAGGCAAACAAATTATTCCCAACTGTAAATGTATATTTATGGCGGGGGGAAACATTTATCCATGGGGAAAAAAAAGGAGATTTCATCTTAATGCTTGGTACATATTGTTATAAATAACATAATTAAAATCCAATTATATCACAGTTAAAATCCAATCACTGACAATTAAAACAGTCTTAAGCAAATTAATAATGTGTTCTATTCCGTCTCACATTACAGAAAGCTGTTAAAGAAGTTATAAAGTGTTGCATTGGGGGGGGCGGGGGGATCAAAACCGGCTAAGCAGCTCTGGTAACGGCAGAAAAAAATGGAGGAAAACAAAAAGATAATAAATGTTTGTGTTAATGTAACGGTAGGAATTTATTTTTCACTTGAGATAAGTTCTTATGTCAACTGTCTTATGCTCCGTCTTCCGTTACCTCAACTGATACTCATTCCCAGTCCTAAATAAGGCCGCCCCTTCTTATAACATTTTCCCTCGGATGGCCTAGCTGTTAGTGGCAGTGTCTCATAGTTCTGATCTCGTCTTGTGACCTGGTTTGCTCTGTTGACGTTCCTGACTTCTCCAGTCCTGACCTCAGCTACTTCCTGCTTTTGGTCTGATTGTTGCCCGCACTGACTTTTGGCCTGATTCCTGACATTCCTTGTCTCTCTATTGCAGAACGTGGCTAATCTGACTTTGTTCTAGACTGTCTGGGTTGTAGTATATGATGAGGTCCCATGTGGATCATCGACAAGTCCCATGGCCACTCGCACCCAAGGACTTGACCTGAGGGGGAACTGGTTGGAAGGGGAAAAGCTCAATTTTGGTCTTGAGGTGTACATTCCTTTGCCTTAGAGTCCAGCCACAAAGTGTCTGCCTCCCTGGAAAACGTGAAAATTATCTACATTCTAGTTTTTTTTTATCTACTTACCCAGGTTTGATTATCTCAATGAAGGGCATTGAGTTTGGGATTTGGATGGATTTCTACTTTATTTTACCAGTTTGGCTGGATGAGTTCCTCCTGGTGGTGGCAGGCGGTGGTGACAGAAACAAGTTAGCTGTGGATCCTTGTTGAGGTGTCAGTTCATTTTATTACATTCCATTGTAGTGCGATTTTATTATTTGTAGTAGCTTTCTACAAATAAAACATTCAACTTTATTACTATGCTTTGGCGTTGGACTGCTCTTCCAGAACTCCGCAAAACAACATGGCTGACCTTTTCTGTAAACTTACAAACTTTAGAAAATCCTACACCACACTCACCATATAAAACCTGGAATAACCACATTTCTATTAGAAAACCCATAGTTTATGAAGTTAACATTTTAGAAGACAGGTCAACAGGACCAGAAGGCATTGATGTCCATCTTCATCGTGGGTCATCTACCCAGCAGAATTCTTAGGATGACTTCACGGTAATGTCTCAAATTAATTGGTTGTTCAAAACAAGAAGAAAAGGGTTAATCTTTACCGGTTGGCCCTTCCGAATTATTTAATTTCTCCAAATGCAAGTGGCCAACTACTTCATAAGGCAATATATCTTTTCATGTTGGGAGAAGGTGAAGGCAAGAGAAGGTTTTGGAAATATGGAGATATACTCGAGCAAAGCATGATGAGACGGGAACGGTTATCAACGACATGACACGAGCAAAGTATTTTGCCAACCGAACAAGAGTCTTGATCATCTTGTCAAGACACAGATACAGTGAAGCATGAAGAAGTACAAAAGACAAAGCCAGTTTATGAAAAAGCGCCGGCGCCAAATGCATTAATCAAAATGTATCACAGGAATCCAGGGAGCCTTTCAGATCAGATTGTGACCTTCAATGAGGTCCTTTTCCGCAATCAGTCCCCAAGTACAACAATCACTCGAACAAACCAATGGTTATTAACGTTACTTGCTCAAAGTCTTTCTTTATTTTGCTTTTGGTGCTAAAAGTGATAAAATGGAGACTTTCCAATTATGCCACATCTTTTTTTTTTTCTTCTGTGAAAGCCAGGAAATCAGTAAATTTCGAGTCAATCCTCTCCTAAGCGCCTTGGCTTCCTGCCGATCGTTGCTGCAAGGTCTGTCTGCCACCTTCTTGGTGACAAGTATAATGACTTAGCAAACCACAAAAGCTATGAGCTCAGGATCTTTTTTATTTTCGCGGTTCTTTGTCCGTTTTCCTCAGAGCTTCCAAAAAAAAAAATACAAAATACATAACACAAAGAGATTGGGCAACTCGGTACAATAAGGACTTTCCTATTTATACAGATGGAGGATGAATGCGTTATCTGAACAGGTAGACAGGACACCGAGCAGCAGGACACGTTGGAATATACATTGCCAAGCGCTCACATCCCATCTGGTCATGCAGAGAGATCAATCTTGAAGACAAGAGAAGATGTCCCTCAAAATGAGAAGAAACAGCAGGCTAAAGATCCTGAGATGGAAGACGTGCCAAACACATAATTCCCTTATGCCAATTAATAAATGGATAATGATACGCTAGTAATCTGTATCTCCTTACTCATCTTATGAATAAGTAACATAATCAGAATCTATAAAGAGAGGAGTCATAGGGCAGAAAACTCAACATCATTAGTTGAGGTTCACCTCAATTTCTACTGCTGGTGGGGTTTGGTCTCGTTACTGTAAAAGACGTATCTCTATTTGCAGTTCTGATCCAATAAAAAAAAACTCCATCTTTCGTGAGATACCATGAGTGATACTTATTATCAAAATAAATTAGAGAAAAAGGACATGGCAGCATTGGTCCAAGAGTAGATGGAGTCTCTAGCCCAAGCTGAAGAGTCACAAAAGCTTTC
The DNA here is from genome assembly GCA_009364415.1 of Spea multiplicata. Lineage (NCBI taxonomy): Eukaryota > Metazoa > Chordata > Amphibia > Anura > Pelobatidae > Spea > Spea multiplicata. Next base: position 10,377,980 of record VKOC01000007.1, read on the forward strand.
TGGACCAAAGAGGTCCCTTCTTATCAATATAAATTTTAATGTAATATGAGATCCATTAAAAGAACAAGAGATGCTCAGTGACGTGTTCGGGTCTAAGCCTAAGGAGACAACCGGCCTAGGAGATTGGGCAGTTGGGTTTCCCAAAGCCCAGACTTCCACAGCATCTCTTACCCGTTGCATCCTTCTGAAGTGAAGAGTGGAGATGTCATGTCCCAATGTCATGCCCTGGTACCCAGTAGAGAGGAGGAGCGGGACAAGGACGAAGAGTACAGGTTCAAGTAGGTCCTGGGAGTGACTGTATCAAACCTGAGGAACGACCCACATAAAATGTATGTAGATCTAGGGTCTTAGAAGCACAATGGTTCAGGTTCATTGACTCTAAGACCATGCTCAATCTTAAAACACTGAGGGGGTGCTTGGCATAGTCATACGGCTCCTGAATCAAAGACGAGACCGACGACTGGTTAAGGTTTGAGTCTTTCCAGCCATAATGGGCCAAGTGGGCCTTATCTGTCATCAAATCCTACGTTTCTTTGGGTTATAAAGTGAAATTCTGCAGTCTACTTAGTTATCGATTTCCATTCCCCAGGCTGCGTGATGGGAGTTACTCAAATCCTGGGTACAACCGATATTGATCGTGTCTGCGGAGGGGCTGACAGCCGTTTCGCTTGTTCTAGAACGTCTGCGAGTTCCGTGTTTAAAGTTAGATGCTCCATCAAGAAATACAATGCCGCTAGGATTGGGATTTTTCAATTTAATGACATGTTTTCATTAAATTCTAATTGTTCTCGGTATATATTTATTCTCCAGCGGAAAAAAACAACATGTTTAGCCACGACTCCAATGTGATGGATTAGGAATAAATAGCTGAACACTGTAAACTCTGTTGTTGAACGTGTCTGCTGTTGATCGATGCCTCCTACATCCGCCCGGTTCAAATGAATTGCTGAGCTTCAATTTCCACCATTTATAACTAAATCCAGCATCGGAAACATCATCCCTGGTCTGTTTCAATGATCCTTTAATCGTGTAAAACGATGCCTCATTCATCATTTTTTTGCTGGGAACACGTAATTGTCATGTGACACAAAGCCAGGCAGCGATAGGCTGTTGCCATAGAGAAAACTCTTAACAGAAATGTGTGTTGAAATAATAAAAGAAATCAAAATAATATCTGCCGAAGTTCGTTTCCTTAATATATTAGTAACATTAATGCATTCTTATTAATAATAATAATATAAAAATAATAATAAAAAATAAATAATAATAAAATAAATAAATAAAATAATTAAAAAATATATATAAATTTTAAAGCGCCATCTTATTTTGCAGCCCTATACAATTTTTTAAGTGGAACAGCAACTTTAGAAGTTATATATATATATAGACAATAAAAATAATACCCTTAAAATGACAATATTAAATTTTATTAAAACAATACTTTTTAAGCTACTATTATATACGCTATATATTATTATAGACGTATATTATTATATATTTATGCTGAATACTTTACATGCCAAATAGATTCTTTCTGCTCCTTTATCAGTAACATTTTGAATTTATATAAAGCATCATTTAAATAATAATTCAATCATTGTTTTTGGATTTAATTTTGAAATCCCGACCGATTTAGTGTATTACGTGATAGGGACATTTCATACGTGTACGATGTGCGTACATACGTGTGCAGTATATTTTTTTTATAATATAAAATAATTATCCATAAAATAAATGGAATTTTTTTTTTTTTGTCAAATAAATAAATAAAATAAATAAATAATTTTGATTTAACAAAAAAAAAATGTATAATTTTACAATCAATTCCACGTCGATATTTTTAATAATTACACTCGGTATATATATCATGATATTGAATCGATCAATCAATGGTTAAAGGCATGATAAGAAAACAATACGGCATGGTGTCGGCGTTGTTCTTTGTCGGTACGCCTTTGACATTCTGCTTGCGTGTGACTGCCAATTAAAGCAAGATTTCGAAGGATACGGCCTCCTCCTTAAAATTCAGGAATCGATGTGCCCTGAATGGAGCTGTTCGGACCGCGGGAGAACCCAGCGTGATAATTGGTTGTTGCTGTCTCCTAGCAACAACATTCAACCTGAATGCATTCAGTGCATTGTGCGGACGAAGCAGCGATGGGGATGTTTGAAGAGTGCGATAAATTCACACAATTCGGAAATTATTCTAGGCTTTTCAAGTAACGGCGGTGGGGTTTTGGTTGTGCTATGAAAATAAACTATTGTCCCTGATGTGCTCGTTGGGTTGCATCTGAAATTCATATAATATGGCTTCCATTGTTGAGGATAACGGTGTTGGTCCGGTGGAGTTACATTTTTCTATTGGACCAAAATGACATTTTATAACGAGCTTTCAAGAGGATCACATTATCAAATCATTTGATAATACCTACTTATCCCATTGTAGGATGATACACTCGAAAGCTTGTGCATACCTCCCAACAGTCACAGATTTCCCAAGACAAGTGGGGATCATGGGCCAGATCTTCTCTGATCAGCCCAAGGAGCTGTAAAATTGATGGAGCTCTGTGATGTTGGAGGACAGACCTCCATAACAGATCTCATGTGGCCACCTAATGACACTTTGAAGCTGAGCACCTGAGAGGTGGCTCCTTAAGTATATTGTGGTTCCACCATCGATCATGCCCCCTCCTCGGCCACCCATGACTCTTCTGGGCCATCCATGGTCCTTCCCAACTTCAGCCATACCACCTAACACGGATGTCCTGATTAGAGCTATACAGATCTGGAGAGGAACGAGGGCAAGATGGGACATCCCAGATGGGACAACATCTCAAGTATAGGACCTCACGTGTTCCAAACTATTTTGCATTCTTGAGGCTGCATATAGCAACGAACCCAACGGCGCTCACAAGATTGGTAACCTGGGAACCTAGAGGAGCGTTTCTTACAGAGAGAGGGAAGTCAACCATGAGGGATGGACACCACCATCTCCCGTAGACCATCTCTGACCAAACTTAAGTTTCTTGAACTCTTAAGGAACAATTGTACAAAATGTTTTAATACAAGTAAGGTCTGCTAATTCCTATTTTTTTTTAGAGTTTTTTCTAAAAAAAACACATTACTTTAGCACGGATTGCATGTCATCTGCAACCAAAGAGTTTGGGCCACGTTCATACAACTGGATCATGTCCCAATACCGCATTTCTTTTCCTTTCACATGTGGAAGGACGTCGGTTCCCAGAGAAATCGGCAGCACATTCATTACTGAAGCGCGGAAGGTCATTGTATCAGGACGCGATCGAACAATAACTTTTTCTTCTTTCAGACAATGGAAAAAAAATCCTCCCACGTATCAACCTGTCTCTCCGTGTATTTCAACGCCGGAGATGTCTCGACGATTATTTACAGAGCAGTTTTCTCCGTTTCGTTTGAGCCTTTACATTCAGAACGGGTAAAAAAAAAAAAGCTAAGAGGTTAAGTGGCACAAACCAAGAGATTATTATAAAATTCTAAAAAAAAAAAGCTTGAAAATGATAAAAGGGATCGCAGCGCAAAATGCTGAATGTAAAGGTTGTGACTTGCTTAATGACACGTGAGAATTTCACCCAAAAAAGACGTTCACGTAATGCAAAAAAGAACCGATGTGGGAAATTGCTTCTAGCGGTATCCGTAAATTTATTTATTGGCTCTACTTTGAAAAAAACGTGAAATGGACATTAATAATAATAAATAATAATTATTTATATTTTTTAATTTAGATTATTTAAATTAAATTATTATTTAAATACATTTTAATTAATATTTTGCTTTTCATTTAGAATTTTTTGTAATTAATACATTTTAGTTAATAATTTTACTTTTTTTATTTATTTTTTTTTTAAAAAAAATTATACATTTTAAATTAATATATTTTTTTTAATCAACCTTAGACATGGTATGGCTAGAATGGGTAAAATGTAGAAACTGCGTGAATATCTGCGTGAAGAGGAGGAGCATAGACCAGACTGGGTGTGTTCATCTTTAAGACCCCCCCACAAAAATGTAGTTGACCCACAGGGCTTACAATCTAAGCCAAAATCAGCTGTAATGATTTGTACTGATTCAAAGCAAAAAAATTAAGTTTTGATGATCCTATTTAAGAAATCAATATATGAACCTGTCCGCTGTTACTTAAAATGAGAAATCGCTGATTATGATATTAAAGGTGCTTTTCTACTTGGACAAAACCCTAATCGCACCCTCTAGCATATTAACCCAATAAACCTTGGCAGATTTACCCTTTCCTGGCATCGCACTGCCCCTGTGGCATATCGCATCAAATAGCAGCATCCACAGAGCAGCCGTGCAAACACATTGGACGACGAAAAAGTTATCAGATGAGCGAGGAGTTATGATGTGTCGACTGAAGTAACTTCACTTGATTTCCACGTACTGGCCCGGTAGCAATTGATATACTCGTTACGATACAAGCATACCTGGGAACTCTCAGGGTTTGTTCCTGAATCTCAGGGTTTTTGCCCCAATCTCAGGGTCTCGGGGTAAAGGGGGCAGATCCTCAGGGTCTCACAGTCTGGAGCGGAGTCCTTTCTATTGTACATTGCTGTCATCATATCTAAGAGAACACAAAAGGTGAAGAGTGGAGTGCTCAAAAGGACAAACTGGTCTCCATGTCTGCTGGTCATACAGTGATCAGGAAGCAGTCGTCTGCAGCCTTGTTTTCCTGACACATTGGTGTCATCAGCTGCAGGAGGATCATTAGAGACTCTAGTAGGATCTCTGTTATACAAAGGGCCACTACAGGCAGGGAATGGCCAAACTTATTTTCAGACATTTACATTCCTTCGGTTCAAAGTGCTTGCTGGGTGCTGTTGGCCAATGAGGTCAGGCTATCATTGGTCTAGAGTTTCACTGTCCTAAATTCCCCGCCAACCACCAACTTCACCAAGCAACATGCCCCACAGTGCCAACTTTGTCCCCAAGACAGCTTAGCCACCAAAGAGCTTGACTGTTCCATCTTAGCCCCAAACAGCTTGCCTGTGTCTCTCTCCACCATACAGAATGATCCAGCATGCAGGAAATGGATGTGATGTCACTTCCTGCATGCTGGATCAGACAGCGTGCAGGGAGAGAGTGTAAGAGATCATCTGACCAGATTATCTCTAACTTACCCACAGCTAGCGGCTTTTAAAGGGACGCCCGCAGGGGTCACCCGGGCCCCCTAGAGTGGCAGGCCTGGCTGCAGTAGCAACCATGATTGTTATGACCCTGTTTTAGGGGCTTTCCTGAGAAGGCTAACTTTGTGTTTGCTATTTTCCTTTTGTTTGTTTCCATGTGTTCTTCCTTTCTTGCCATTGCCCACCGGTGGTGTTGTCGCATACCCACCAAGAGTCCCAGTTTCCACTGGACAGTCCCCATTTTGGGAGCTGTCCCACATAGCTGCCCCCACTGCTCTGCTTTTGTGGATAGTGGAGCTTTAAAATCAATGGAGGTCTGTGCTCTTGTATCACAGACCTCCATACCTGCTCCCATGTGGCCACCTTGTGACACTCTGAAGCTGAGTGCTGCAAGGTGGCTCCTTGGCTATGATGGCTCATGGTACCAACCAGATCAAGCCATGCGCCCTTCTGGCTTAGGTCCTGCCATCTTCCAGCCTATACCACACTCCCAACACACACATGTCCATGAAACATTGGGGTTATACTGCTTCTTTGTCAGTTCCATCCATTGAAGAAGTCCAGATAGACTGGTGGAACAGGTGAAGAGTCCATCACTGCATGGCAAGCTACACGTCTGCCCAACGGTACACATGTAGACTAACATGTTCACCCTCCGAGCTTCTTCCTCTTAAACTTTATGAAATAAATAACTATAAATCCTAAAAAAAACACGTTATCAAGCCATACTACGAAATGTATAACTAATGGAGCTCTGACGTCATGGAGACCTTGATGAGGCTGGAGGCCATTGAGCTATAAGTTCTCCTTGCAGTATTCCGGCTTCTAGTGTGTTAATCAGCCGCACAGCGGGACGTACAGTACACATATATAACGCATTACACACAGTATATTAAAATAAATATAAATTGTGTTAATATTAGCAGCGAGCAGGATCTTTTGAATTTTCCCATATGTGCATTTGTCACGCATGATCACTATTCAATGAACATTCTCCCGGTCTCACATTCGCAGCCCACACAGAATCTGACAGCGCTGCTAGAATATTCATGACTTTTTTTTTTCTTCTTCTTCTTCTTCTTCTTCTTTTTCTCGTAAATCTAGTTTATACAAGAGGGAACGGAAGTTTATCTGGAGTCGAGATTAGAAGATGCTTGGCAGGTATTATTGTTTTCTTCTTTGGTTTGTGGAAATGATAGGAAAGCAATTTCACATGAGAGGATATCGCTGGCTTTTAAAAATTTATTTCGGGGGGAAAAAGCGTAGTTTGTATACTTTTTATACAAGGGAAGCAAACGACAAAAAAAAAATTGGAATTTGTCACCAGGCGTATCCACAGGATATGCAGGGCCGGGGGTAGGAAGAAGTTGAAGAGCCCATCTGTGTTTAGGGAGCAAGCTGGGACCCTCAAGCCTGTGGTCGCTACGGGTCTGAGAGAAGTAGAGTGCTGACATATGACATCATATATCTGAGGTCTACTTCACTCATCAGAGACCACGAATGTAAGGGGGAGCAATAAACAGGGAAGGGCTGTCAGCTTCTGGCCCGATGGGGGGCAAGTAAAGCCACGTGGGTCTCCAGCCGGCCATGCAACCACACACGCTAACACCACAGCCTAACACACACATCTGCCAGCAGGTTCTGCGGACACGTGAAGGCCCTATCCTCCAAAAATAACAAAAGCCACATATACAGTAATTTACTTTTATCTAACCCGAAATGTAATATTGGTTCAAAAAAAGTCTAAATATATCAATAAATAAATAAATAAATTTACACACTGGCTGGGAAAACCACAATTATTTACAAAAAATTATTTACAAAACAATTGCCAGAAAGGCAGAATTATTCAGTATTCATAATCTTATATTATACACACACATACATTCATACATCTATATTCCTAGGAACGCAAAACCCTTATGAAATATTAATCCTATTCTAGACCAATAGCAAGGTGCCGGTGGGAATATCCATTATTACTTCTAGAACTGGTAACCAGAATAGATTAAATTCACAGCCGTCCTTCTTCTGGTTTAATGACAGCACGTCGTATAACATCATTTTCTGCCTACGAGAAGCGGAGATCAAGCGGTGGCATCCAAGTCCATAAAACTGTTGGCTGCTACGTTCTACCTACACAAGTCAACCAATATAGTTTGAGGGGATATGGCTCAGTCAAGATATCGAGCTGAAGCTTCATGAAGAGAAGAAGATGATGCCCACAACGGTGGTCATCATTCTAATAACGCTGAAAGTTACTTTGGTAAAAGGCTCTTTCGAGAGATATGTCATCTCGTAAAACCTGCATAAGCGTAGGTTGCTCTTCCAGAAAAATAAGGATGTGAGGAACATCATGTGAGGAGTGTGAGGAACGTGATGTAGATGTCACAACGCTCTGACACAAATCAGTGGAAACTTGTATCAACTTGTGAAAGTAGCTTAAACTTTTAGCCATCCTCTATAAAACATTGGAGACCTGTCTCTTCCATTGACATGTCATGTTGGCCTCTTTAGTCGGGCCAATGGCGGTTAAATGTCTTTCTGCATGGACTGACAGATGTCTACTAAGGCTACTGAGAACAAGCAATAATACCCATGAAAAATCCACCCAGACATCATAGAAACTGCTATCCCAGCATTAGATCCTCCGGAGCTCTACAGTCAGTGGCAGGAAAGTGGTCCTATCAACATCAATGGAAGCACTTTCTGAGCACGAACACTTGTGGTCTTGGTCTGAACCAGCGATGGAGCTGACCGGTGGTAAGTATATCACGCGGCAGGAGATGTGTTCAGCCGAATATACATCCTGCACAGCAAATAGTTGGGGGGGATAAAACGAACCCATTCGTTTGCAATGGGGACCACACAAAAATTTAAAGGGACCACTCAGCAATCTTGCCACAAGCCACAGCCATCAGCCATCAACCGGAGCCTTCAGCTCTTTATGATCTCTCTCCGGTTTACCTACCAAGATCCATTGCTTACAGTAACAAACAAATCAATGGTTTAAAAGTGGCTATGTATTTAGCCCTTGACATCAAACCGGTTGCCTAGCACTACTGAACAATGCCGACGACCGGGGGGAAAAAGCAAACGAGAAGGTTAACCGGGTCGATAAGCGTGTACCATCACTTAGAATTCAGAATGATTCAATCAGAGGTATCTTAGAAGTTTTTTTTTTGTTTTTGTTGGTTTTTTTTTTCTGACTCAACCTTCATAAGAAAGAAGAAAACGACTGATCTGTTGAGGTTTATTTGGATAGTAGAAGGTGTCATTAACTTGTTTCTCCTAAGTGGAACAGCACCTTTAATGTATTGTTGGACATGATGTTTAGTGGGCTACCGATGTATTCATTAATAATATTAATTGCCATTAAAGTATTTTATACACAGATGTCATACCTCCCAACTGTCTTATGTGGTTTCCCCTAATGCCCCGTTTTTCCGGGCAGGTGGGATCACGGACCGGTTGGGGAGATCCTCAGAATGGAGGTCTCTGGTGTTGTAGCAGTGACCTCCATTGCAGCTACATTATGGCCACCTTGCATCGCTTTTGCTAGGTGGGTAGGGGCTCCACCTATGACCCTGCCCACTCATGCCTCTGGTCCCACCCACTCCTGGCATGGCCCCACCCCTTCTGCCTCTAGCCACATCCCCAAATACAGGGGAATCCGTCTACAATATTCTGGCCTCTTGGAGTCTTTCCGCAAAAGGGCGGAACCGCGGCCTGCACCACGGGGACCTCCTCTCTCCCGTTCCTCCAATTGGGGGAGAGGGTCTGTGCAGAGGCTCCGCCCCTTTTATGGAAGTACCTGGATAACGAGGAGAAGCGGGGGGGGGGGAGAAGTGGAGCTCCGGAAAAGGGGACACAGAACAGAAGCAGTGGGTGGAGAAGGTTGGGAGACAAAGAGTGAGGGAATTAACTGCGAGAGAGCGTTAGAGAGATTGAATGAGGGAGCAACGGAAACAAAAACAGTGGTTTTGATCTTTTTTTTTTTCAAATAGGGCAAATATTAACCCACAAAATGGTGTAAGAACGTGGATCTGACAGAAACACCAAATGAAAGACCCTCTGCCTCCGCCGTGAAACGGAAAACGTCTTCTTAAACAGATTATAGACTGAATCAACAACGAACGGTTCAAGGTACAGCGTGTCATTTGTATCGGGGAGACAGAATAACATTACCGCCCTTTGTACATCTGGAAACAGCAATTTCCCGCAGCAATCTCCGATCGAAATAGACACGACTCACCTAGTTGAGTCAAAAACATTTTAACGCAAGCGTGCGAGATAACAGAGAGCGCCGCGGGCAACGGTTAGCGTTTCCGTAAATGTTTTAAATCACAAAATATCGGCTAAATTATACCTCGATCGCACCGTAACGTCATGTTTAGGAGACCGGATATTTTCTGTCAATTTTATTTTTATTTTTATTTTTTTTATTTTGCTACGTTGGGTTGAGGTGGGATTCATAATTCTGAAATTGGGTTGTGAAAATGTTAAAAGTGAGACTAAAATATGATAATTATCTTTTATGACATTAAGGTAAAAAAAAAAAAAAAAAAAACTAAGTATTATGATTGTTTATAGTTTTATATAGCGCCATCTTATTCCGAGGCGGTGTACAATGGGCATACGGGACATAACAAGTAGCGAATCAAATAACAATTTGGACTTATAGAAACAACCGGTGAGGATGGCTCTGCTCAAAGGGCCATTCAACGGACATTTGCAAGGGCAGATTCTAACACATACCTTTCGACAGTCACAGAGTTGACGGGACAGTCCTGATTTTCTTTCATTAATAGGCCTGCACGGCAGTGCTTTGGATAAGGTGGAGAGGCAACCCACACATCTGATTGTGCCTACATTTGGTGTGTTTGTGTGGCCGAGTGTGGTGCGGTCGTACCGGCTCTGTGTGCTGTGTGTAAGTGTGGCTGAGTGTGGTGTATGGTGTGTGTGTGCACGTGGCTTAGATGCCAAAAATGGGCTCTCTGTTTCCTGAATAACAAAATCTCTTTCAATATGGAGGGGTCATACAGTTGCTATACTATTAAGTAGCATCTCTTACAGCATTAAACGTTTTCTTCTTTTAATCTTAAAACGATGAAGCAAACCTTACTGGTATTAAATATAAGATTTGCAAATGTGCTATTCAAAGAAAATTCACAAAAAAAATTAGCTAAATTTCAAACACTTTGTGTCGCCGACAGTACATGCTCGGGGATTGTTTTTTAAAAAAAAAAAAAAATTCTGGGCCAACACTAGGTAACAGTGAAAAAAATGTGCTCGTTTTTTTCTTTTTGTTCATTTATTTAAAAAAATATAGGTCCTATTGAAAATATATTTTTTTAACTACACAGTAAAAAAGTTTTTTTTAAAATTATTATTTATTTTTCCACCAACAAGACATTAGAATAATATATTAAAATTATGCATTTTGACAGAAACAAAAGAAATATTTTTTGTCCAGCTTTAAACAGTATCACAAATCCGTAAATGAGAGTATATAGATAATATAATAATATATAATTATATTATATATATCTATATATATAAAATAATTCTGTTATCTGTCTCAAAGAATTGAGATACAGTCTTCTCTAGAATTCTTTATTAAATAATATTTACAATATTATTATTCATTATTTCTTTTTTACTTTGACCATACATAAAATTAGACTAATAAGCTTGGAATTATGCATCTTGACAAAGACAAAAAAAATATATATTATTTGTCTTAATTGGTATCACGGAGGAAATTAGCATTTTTTTTTTTATTTGTCGTCTGTGTTGTCTAGCGCCAACCCTTCAACTAACATTCCAATATGACTCAAGGAGACAAAACTATGGTAAAAAAAAATAATAATAAAAAAAAAATCCACAAAGAAACAATTTAAATCATTTGTACTTTTTTTCTTTATACACTGAAATCATCGCGCGATGTAAAAGCTTTAGCGGGTGGCCGCAATGACAAATAAACTGTCACATTATTTATAACCATTGCCTGCGAGAGCTCTACTGTATTGAAGAAAATATATTTCCTCTCCCGCAACAAATAAATAAGATTGACAGCCAACAATGATTCTCAACATGTCCTTCTCCTATTTGTATGGAAAGCAAAAAGGATGTATTTCGGGGGGGGGGGGATAATACTGCTTGGACAGCACATTAAGAATACCAAATACAATATTTTATATTTTATTTATTAGTTATTATTTATTTATTTATATTTATTATTATTTTTATATTAATTAAAAATTAATTTATTATTTTAATAATGTGAAATTCCTTTATAACCCCAAAACACGGAAAATGGATATAATCATATTAGCCCAAGAGAAGACGGAATCTTTAAGTCGAAGTTTATAGCTTTTTTTTTTTTCTATATTGGACCAACAGAAGGTATAAATTTCAACCAAAGAAGACCAAAGGTTTTTATTTATTTATTTTTCATGAAACCTGACATTTTGGAATTAAAATGAAATGTAATTAAAGTAATGGTCCCATTTTTTAATGGCGACATCCGGTTAAAGCATATTGGCCAAACTCAGTGACTTTCCACTACCACCAAGACCACGAGGAAACCACATGTCAATGCATTTCATGGTTTCAATGTCTTTAATACTTTCAGCTGATTTAGAACCTGATAACATTTCCTACTAAAACAGTGGTCATCTCCAGCAAGTTCCCACCAGCTCACTTCATTTTGAGGACAACCAGGCATGTGTCTTCACAAGGCCAACATTGGCTTCCCCTGCCAACGTGTACCCGTCAGTATGCACTATTGAAATTAGAGGCCAAGAAGGCAACGTAACCACATGCAACATTGAGCCATAGCCCAACGTGAGGACAGCTTGGGGTCTTCAATTCAAGAAGACCACAAATGCTTCTAAATCAATGGAATTGGACCATATCCATGTTCTTATTAGCTGAGTACATTCACATTAATATAACAATTATGCATCTGGAGTCCAGCCGATAGTAAATACACCTTTGGAGCGCCAAAGGGTGCCCATCAAAACATTTTACATTTAGCTGAAGAAATAATCAAAGATCCTTAATAATTTTCTCTATTTTTCCAACATCAGATTGGATGCTCATGTACGCTCACTTAAATTTAGGCAAACTGGTGTCTCAAACCCACTAATGATCGTGTGAAAATTGAATCATTTTGGAGAAAAAAACTATATACAAACCAAAATGTCTCTAAAAAAGTAGTAAAATGTGACATTCTTAGATGCCTTTGCTCTTATAACTGTTACCAGCTATAACTGTGCCTTATTCCTTGTGTTGGAGAATGTATTTTTTCTCCAGTTAGTGGTGACACTGGTCCACCAAATCGCCCCCATTCTAAATAGTTTTGGACCCAGGATCTCAGTGTGATGGACACCAAAGAAGGTGAGAACTTTTTCCAGGTTGGAATTGGGCCCTTTCTAAACTGCTTTGAACCGGCACGGGGAGACAGGAACATATCGGGGTCGCGTTATGTCACGTGAGCCTGCAGTGAAACCAAGGCTGCCCGCTGCGAGCAGCTAGAGAGAGAGCTGCAGGAGCTGTGAGAGGTAACCAGGGGTGGGAGGTGGAATGTATGTATTTGTGTTTGTATAAATGTATGTATGTATGTATGTGAGCATGAATGTGTAATTGTGTGTGTGAGCATGGATGTGTAATTGTGTGTGTGTGTGACCATGGATTTGCAATTGTATGTGTGCGTGTGTGTGAGCATGGCTGTGTAATTGTGTGTGAGCATGGATGTGTAATTGTATGTGTGTTTGTGTAAGCATGGATGTGTTATTGTGTGTGTGAGCATGGATATGTTATTGTTTGTGTGTGTGCATGAATGTGTAAGTGTGGTGAGATGGACTGTGTGAATGAATGTGTACGTGTGTGTTAGTGAGTATGAGTAAGTGTGTGTAATTTGTGTAAGTAAGTTTACATATGTTGTATGTTGGAAGGGGGGGGCAAGGGAGACACAGACAAGTTTTTGGGGGGCAATGATGGCACAGACCAGCTGTTAGCCCTGGGGCAATTTTCACACCAGAGTCCTATGGTTTCTAATTACACCCACCCCCCGGGCCCTTCCAGAAGTCCAGGGCACGGAGGTTTCCATGAGATTCTACTTTCAAGAGTGTAAAACCCAAATGACATCAAATAACTTATCTATAAACTGCATACAGCAAACCGGGGAGGATTGGTGTATACCGGTAAAGGACCGTTAGAAGCATGTTCATCTTTTTCTTCTGGATAAATGGTTAACTTTGGGCACAAAAGCTTTCTTGAGATTTCGGAACGTGATTTAGAATCCAAGGTTTCTTTCTACAACCAGCATATTATGAGAAATGCGAGTAAAATGCCATTTCAGTGGACTCTACGGTGAATACATGAAAAAAATGACAAAAAAGACAAAGCTTTAAGCCTCAGCGAGCTCATTTCTGTTCATTGCCTTTGTCCTCTTAGGGAAATATATGCTTTTTTTTTTATTATTTCTTATGTTTTGTAACGTTTGCCATCACTGTAAATAGAAACAGACTATCACTATGAAACATGCCACACTGAATTCTTCTACTTCATTCCAAAGTGGGTCAAAACAAAAGACGCAAAGAATAGAAAATAACAGAAATGTAAAAAAAGAGAGCGAGACAGAGAAAAATGAATTCCGATAGAATTCTGGCATCTCCATTAAACAGGCAATAAGCTCCGTAGAAAGGACTATGCTATAGCAGCCAGGGTGCAGAAGAGCTTGGTCCGCAAATCCATCTGCATTATTCTGGCCTCTTGGAGGGCTTCTGCAAAAGGGCAGAGCCATGGCGCACACGGCGCGCCCCTTTTCCTCCAATCAGGGGAGAGGATGTGCGCAAAAGCTCCGCAGAAGCGCTCCGGGTGGCGGATGAAGAAATAAGACAGAAAAAAAGATAATAGTAGAGTAAGAAGAAGCAAGAGAAGAAGTGGAGCTGCAGAAAACTGGATGGGAACACGGATGTGGACAAAGAAGAAGGTAGAGGGACATTGTAGAGGGAGCCATACCTGCTTACTCTCCAGGTTTGACCCGGAAAACTCCTTAATCCTGGGTCAACACCTGAATCCTTCAGATCATCGGAGAGGGGTCCTGACACACCCCACTCCCCGCCAATTTCCCCTTTAAATGGGAGTGTTTCCCACGATATAAGCAATCCACACAATGTCATCGGTCATGTCAGCAGGAACCGCCCACCGACGCCAGCGGAACCGCCCACCGACGTCAGTGGGACTTCCCACTGACATCAGTGGGCAGTACTGTCCATGTCCTGCGTAGGCTCTGGGTAGCCGGATGCAAAAAGGGGCCAAAGGTTTGAAAGTCTACAAAGACCCTCACCCACAACGTTCACAAAGCTAGTGCTGGAGCCGACTGGGGGGTACGTATATCCTACCGAACAGCAAATAGGTAGAGGGTGGGCAAAGGGGTAGATGTTCTGCATAACCCCCCCACTCATTTGCGAGGAATGCATACAATGGCTGGGATGTTCCCTTAAGTTTAAGACTAAATACTGGATGCCCTGTAATTATGGAGCAGAGGGTTGACAGCTCTGAGTTATGCCGCATTCCGCGGATTTATCCTTTTCCCTGTCCTTTTGTAAGATGACTCATTGTTTGTCGTGTATTATAACCCATCCAGGGTTCTTCACTGGGATTTCCAGCCTCATTCCGCATGGTCGATGGCTTAAGGGAAGTTGTAATTTCCAGTAGTGTCTGGGGTTTGGAGGGATTGGAAATGCATGAATTGCAGAGATAACATTATGCGTTGACAAAAAAAACACACTCTCCGTGGATAAAATGTAAGCGGTGATATATCTGCAGTCTTAAAACCCTTGGGTATGAACATAATAACATGGGACAGACGGACAAACACATCACGTTATAGTACTCAAACCAATATATAGCAGTTCCACTGGCGTAACTACAGAGGTAGCAGCTGTGACGGGGTCCGTGCCTCTAGGGGCCCTGATGCAAACCCATCAAGCCCTTCTTCCTGTCTTATTGGGTTCCTGTGATGGTGAGGTGGGATGTATATATATATGTGTACTTGTGTGTGTGAGCATGGATGTGTACGTGTATGTGTGTGAGCATGAATGTGTACTTGTGTGTGAGCATGAATGTGT
>VKOC01000007.1:10417516-10455015 GCA_009364415.1 Spea multiplicata
AAGGCCACATTTGGTACGTGTGCATTTTTCTAATTGGAAATTAGATGTGTGGCCATCCTTCCCCCGGTGTTAATTGGGACGTTGTTGAACCTTGCCCATTCAATTTACCCCATCAAATCATACATTTTTTAAAAGTAGACACCCCACGGGCATTTAATATGCCAGGATTTTAACTCTTTCCATGCGAGAATTGTTTTAAGCTAATATGCTAATTTTAGGACTTGCTCACAAAAATATATTTTTTATATTGATATATATTTTATTTTTTTTTGTCTTTTTTTAATTTTTTTTAAACATTTTTTTCAACTTGGAGGTTCCCCTGATAGTGCATCAGTGGGAATGATTTTTACATATTTACTAGTTTTTTACTATTTTTTTTCTAATTATTAAATTTTATTTTTTAATTTATTTTTACTAATCACACTGTGATTAGAAAGCTGGGCTCCATTGACTTGCATGGTGAATGCAGTACCTGTATTCAACCTGCAAGTGGAGCCAAAGTTCTCTAGATGGTCTGGACCATCTAGCGAACTTTTAAAATTTGTGGTTCCTGTTACAGGACGGCGGCCATCTTCCTTGATGGCGAAGATTGCCGGTAGCTGCGGCTGTGACCGCTCTCCGGAGCGGTCACAGCCCATCAAAAGGTAAGTGTTTGGTGTCGCTGGATGCCTCCTGATCGAGGCATTCCAGCAACACCATTTAAGTTTAGGAGGCGATCGTTGATCGCCTCCTAAACGCTTTTAAAACGGGCGTCCGCCGCCATACAAAGTATGGCGGATGTTGACGCCCCGTGGAGGGGCCAGAGATGGCCCCTTCGTGCCGATCGTGGCGTTGCTGAATGCCTCGAGGTCGAGGCATTCAGCAACGTTTTTTGGGAGCAGAAAGCGAAAACAGATCGCTTTCTGCACCCGTTTAATGACGTGCCGGTCCTGGCACGTCAATTGTCATAAAGCACATGCTTTTGCGTGTCGTGCCAGGACCGGCAATTGTCATCAAGGGGTTAAAGGCTCAGATCTGACATATTTAATCTGCCCTCTTGCTCCGCAGTCTGAATATTCTTGTCACTGATTGTTTGCTGTGGCAGGAAAGTGTCCCTATTGATATGAATGGGAGCACTTTCTACATATACGGGGCCCAGCGTTTGCCGAGGCCATACTGAGGCTGATTGGAGGAGCGTATATCATGCGCCGGTACATGTGGTTGGCCTCCAAGCTGGGGGGTGGAGAAAAGGGCAAATAATGCATCTGTAGGATTCTGCAGACCCCCCCAGGTATTTGCAAAAGGGACAACACAAACATTTAAAGGGAACACAGAGTTATCATATGCATTAAAGTGCATACGATGGCGGGAGTTCCCTTTAAACCAAAGAGCTTGTTGCTGAATTGAGAATTGGGAAGATAAAACGCAAACACATTTAGAATTTTCTTCTATGCCTTGCAGCTCATATTAACACTAATCAGAAATCCCCAGATCTGACCCGATTCACTATATAACAGTCCAGAACAGAACGTTACTCCGAGCTAAAAGTAAGACAATAAAATCTTGGTTCATTAAACAAAGAATCTTAGTCCACCTTATGACCCTGAACTCTGTAGCAAACTCTGGGTAACTGGTTGGTGCTATACAGATAAATGATGATTATAATTATAATAATACTACGTTTTGCGCTCTCAGGGCACGGCAGACATACGTGGCACATTTCACGCTCTCTGTACTATTCCTAAGCATAGTTTTTAGTCTCTAAAAGGCCGTCATCAACCCCCGCCTTGGAAACGTTCCATGGTGAATATCTAATGACAACCCAAACTCACGGGGCGCTTTCGGTTCACGGACAATCCGAGATGAGTTTCATAAAACCCGGGGAACGCTAGAATTAGGTTGCTGGCTTGTTTTGCATTTAACAGATAAGAAAGGAATATACAGGAAAGGGACAAAGAGTTAAGATACTATAATATTACACATAGAATATTCTCCAAACCGATATATAATGAGTTAAATACCGGACTTTAAGTGTAAAGGGAAACCACGCCATTATATTTCTGTATTAACGTTGAAATATATATGTGGTTTATTACCCTACAAAATAGTTACTTTACTCTAAAACAGAAGAAGCTTCATCATGATCCTCAATGAAAGGCGGCGTTGTCCTTTCAAAAATCACATGATCTGTCACGCAAAACACGGAGAGTCACATTTCCCTTTTTCATGAAACATTTTTAAAGCCTGATTACTAGAAAACCAAAAGCAAGGATTTCTTGCTCTTAAATAGGTATTCAAGTGGAGTTAAGTAACAAATCGGCCCTTCAGCCTCAGTAACAGGATCCCCAAACCTCGGGTGCCCCGGTGAGCGTCCGTTAGCTTGCTGACTTCGATAGGATGGAGCAGAGAAATAAGCAGTTCCTATTCTGTTAAATTATAAAACAAAAACTGAAACCCAACTTGCCTATGGAAGATGACTGTGGGCTGATGAGCAGGTCTTCCTGAACCTGCTCGCTTCCAGGAACGGGCTGCTGGTCACTCATGGAGCTCTGAGACGCGCTGACCGGCTGAGACACTTCCTCGTGGACCTCCTCATCGCTCAGTCTCTCCACTTTCACTCTGACGTCATCCTCCATCACCAAAGGAGAATTGGCTTTAGTGCTTTCACAGGCAACGTAATCCGTTACCCTCCGTGCGACTTCCGAAGGTCCAGGCACTTCTAACGTTCGAGCCTCCATCTGCTTTACCTTGTCTGACTGCATCCTTCGATCGATGCCAAAGGGGAAAGTCCAAGGGAAGGCATGGGACGAGTCCACTTGCTGATTCCTTGCCTCGTTGTAGGAAGGCGTAGGGTTCAGGACTTGTGGAGAGCTTGTCTGTGTGCTGCATTTCAAAGGGCTCTCAGGAGACATGACTATATAGCTTTTACGTTTCCGACGGGACTCGCGACAGATGGGAATGGTCCTCTCCACGACGCTACATTCTGAGGAGACCGGAGAGAGGCTACCGTCTCGGAAGTTATTGCAGTTACCAGAGTTTTCTTGCCCGGTGTCCAGGACCTTCTCCTGCTGGGTATTCCACAAAATACTGGACTTCATGAACTCCGAGCAGGTGCTGGCCACGCTAAACATCTGCATGTAACTTGCAGCAGCTAGCACGTCTATAATGTTTTCCGTGTTGATGGATAACGTCGCCGTGTACGCGTATTCCAATAGCGGGATGAAACCAGTCACTGTGACGTGATGCAAGTCCAGGACACACTGGTTGCTTTCCTCTGCTTGGCCCACCAGCTTGGTGCGGAAGAACTCGCTACAGGCCGCCAGGACCACCTTGTGCGCCCTGAAGATCTTGTCCTGAACCCGTATGGTGATGTCGCAGAAGTGGCCGTCGTTCCGCAGCATGTTCAGCTTTCCCAGCATTTCCTGGCTATGAGCCGGAGAATTGTGAGTAAAAGTCTTCACACCCATTCTGAAGCTTCGGCCGACCGGGTGCTCGCTATATATATTTTTCTTTCCTCAGAAACAACCGCGGGTCACATAGAATCTGAAATACAAAAAAAGAAAAATTCAGGTTTTAAAGCTTTCTGGATCATCTGCTTTCCTTGCAGTCTGCAAATACAGTCCATATGCAAACAAGTGCGATTTGCTTTGCAAATACAGGACATTCTTCACACGAGGAAACGGCAGGGGCCGGGGTGTTGTTGCAATGAACCTTTTGTCCGTTTGTCATTTGATGCCAACCACTGAACTGTCTTTACTCCTATTTTTCTACTTCTGACTTTTAAACATGTTACCTAAATGTCGTTAAGCGCGTCAACGCCGGAATGTACAGCGCCGAACACATTTGTTAACGTTCTAGGAAGAAATGATATTATCCGGACATGCGCATGCATAGGTGCCTTTAAAAAAAGCTGCCGCTTTAAGTTGGGGATGGGCGACGGAAGAGAAGTCGGGCTTAGCAAACATACCTTGGTGATCTATTCAGTTAAAAATAGAACTCAAGCCTCTCGGAGGCCTTTGTGTTAAGAGGCGAGCGGTTTCATGCCGTATTACGGAAAAACTCTTTTTGTTTAAAAGAAAACACCATGAAAGCCGCACAGCTGGCAGAACAGGGAGCCTTAACTCCTTAACCTGGCTGCCAAAAAAGAATCCACTTTCTGGAAGATCTCTAGAAACTTCGTATGCACTTTTCACGCCACCTGCCTCAATAACAGCTCATATTGCTCCGGGGAATTGCCCCCGTCACAGGGGGGGCTTTTAAAGTCGGCTCTTAAATGAAAATTTAAAGATTATCACTGTTTTTGCATCGCTGAAACATATTTTATTAAAGGGTCTGCTATGATTCAAGCTCACGCAACCTGCGTCTATCGGGGGGGGGGGAGAGAAGCAGCTAAAACGGCTGGAACACAGAACATGCGCTGTCCAGGTGCTGTGAGGACTCAGGAATGGCAGCTACCCTGTACTTTTACTGGAAAGCCTGGGGGTATTTCAGACTGGGACCATTAGGTGACAGTATTTTGGAGCCAGAGAGACTATTCTATGAGCCAGGGAGGATTATGCCTTCAGGCGTCAAAGTAAAATGGAACAAAAAGGTTGTGTGACAGCACTGAAAGTTGACAAACTCTGGCGCTCCTGATATCTCTCCAGCCAGTTCCATATAAAATATCCAATGTTCTAAGCTTAGTGGCAATAATCACCATTATATCCATGTATAGAAGGCCTGAAGATTATTGAACAGCCCACCGCGGTATGACTGCATTTCAAAATGACATAGAGGTCCAGGGCGCAAGCTACACTCCTGATGTCATTATTGTCATCATACTGCCACAGCACCCTGACTATACGAGCAAGCGGGGAAGCAGGAGCAGACCTCATAAGGTTACACCGACGACCTGGAAGAGTTTGTCAAAGTCAAGTTGGAGTGGCATTGGTCGAAATGAATGAAAATCATCTATTGCTTCATGCTAAATATGAAAAAAATAACAATTTCATAATAGGATTATATTGCCTTACTTAGCTTTCCCACTTTGAGACTTCTGTCTCATTTAAAGCCTTACGTACTTGCAGCTCCCATTGACTATAATGCGGCATACTGAGGTATGCTCCCGGTGTTCAGTGAAGCCAGCTGTGGGAGGAGTTAAAAGAGACACAGGTCTCACTTTACAAATCCAATAAGTCAAGAATACCTGCGCCGTTTTGCATGCAGTAAAATGCACCGGAGTCCATGCCAAATGGAAATTGGCTCATGTTAGAAGCCCTAGAGATCGTTTCCCTGACATATGTGGACACAACAAAAAGCTTGGAACAACCCTTGGCTGCAACACTTACAAAAGCCTAAAACCAAAACGGCTCTTTCTACACAACCCCCAACATGGTCTGCATGAGTGAGTTTACAATTCTAATCTCTATCATCTCTTACCTGACTTAAAAGTGGAAATGATACCAATAACAAGACTAGAATAGCATGCCTGGTATTCTTCTGCTTTAAATAAAGCAGGCGATGATAGAAACAAAATAAAAGACATTTAAAATGAAAGCTGAATTCCGGATCACTTCTCGCTGCTTCCAAAAAACAAACAAAGAAACAAACCATTGACCAAAAACCGAACATTTAGCAGCTCCCTGCCTGAAACAAACTACAGTAATAAAAATAAAAGTAGTCAAAATATATTCTCTAAATGTGATCTATGATGCTCAATATATCATATATGTATCCCCTCGGCGTCCACTTTGTGGCGTTTAGAGGAACCTGGAAACCTTAATTTAATGCACAAGCTGTAAAAGCAACAAGTTAGCAAACACCTAAAGCCCACAGACGTCTGATGATGTCATTCCTATCCGGCCAGCAATATAAATATATATATATAGATAGATGATAGATTGATAGATGATAGATTGATAGGGTTTATTAGATATGATGGGGGATACGGTCAGGTTTCTCCTGTCTACTAATGTGCTTTGGGAGCAAATTGGCTCAAGTAAACTATTTCCACGGGGAAAAAAATGTTAGTCTAAACACACTATAAAAACCCAAAATATCAGAAAAAAATACAGAGACAAAAGTAAGCGGGCAATAGAGAAGAAGTCATCAGAGTGCTTGTTTCCGCAGAGGAAGAAAGGGTTTATAGGGGGGCCGGCATGGAGTAAAAGCAAATCAAATACCAGGCTTTCTGAAATAACATTCAAGTAAATGCCAAGGCTCTCCGCTCTGTTGCCAGGGCCCACAATCCATGAAATCTCAGCGTTTGTCTAATTAACATCTCGTTAAATAACCGACGTCACCGGAGTATGATAAGCAGACATAAACGCAGCCAGTGTCGCAGATGACCATTTGGGGTTAAACACCCAGAATTCACGAGTATTCACCGTTAAATTCCAGTCTCGTGGGATTAAAAAAGCTGTATTTAACAAGCACATTCTGCCGTGACACAAAAACATGTAAAAAACAGAAAATCAATACCGTAAAAAAATATACTAACTGGAAAAGCAAAAAAGAATGAGCGAACTTGCCTAAATCCACAAGATATTGCTGCTTTTAAGAGGTGAAGACCGCCCGCTGATCTTGGGGTTGGGGTTCAAACATCGGTATAAAAGTAGCCCCTCTTTTTTGTTGCATTATTGGGCCGAGCAGAGGTTATTTTTTTTTTAATACTATTTAACACTTAACATGGCAGCGGATAGGAAAAGCCAGACCACCTTGTCTGCTCCAGTTTGGTTTCCATGGTAACTAAATTCTTCAGACAGTTTCTATTTTTTCAGTAAAATAAACCTATTGGCAACACAATCTACAGGTGAATTGTGAAAATAAATGTGTTTGTGTAGCTCCTTGTGGATCACCCACCTTAATATATACACTGTCCGGACATTTAATAATAATAATAATATATATATATATTAAAGGGACAGCCTACTGCCCCAAACAACCAATGCCGTTTAAGTTCTTAGTAAGGACCTTGATGTGCATTTTTTGTTTTTATCTGTGAAAAAATTTGAAGAAAACCCACTTACCAGCTGGAGAAGCTGCAGCTCCAGAGGGCCGCACCCTGCTCTCCCCTGCTAGAAGCAGCAAATCGCTGGCAGGAATGCCGGGGAGCGCTTCTGCACATGCTCACTGGGGGTCTCGTAAGACCCCCCTACAATCTCCCAAAAGCTGGCTGGTGGGGGACTATGCTGAATAGGAGACGCGCATGAGAGAACGCATCTCCTGCAAGACAGCTGGGAGTCAGGGAAACAGAGCAGAGGTACAGAGACGATTCTGATGGACTCCTCAATGCGACAGCATGCAAAAAAACCCAAAACAAACAAAGCTGACATAAAGCGACACTCAATCAACCCAAAATATAAATATGTTTCGCAACGAAGAATATCGCAAATATTTGCTCAGCTATCAGTTAAAGCGTGGATGGAATGCAAGCAGCGCGTTAGAGTTCCTGAAGTGTCAGAGCGATACGCCGGCCACAGGGTTTCCAAATCAGCGTTTACTCTCCAAACGTCTGCTATCCACCTCGCTGGCCTGAAATCCAGGTCACAGCAAAGCACATAAACTGCGTGTAAATCCCGCCACGGCCAGCAGCATCCCCCCAACACACACGCTCCACAATATGCGCCCGGACAGGGCCACACAGATCCCAGGAGCCTCCATTCTAGAAATATCGCTGCTGTCTGCAGACTTCCTAGGCGAGTCTGGACAAAGCCCAGAAGCCAGGTAGCCGTGGCTCCTAAACACGTGCCTGCCGGCGTCTACCTTTTCATGTTACTTTCTGCAGATCTCTAAAGATTGCGCCGCTTCCCGGCTCCTGACCCCCCCCGCCGACTCCTGCCTGGCTACCGGGCTCTCTAAATATTAGCCATGCGTGGTATTTATGAGCACCTGGGCCCGGCTTCCGATACCTAAAGCACCCCCAGAATAACAGATTTCAGTTTCTGGCGGCATTTATCTTCGCACAGCCCCTGCGTCTGTAGGAAAAGAACAACGTATTTGGCGGAACTTCTCCCTGTTGTTCTAAGATGACGTCATAATCCAGATGCATTCAAATGTACAAAACGTTACAAACTTACCACTTTCAACACTGTTTATTTACAAACAATAAAGTAAACACGCGATTCTGTTGTAACCAAGTCTGTTTACCTGTTAACCTAGAACCTGCCGGCAGATCGGCCCCCGTCTAGTCGCCCGTTTCTCCTGCTGTAAAGACTCAAACCTTAATCAATCGTTGGTCTCGTCTTAGATTCAGGAGCCGTATGTCTATCCTATGCGTGTTTAACCCCCTCACTGTATTACCCTCTACCACTTCTGCTGGGAGGCTGTTTTATTTATCTACTATAAATAGAACAGACGTGGGTGGTTTTATGCATAACCTACTTATACCTCAGACATATCATCAAACGTGGTAACAAATGTCTGTTCACATCTGGAATAAAGCAGCAGAGGGGCACATCCGGCCCCTGTTGGACAGCACTGTTATATCGCACTGGGGTAACAGACTATTTTTATACCCTCAGGGTAATCGGTATACCAGAGCATCTTATTGCGGCCGGAGCCGTTTCTCCTCTTATGTAAATAGTTTGGGGGTTAATGTCAGTTTAGTTATTGGGGTACATTACAAAAAACTGATTATTTAAAAAACCAAACTTTTTTCCTTGATTTATTACAATATTTTTCCACACTAAAACAACAGATAAAATATACAAATATCTGGCCTGAAAACCCTCCACCCCCCCCCCCCAAATAAAATCAAACAGTATAAAGTTTGTGGGGGTTTTGTTGCTGAACACGATTTTGGGGGGATAAAATGTGTCCAAAATCCATGGACGCTAACGGGCTGTGAATATTCACGCAGTGACACAAACACACAGGTAGAGGGGGTATCGTATACAGTACTGTGGGTACCCCTGACATATGTGTGTGTAATATATATATATATATAGATAGACAGAGATATAACACACACACACGCATGCACACAAACATACATACATACATACTGACACGCATGGGTTCCCTCTTACAGTGTGTGTCAGTGTGTGTGTGTGTGTGTGTGTGTGTGTGTGTTTTTCCACATACACTCACCATGTAGGTAGGTATGCATACCCTATGTACATAATGCTACATGGACGCAGGTATTGGGTCAGGGTACCCCGGGGCCCCAAAGCGCAGGGGCAGATAGGGAAGGAGGGGGGAAATGAGGGGGAGGGGCTACGTTTTGGGGCAGATAAATTAACCCCTCCCCTCACAGCTTGGCGGGATACCGGACCCAAAACAACATATCTCACCTCCCCGGCTCGGTGCGGCACACTCGGCCCTCTCACAGCCCGCCCCGGGTGGGGAGTAGCGCAGGCCTCAGCCTCCAGCCGCTGATCCCCGCCTCCAGATTTACCGCTCTCCGGCTCCCGAGCGCCTCCACCTCCTTCCGCTGTCGCCTGTTCGCCGCACCCCCTTTGGCGACGGCGGTTGGTGCGCTCCGTCCGGGCCGCGCTCACAGGCCCAGGCGCTTGGAATCTTCCACTTCCCAGTGACGGGGGGCGAGGGGTAGTAGAGCGCATCAGTTTGTTTGTGTCCCACAATGCAGTGCGAGCGGAGGGGAGCCGTCTGACGTGGGAAGGGGTGGGGACTGTCTGGCTGTGGGTTACCTGGAGGCAGTAGCCTTTGCTTCCTGTACCTGCCCAGCTGCCCCCTTACCCCACAGGGGGCGCGTTTACTCATGAATGCCCCTAGTCTTGGCTTATTTGCCCCGTTATAACAATGGTAACAGCTGGTTTTCCCAAAGGCTTTGGGCACCAATGATAAATAGTAATAATTGTCTGCTGCTACTTTTGATAATGAATCTATGGACCCCACATAGGTCTGTTCGGTGGATAGATAGACGGACAGACAGATAGGCGGACTGTCGAGGTCGAAGCTGCGTATCGGGGCGCAACTTTTCCCTCCAAAACTCCCAAATATCTGTAGCCCAGATTTAATCTGTTTCCGGCAATAACGGTCAGTTTCAGAACGGTTTATAGGGATGGTAAATCTTACCTGATATCAGGAAAACTTTAATTGACAGAAAATGATAATAGGGTAAACTGGAAACGGTTCAAAAATGGCCACGACTGTCGCAACAGCCATACTCAACTACCGTCTGTCTCGATTCTCAGGACTGCTAACAAAGGGGAATGAGCAAAAAGGATGCTCTGTGAGCTGTCTAATGTCGGGCATCGATTCCGTACTTCTAGAAGGTTTCTCGTAATTTCACTCTATTCAAAATGCAGTGCACCTGTGTCTGCCGGAATATAAGATGACGGCAATAGCGTTGACAAAATTTTTTTCTAAATTTAAGTGGAATGTTAAGCTCAGATTGGAAGCTCAGACTGTTTTATAGAGTTCCGGAGATTAGCAGTCCAGTCAGAGTTCCTTAGTATCACTGAAATGGTTAAATCACATGCAAAAAATGATAAACTACAGGCAATGAGAAATATATTTCATTTATTAATTGCAGACTCGGACCAAATTGCCTCAGGGTACGGGATCAGGTCCCTCGGGCTTGTGTTATACTTCAAAGATCAGAGGAAAATGTGCTCTTTATAATGAGCAATTCTGGAGCAAAGCGGTGAAAGTGCCTTTACCATAGCAACCAGTGCAACCATCGTGCTGAATCATAGATAAAGGAAGGGTTCCCAGGTATGGTCGTTCGCAGCACCCCCCTTGAAAGAAATATATATATTTTAAATAAAAACATTTATTTTTTTCTCTTGGGGGTATCCGCTTTATGCAAGAAAAAAAACATTACTTGCCATTTGGAATAGATTCTGTTCATGGTGTTCACAGCTATGTGGAAATAACAACCCAAAAATATTGTAATTTTGTCTTTTACAGTTTCCTAGGACTTTTAAATTCTTTGAATTTATAGTTCTGCAATATTGGAAACGGCTGAGCGTTTGGAAGGATTACCTATTTCTACCAGTATTCCAGAATCTCGCATTACTTTTGGGCACGGGTTAACCGTTTGTCCTGGAAATATTAATATATTGCAATAATAAATCATAATGTTTGTCTCGTATGATATTTTAGCTCTTTTAGGTTGTATATGTAATTCCTCTGGTTTAAATACAATGTTTCTTAAACATAACCAGAGAGTTCTATGGGTTAGAACCAAGCTCTTTTGGTTGTCGGGCTTTTACATGAACTTTTGCTTGAACATGAGTGCCCAGGGACCACCTAAAGCCCATGAACATTATGCTTGTGGACGGTACTCCCTTTTCCCCAAACTCTCTCTTTGCCTGGAGTTCTAAAGCAGGGACCAGAAAACCCAGAGAGCAGAGTAATGTCCGAGAAGCAGCTTTTATACCAATTGCGTCAAAACAAGAAGTGCCTACGGACCAAAACTCTAGTTGTGTCTATGGTTATATAATAACAATTGGGTTTTTTTTATTAAAAAGTCTCAGAATAACCGATACTTATCAAATATTTCATAAAAAAACCTTGTACCCTGTTGTGCCCCCCCCCCCCAAACATGTACCAGATTAAAACTGTCATCATAGAGTCTATGGAGAGAAGAGCTAAGTAAATGTTTACTTAAAAAAAAAAGTCAAGACTTTGCTGTAAAAATGAAACGATCAGCACTTGTTGAAAATGTTCTGGGAAACGAGAGAACAGAATGCAGGAGATGTATTAATAAATGAACTGAGAATTGAGGCTGCTCTCCGTGTTATTTAAATCCCCAGTCATCTTGTCAGTGTCTGAACTCTCTGTACGTGTCTCTGTGAAAGCAGCAGGACAAAATTAATGAAAGTGCTCGCTTATTTATAGAGTGCAGACATACTGCCAACTGCCATGTAGAGCACGTGGTGTTATACAGTGGAATGGATGTCCTCTGCTTCCAAGAGCTTACAGTCTTAAGAAATGATGCATGTGGCTACTAAGGTTCAAGGCGTTAGTTGAGTAGCTTAACCCGACTAAGTCAGCTGAAACAATCTCATGAAGTGACGTCAGTGTTGGACATTGTGAGTCTCCTGCGTTCCATTGAGTCGGTGTTGAGTTTGTTGGTCAAACCGGTCATCCAGCTGGCAAGCTCTGCTCAATGGAGTTCTGGAGTCACTTGGGTTGAGTCGGCGTAAAATTTCGTTGAGCTGGAAGTTCACAAACATCCCGGTTGCTCCGTTTCGACAAACTCAATCCAGGTGATCGTTGAAACTCAACTAGTTCTTCAAAGCAACTCAATGCTTTGTAACTACGCCCTAAAGGTGAAAGAATGAGAGAAGCTCCTCCGCTTCTTCAATAGATAGATCTCCTGCCTATCTTTACCGTAACAAAACAGTTTAATAGATTGTTTGAGCTGTCTCGGCACCGGCAGAGATATGACGAAAGTCCTTTATTTTCTGGTACTGAGCGAGAGCTACCAAGAGTACTGAAAGCGAAGGGTCATCGAAGAGCCGATTCTTCTGAATGTTACAGAGACCAAGACTCTACAAAAACAAGTTGCATTAAATGCGAATGAGAATTATTGACATCGGTTTTATGTCCTTCGTCCTCTTGCCCCGTATCTCTTCTCGTCCGTGAGCCTTGCTGATGGTGGTAAAAAGCAATTAACTCTGGGCTGAAGATGTGTTGATGTGTTTTATAGAACCACAGCGCTTAGGAACATTAGAGTCTGATTTATGTCAAGAGTTGACGCCTGAATGTGAAGTGGAAAGTTTGTATCTTTCTCAGAATGTTTCTGCAAGTCATCTTCGGTGATCTTTTAACCCTGTCATTTACAAGAGCGCCACGCGTGTCATTCATATGACGCAGATATGTGTTCTCTTCCTACAGAGAATGTTCTCTTTCTGCAGACAGACATGTATGTAATGTGTATAGTAGTAAAAGCGTATTTGGTTTGCCCCCGGGCAAAGTCATTTGAGGAACAGGTGCCGGTTACTGAAGCCTCACCGATGCAGCTCTCGCCTGCTCACTAATAAGAAGTAATAATTTCCTCATCACAGAAAGTGGAATCGTGGGCCGTTAACTGCTTCTTTAGAGCAAAATATCAATAATAAAGATAAAATAGCAAAATGAAACACAGAGTTTTAAATAAAATACTCAGAAGACAATAAAAACTTATTGCAATATATTTTTAGTTGGTTCTGAAGTGTATTGGGTCTCGTCACAAATACAAAAAACTTCTCCTTTGTGTTTTGAGAAGTGCAGGAAACTAATCGGTTTCTCAAAATGTAAAAGAATACATTCAACATGAACGGAGATTATTGAACGTTATGAAGAATATTTATAAAATGTGAACTCCCGCTGCCTTGTGCAAAGTTTTTTATTATTATTAAGCGAAAGTCTTTTTTCAGTTATCTGGGTATTTAACATGAATAGTCCTCTATGTATGATATGCGAGCTGGAAGCCTCCTGGAGCATCATAGCTTGCAACGTCATCACGTTGGTACAGAAGCCACAAACGGGACCTGATATCCTATATGGAAGCCGCTTATTGCTGAAAAGGCTACAAGTAGCTCCCTCGTTTTTGGCAATACGCTGCTTTACACAAGGGGCATCTGATGTCACCGGGATGTCACCAGGAGAGGCTGCCGCTGCCATGCTTGGTCCATTGTCCCGCTGGAAGAGGCAACACAGAAGACAGAAAAGAACGGCGGCGTGTGCACAGCTTGGCACCATTATGGCGACCAGCAAAGGACCCCAATAATCTCTGACCTGCTTCCTTTGGGGTGAAACTGTTACAGTATCAAAGCCAGATCATAAATCTTTCTCCTGTTTGAAGATTGAATGTGGCATAGGGGCCAATTATTCATGGAATATCAACCAAAATAAATGAAATACATCGGCACATTTTTTTAAGCGTTAATTTGGCTAGTTCTATCCAACTTTTTGGAGGCATCTCCTAAAAAAGTCAGAGGATGAGTAGCAAGTTTGTGTAAGGCAAGAAAACACGAATGATGCAAGATATAGTTAAGCTACCTGGATACATTTAGTTGCTAAAAGTGTCAGCAGATTTATTTGCTGGCTCTCTGGCATTAAGTGAGTTAACGAGTTTAGCTCCTGGCAGATGAAGCAGGACTAGGAGTGAAGTCATCCTCTGAGCATCTGCTCGGGTGCCAAGATGCGCGAGGTCAGTTGCGAGAAGCAGGCTTTTGGTATTTAACAGGCA
Source organism: Spea multiplicata (assembly GCA_009364415.1). Classification (NCBI taxonomy): domain Eukaryota; kingdom Metazoa; phylum Chordata; class Amphibia; order Anura; family Pelobatidae; genus Spea; species Spea multiplicata. Next base: position 10,431,621 of record VKOC01000007.1, read on the forward strand.
GTCACCCCGGGACAGGGCTATTTAACTCTCTAATCCGTCCTGTGTTAGCCAAGTGCCATTCCAGCCTCAGCCTTTCTCTCGGGACGCAACAAACTGCACCCACTTTCAGGCCTCTCTGTGCTATGGGAGGCTTGGCAGAGCGGAGGCTTCTTCATTAAATCTGGACTTTATCCGTTATGATCTCATCGCTTGTTCTAGGCTTCCCTCCATCTTATAATTTATATGTCCAGAACTCAACAGTACAGCGTACAGATTTCTGGATAACAGGAAAGTGCAGGAGAATCTCCAGTAATCACAATATTTATTTAAACCCTTGTTATTTTGTGACCGAAAGCTGTTCGCACACCTTGGGGACCTCGGCGAATAGTTCGTATTGATGGATATATCACAGAATCCAACATTTTAATAATATGACCAGCTGTCTGGATCATGGATACTCTGATTCTTCTTACAAAAATAATCATTTTACCAATAGTACTAGTAACAAATCTGCTTTCTTTCATATCAATTAATACAATAAGCTGGTCAAAAGCTGATTTTTTTTAAAAACTATTTCCACAAGTTCTAACCGGCTTTCAAAAAAATGATATTTAAGATATTTAATGTTCTGTTGATTTCTTCATGTTGGTTCTGCCACATTTAGGATTTCTGTCACATTTAGGATTTTGCCCCAATTAAATATCGCCCTTATATTTGGCTTTTGTACATTGGTGGTGTTTTTTTAATGATAAATGTCCATGATAATGATACTCACTGAACCCCCATCCCAGTGTTTTCTCATATTTGGAAGTTTCCTCCATTCTTCCATTATACTTTATGCTATCAATCTGAATGGAAATGATCCTAATCCTGAATGTCTCATAGATCTGTTTTTAGATAAACCCTAGACCTACATATTTTGCATTAAACAAAAGTTGAGCTGCCACTTTTAAGTGTCACTAAGTATCACCGATGTGCCGGCGTGAAATACCAAAAAGATATTAGTGCAGCGATATCACCCGGTACCGCTAGGACTGTGTGATCCGGCCGTGCTCTATCAGTATGAACGCGTATCCTTTCCTCATATAGTCCGGCCGAGCGCGTCTCGTGTGTATTAATAGGATTGGCAGCGAGCGGCGTGTGAATTTCGCTTGTCCTTTGCACTGTACCTGTTTGGCATATAAATAACACAGCGATGATTTGCCAATACAGCGTGAATGCGTGTCTGAAATGATCCGAGGGGCTGATTCTTCTATACTGCTTTTTAACATGGACGTTTAAAATTTAAAATACATTTCAGACTATATGACGATAAGAACATGTATGCTACCTGTCGCCCCTCCGTGTCCTCAATATCCGAACCAGGTATAAAGAATAGGCAGTCGTGACACATGTAGAAAACATACTGAACTGTCTTAAAGTACCCTATAGATTACCGTTTATACCCTTTTTTTTTAAAACATAACAGCCTGTAACAATGTAACAATTTATTTAACTTTCGCAAGAGGAATGTGCCATTTTTCTTCGCATAGGGGCATGTGATCTGAAGCTGTATTCAGCCCGGCATTAGGTGTTGGGTATCCGAAAAATCCGCGGTGCTCTTAATCCATCATCTAGGGATGAAGGCAAAAACTTGATCTCCCTCCTTTGTCCTTCTACCTGATACTTTCAGTGTTTATATATATATATATATATATATTATAATATATATATATATATAATTGGGTAAAAAGACATATTCTCAAAATAACGGCAATCCTAGAAATGATGACTGCGATCTCTGAAATTATTATTATTATATAAATAATTAATATTATTATTTATTGATTTATATAGCACCATCATGTTTGGGGAAGATGGTCCACTGAGGTGGTTTGAAGACCAATAATGACCATAAGGTAACCCACCCCTACATCCTGGTGTACAGGTGGCCACCTCCTCTCACATCACGTTGATTGTAGAGGTATACATTACTGAGATTGTCGAGATTATTAGTGACGGAATGTTGCCTTTGCACGTTGTCTTCTCACGCGCCGACATGTGCTGGGTGATCTGAAAGTTTTTTCTTACAGGAGCATTCATGATACATAGTTGCACAACTCTACGCAACAATTACAACTTCTCTTGGACCATCTATGTCCATTGTTTATATTTTTTTACAAAATGTCAGACGGGCCAATGAAGGGGATTTAACCCCTTAATGACAAAATGCATTGTTTTCAATGGGTTTAGGGACTGCCCATTGTCCTTAAGGGGTTATAACCGACAGAATCTTCCAGCAAGATAAATAGATCAATAATTATTATTCTATGCCATACCTGTAACATCCACGCTCATTTTTAACATCTCAGATGCCTGGTTTGTTTGTCTTGCCAACTCGTCAAACTACAATTCCCATCATACCTTTGTATGAAATCATTGCTCACCCCTTCAGTACCGTTCCTCATACCCTTACCTCTGACCTAGGGTTAGGATCCATCCCTTATACCCTGACCTCTGACCTGTGGAGTGGGGCAAGCAGGGCATGTGAATAACATTTCATGGCAACTTGTTTTTTACATCTGGCAATGTTTTTGGAATGTCAATCAGCAATATTGTTCCTTACATCTGTACAAAAAGTCAGTATTGTAAAAGTGATGGATCTCCAGCAGGGTCTCTTTACAAAATAGGTACATTCCTTGTTCTGAGAGCCCATATATCAACATGACGTTCTCCTAGAAATAATGATGTTTTTCTCAGGAGTTAAAAGGGAAATTATAAAAAAAAATACAAAAGGTTCTTTTACACGAGGGGAGGGGGGGTGTGCAAAGTTATGAATCACAAATCTAAATGCTTTGCAAACCTTGGGCCCAACAGTAATGTAATCAACAAGTCTAAAGACTATAGACTAAGAGGCTATACTGTAAATTTCCCTGAAAATGAACTTTTTGTTAAAAAGTAGCCACCAACGTTTCATCTGAGCTAACTTATAAAACCTTCCTTATACGCACAATACCCCCAATTTATAGAAACCTCTTAACAGGACCAGCAGTGGGACTTGATGCTTTAGACATTCATCTAGAAAATATAAAGAAATGAATATACAAAACCCCTCTGGGACTGGGACCTATTAATAAATAAAGTACATATATATATATATATATTTTTTTTTAATGAGCTTCAACAAATAAAAACATTTTTAAACAAAATAAAGTTTATTGATATTTTTACATTATTATTGTTTTTTTTTGTTAAAAAGCTTGATTTAAGAAATCACATTGTCACAAACACAGCAGCGCCCCTAGTGGTCATTCCAGGACAGTGTTTAGCCATATAATAAAAAAAAAATCTATAGAACCATCAGAAAAAAACATAACATTTTACAAAACGAAGACATCGCCTTAGGTTTAAAAGCATCACATGGTAGACATTACTATTAACTTAAATAATAACATGGAAATGCAAGGTGAATCCTGACAATTCTCCTCTTGTGGCTGGTTGGGTAATTTCTACAAATATTATTTATTTCAAAAAAAAAATAATGAAAGTTCATCGACATTAGTAATACCTGAAAATGTAGTAAAATGGGGTCGTCCTAATTTTTCACAAGTAAATGTATTTTTGCTTAGAGGTGTGTAACAGATTGCACCATAATGCACTAAGCTGTAGGGTGACCCCATGTCCTCTATAACCAGGGACATTTGTATGTATATATAAAGTATATCTGGCAGGGCAGCACCCGTTTGTAAGAAGCTCTGCCATATGCATTTTCGATACAGGTCCTAAGTCCTGCAAAGTGAAAAATAGGTCAGTCAGTGGGACAGTAGCTTAAAGGAATGTCTTGGCACGCACCTTTCTAATAGCGTATGGACAATGGCAGAGTAAAGGTTAATTTTTCTGGATGAGCACCTGATTGCACCTGGCCGACAATGCAAAATGGCGACTGCACAAGCGGAGCGCAGCCCGCGCCGCTCTGTTCCCACGCTTGGGAGGGGACACGGGAATTCGCACAAAAAGCCCAGATGTTTTCCAGCTGCTGCGTATAAACTGTGCCCACCCCGCATTTATCAGCCAGAGGAACGTTTCCCTCCCGTTAACCGTTTAACAAAAAGAGAAACAAAAAGAACATTTAATTTGCTCTGGAGCCTGGTCGGGCTGTCTGCATTGCTTCAACTTTTACTGGAATTCAACTCCTACAATTCACAGCCAACCATGGGCTTTCTTCGAGAACAAAAGGGATTGATGATGGCTTTGGGTGGTGTGTATTGAAGTACGGCTTGTGTATCCTGTTCTAGAGCAAAAGACTTGTCAACCGCCGTCTTGGGATAATAGGACTTGTAGTCCAGTTACAGTTTGTAAAGACAGGCTGAGGGCCCTTTTCTCGAAAAAGGGCAGAATTTGAATAATAATTATGGTTGGTTTGATGCAGCCCGCAAACAAATTTCACTAGTCCAGAATTCAGCCAAAAACAGACAGTTTTGACCAAAATAAAACAAAGCAAAAGACTGTATTTAGCAAACCCATATCATTAAGTTTACCAGGTGCTTTCTGTGGTCTATCCCGGGTCAATGACAAATAATCCCAGCTTAATCTACATTGTCAAATGTTTACAGGTTATTGAAGCAGCATCATTCTAGAAGGCAACGCAGACCGTTTGATATTATTCAGATATTTGTACAGATTTGCTTGTTTCTGAAACAGAAAAAAGTAATAAAAAATTACAAGTCAGGGTTTGGTTTAACCGACGGCAGACAGACAGATGAGAAAGTATTATAAAAGCCATTGAATGTGCGGTGAACTCGTAATACTTGGCAGGCTAATGCAGTGACTGGTATATAATGTGATAGCAAAGCATTGCGGAGCGAGAGATATATATACGGCTCCCAATGGCTGCTCTGCGCGGGTGAAAAGAGACCTTTAACCCTGCGCTGATACAGAAAGATCAGAGATTTCACTAGTGAGGTAGATTTCTAGCTTTGATCTGGAACACGAAATGCGCCCCGGTTCTGTGGTTAGTCTTTAGGACAGGGCTGGGACCGGCCCCTGTCAATTAGTGCACGGTAGCTCAGATAGCTGCTGGTGGGGCAGGTGGACTGTACGATGGCTCTGTAGGGCTGTGAAACGCGCTGGCATGTCCAGTAAAGAAGAACGCAGACCACTGAGAGAGTCTGATGCTCCGACTTTAGTTTAATGTTTGCGGGAAGCATAATCCAGGTTTCTTGACTTAGTATCCCAAAATTCAGCGCCCACCAGCTTGACTGAGCTAATATTAATAGCTGCCTGTATCATAAGGTTATCCCTATAAAGTGGTGCCCCTTAGCACTCGTCAAGCATACAAGAGGTCACTTCCTCTGCAGGTCTCTTTTTGGGGTCGCACTTGTCCGCATCTGTCTCTTTGCCTGTGTAGTCTGCACAAAAGACCCTCTTTGTCCGCGTCCCTTCCCCACAGCTCTTAGAACAAGGGGACCAACTCCCTACCCTCCATATGGGACAAGGTAATTTTGAACAGGGTTGGATATCCTCAGGCCTCAGCTCCTGGGAGCACTGGTCGGAGGCTCCACCTTCGACGTTTTGACATTCAACGTTCCTCCTTTGCCACCCGGAACCACACGTCTTGGAGCACTGAGACCAGTCTCCAAAAACCCAATTGGAGGTTAGAAGTGGCCTTATCGAGTGGTGGGACACCTTCTCCTTCTTCTTCACCTTCGTCCTTGCATATGGCAAAACTTTGGGAACATAGAAGGTATATTTCACTTTTAGCGGGACAGTCTCTCCAAAACATCGAAGTTGGATCGTTAAAGGTTCAGGAAGGGGGCTGAAGCTCTGGATTCTTTCCAACTTCGTCGAAGATCCGCTGTATTTCAAAATCGTTCCCTTTAGGTGCAGATCCTGCTCCATCGAAGAAACTGCAAGGCCCCCGTTCAGCAGGTAACTTTCATCGGCCTTCTTGATTGCCAAGTAATTGCTATGGTGTAGAAGCCCCCGCTCTCTAGACTGCTTGATGTCAATATTTGTAGCTCCCACCGGTATGTGGACAATATCGTTGTATCCGTACCTGACACTGCGAATACAAGAAAGTGTTTTAAAACTGATAAGCCTTCAATACCCGTTATCAATCATTATTAATAATTTCATCGCACAGACGGCCCCTCTTTTACTGACCTAAAACTTATAAACAATTATTTATATTGGTTTTATTTCAATCAATGAAATGTAATTTAGTCAGATGCTGAGCGACGCTGTTCTATATAATTTTCGCTATAAATACAGATGGAATCGTTGCCACTCGTTAGGTCTTTAATTTTTTCGTATGAAGTTTGATACATAATACTTGGCAGATCTTACGCGGAGTCCCCAAAGCCCTTCGGACTCTTCCGAGCAAAAATGTCATTGACGTCAGATGGGGCTCATCAGGAGGACTGCTACAATGTAACTGGATTAGTACGTGGAATTCTCCATAGACTTAACAAGGGGCGGTCAGCTTTCACGTTATTCAATGGCCAAGCTGATAAACCCAACACAACGTTCCTTACTTAGATTTGTTGAAGGATCCAGATATCTTCCTGCAGGTGGATCCGTCTCCACCACACCTGGCACACTTGTCCAATTTTTTAGAGGAGCCCAGAACGTGGTCACATCCGGCCTTGATGCACTGACCCTGGACACACACGGACAGACTCTCTGGTCCACAGAGCGTGCCGTCCACTACCTGCAAGATCATGCGAGGAGGCTAGTGTTAGCGTGAATTGTATCCTGTGTACATAAACATACGCCGAGGACCTGTTATTCTACCCCCCCACCCCCCGGAGCCCGTACCTTGGACTGGAAGACTTTGAATTCGCTGTCCCCACGCGCCTGGCACACCAGCTTGCAGCGATCGCGCGGGGACACACCTGAGTATTTTGGAATCCACTCGAGGGCTCTGCCTTCCACATCGCCGGAGATGCGGTTGTATTTTGCGCACTGCTGTTCTCGGAAGCTCTGATCTGGAAAAGGACAGAAAACCATCAGAAAAGCCAACGGGGATCTGACACATGGCAGAGTTCGTTCTGGATCGCCGTGTTTTGGATGTCCGTATTCCAGAACACACCTGAGACAAGATGCAAGGACTTCATTTTTAAGAAAGTTCAAAATGCTCCATTTAACCCTTTATTCTTCCCATTCTTATTGGTTAATGCAGACACTGACATCGGACATCGCAGCCAGATGTATGGAGGAATGAGAGCATGCGAGAGGCGCTGCACCATTTAGTGTCCACTTCCAACCCCACAAAAGTAAATCCGGGTTCCTTTGTTAATTTTCCTCATTAGAGAGAGCGCAGTTTATACCCCAAACTCACCCTGCGCGGGACACTCGTCTGTGTTGCAGGATTCGTATAGCACCCTCTGGCCGTTGCAATACCTCCCTCCGTTCTGAGGCTCGGGGCTATTACATTCCCGATAGGAGAAGCGCACCCCGCCACCGCACGTCCGCGAGCATTCGCCCCAGGGGCCCCAACTCCCCCAATTGCCATCCACCGGCACCTGAAATTCACATTTTACATAAGGAAGGTGTTTATTGGTAAAGTATTAAATCAACCATAATGTGTGAAAGCTTCACAGGGCCGACTAGCATAAAATTACCTTGGGTTTGGCATGGTTTTGTTCATCAACGCACACCCCGTCGAGGCAGAGGCGGTGGTCTCCGCAGGAGGTGCCGTCAGCCCAGTGGAGGGAACCGTTTTTAGTGTGACACACGTGCTCACCCTCGATTTTACACCACAACTGGGCGCAAACGTCCTTCTGGTGGGTGTTGGGGCAGTGCGAGAACTCCTTCCCGAACACCTGGCGGCACTGGCTGTCTAAGTCGTACAGGAATAACGACCCGGGAAGATCCTCGGGAAGCTCCAGGGTCACGGACGGTGCATCCAATAGGCAGCCCCCTAGGGAACGAACGCAAGAGCTTAACATCGCCGAGACCATAGACATATTTTACAGGCAGGTTACGGTAATCAGATGCCCTCTGACCGGCCTCCGAGCTTTAAAATGGACTAGGAGCTGTGCTTTTACCCCGCGGACTCCGATCACGGCACCCGCCTGCCCTCCTTGCCACGCCACGGTGATGTACATCCATGGTCCTGCCTCAAATGCTGCCCCTGCCCACCTCGAGCCGTGACAAAATGTTGGCAGGGTTTAGACAGGCGGGTATTATCATATTATGCATGAGACATCGCAACCTACCTGGGAACTTGGAACAAGAGATTAACCCCCTCCTTCTATATGCGCCAATTTCTCAGCAGAAAACGCAATGTTTTGTGTATATATTTTGTGTATATCGGACACTTTAATAACGAGGTTTGCAGCGGAGGAACGCGGAACGCGCGTTACGGCATTTAAAAGATCGAGAAACATCCTGAGGCCGCTACGCTTTCTATTCGGCACATTTGTGTTTTTATGAGTTTTTTTTCCGTGTTATCAATGATTACTGTGCTTTCGTGTCTCATGTCCGTGTAAACACGTTTTACTCCCGGCGGGTCACATGAGCATCGTCACGGACCGCGCAGGACATTCCAGTCCGGTTAGTCAGACCCGCAGAGAAGTTTAATTAATAAAAAGTGTCCTAAAAGCCATTCTCAGGATCTGGAACGAGTCGACTATAATGGTTTTTTTTTTTATTAATAGAGGTAAAAATTTTACTTTTTTAAAAATTACTATGAATATTTTTTTAAAAAGAAGCACAAATTTGCATCAGATCATTGTCCTTATCCAATCTCAGCTGGTCCCTGAACTTAAGATATAACTTTTCTTGGATACATTCTGCCTCTGATACTTAATTTCTAGAATGTAGAATTGTAGAGTTTGGAAAAAACTAAACTTCTGTTTTTAACAAGCAGATGTTGAATCTATACCCAAAACTAGACTTCATTAAAAGGAGCTGCTTACCTTTATGACATCATCAGACAGTCAGTCCTAAGGGAGATCTTCGATGTCCCCAACCAGCCTCCATAGACTTCATTAAAAGGAGCTGTGCTCCGTAATGACATGGCATCATGGATATGACATCATCGTACAGTTGTAAGAGAGATCTTTGATCTCCACAACCAGCCTTCATTAAAAGGAGGTGTGCACTTTTATGACATGGTGTGCCAAGATATGACATCATCAGACAGCTGTTAGGGAGATCTTTGGTCTTCCCAACCAGCCTCCTTAGCCTTCATTAAAAGAAGCTGAGCAACTTTATGACATGGCGTGCCGCGGTATGACATCATATCTCAGTGCTACGTCTCTTAAAGGTGAGCAGGGCCATTATTGTACATTAAATAGCATAACCGTTCTTACCGTAGCCGCTGTCGAAGAATTCGGTGAGGTGCATGGCGCTGCACGGAGACCAAGGAACGGATTTGTTGAGCTGAAGAAAAAGAGGAGCCATCAGGTGATGTTGGCTGAGCTCCCCAAACATTTTCTCGCAATTCTTGGAGTTGTCATGAGGGATGCTGAGGACGTGCGCTGAAAACGACAAGCATGGGATGACTACTCGTAAATCCTGGTCCTAAGCTGAGTTTAGGGCCACAAGAATGTACTTCAGATACAGTTTTACTGTAATGTAGGGAAGTTTTACTTTACTGAGAGGGTGGTAGATAAGTGGAACAGCCTCCCAGCAGGAGTGGTACAGGCTAATACATTAAGTATACGGCTCCTGAATCTGAGACGAGACCAACGACTGATTAAGGTTTGAGTCTTTACTGCAGGAGAAACGGGCGACTAGACGGGGGCCGAATGGGAGATTCCAGGTTTCTATTTTAGTTTAACAACCAGTAACTGATAAAAAAGACTTATGTGACTTTTAGTTATTTTGATTCTAGCAATTCCTAAAACGACTCTCTGCGAATAACAAACTCGGAGTTTCTCGGAGTTCATTTTCAGGTTAAAAAAAAGCATAAATGTTTAACATTTTCAGCTGTTATTCAAGTCTTGAAACAGAATATTTTTTAGTACTATTCCTTGAAAAGCATCGATCATTTTTTTGCCTTGGGCATTAAAGGAATTTTTTAAAAAATACATTATTTAATGAATTAATTTAAATATTGTCCTTGTTCAGAGGGCGGGGCGGGGGGGGTTGTATATAATTCCTTAATAGAAAAATGTTTTTCAATAATGTTGTCGGGATTTTTTCTTCTCCCGCTAGGAAACATTTCTCTTTGCCAGTTACATTCCTCCCCTTCCATGTTGGCGGCGCGGCGGAGCGCGGTATAGAGAAGTCCGCGCAACGTAACGGCCAGCCAACAAAGCGCTTTCTATCGGGGGGGGCAGCGTTACAGAAACGATTGCAAAACAAAATATTTGGGTATTACGCATAAAAAAAGAAAGGAATGTTCCCAGGTTAAAAATATGTTTAATTGCAAAAGCACTGTTGTTTCTTTTTCTTTTTTAGAAAAAAATCTTTAAATTATAAATCATACAAAATAATAATTTTTCTTTTTTGGAAAAATGTTACGGATTAAAGTAAAATTGTTCAACTGATAAAATCATAAAGTCATTCAAATAATTGCACGACATTTCAATTAATTCTTAGAAAAAGTTCCTAGAATGGGATTTAGCTTAGTGTTCCAGTCCCAACCGAGTGGGTGGTAGATCAGTGGCAAAGCCTCCCAGCAGAAGTGGTAGAGGGTAATACAGTGAGGGTATTAAACATGCATGGGATAGACATCCGGCTCCTGAATCTAAGACGAGACCAACGACTGATTAAGGTTTGAGTCTTTACAGCAGGAGAAACGGGCGACGAGACGGGGGGCCAGATGGGGCCCAATGTTTTTAGAAGCACATTGGGAATTACCTAACTCATGCGCTAATGTATACGATGCCTGGAGTCCATCGTCTTCGATCACGGAGCAGCTTTTGCTGGGGTCGCACACGGTTCCGATGTCGGCCACCCCCAGAGTGTCGCACGACTTGTGTCCGCAGATATCCTGGGGCGAAAAAATAACTAAAATGAAATAATGATCTCTCGGCTTTATCGGACTCACCCAAAGGGCATTTCTCTGCGGAGCTCATTCTGTGCCTTTAAACGTTGCATGCTGTATAACGTGTATGAACACGAGCTAAATGTGATAGGAATCGCAGGCACCGCCACACAAAACGGGCCCAAATGCAGAATTTTTAGGAATTAATATTCTTTACAAAGGGGACGGGAGAGAATACAATGTATCTGCTGAGAGCCACTGTTACGAGATAAGGAATCAAACGCGCTTAGTCTGTTTTGCTCGATTAATGGCGCATTGCCCTCGACCTGCAGCGCCGTGGGCACAGGGGCAACTTAACCCTTTCCTTCTGGGGGTCCTCTGTGTCCCTCTGTAGGTTAATAGCTATCAATACGTATGAGAGATATTGTGTGTGATGTTATATGTGAATCTATATGTGTAACGTGTTCCCCCCAAGCATCTTGTCCCTGTAATATGTGACAATGTAACCCAGGGGGTCCGCGTACCTGGCGGGTAAGAAGGATGGCGGTGTCATAATGCTCCGAATGGCGGTCACTTGGTGGATTGAAACTCTGCTGCCAGTTGCAAAAGTTTCTCAAGGTGAGGCCTGCGTTATCCGAGACGTCCGGACCGGCGTCTTCGTCCTCCACCACCAGGACTTTCACCACCACCAGGCTCACCGAATTCTGGAGGCTCGGGTGCTTGTAGATCCGGGCGGCAACGGACATGAGGGTCAGGAGATGGAGCTGCGAAAGAACAGGAACCCTGATTATCTCGGGGGCCGCCGGGCATCAAGAGCGTCCCGTTTACCGGCAAATTAATTCGAACCCAAAGAGGGGTTTGTTCAACAATGAACAAAAAATCCATACATTATTGTGAACTTTTACAAGTCATTATCGTTATAATCATACTATATTATTTTTATTTTATTATTTTATATTTATATATATGCTATAGTAAAGATTGTTTTTTTGTCTGTGTTTGTCTTGGAATGGGAAGTATAAAGTTATTATGTTATTGAGAGAGTGGTAGATAGGTGGAACAGCTCCCCAGCATGGGTTGCAGAGGTTAATCCAGCGAGGGGATTTAGGCATGCATGGGATAGACAGACGGCTCCTGAATCTAAGACGAGACCAACGACTGATTAAGGTTTGAGTCTTTACAGCAGGAGAAACGGGAGACTAGACGGGGGCCGGATGGGGCCGATGTCCCGGCAGGTTCTGTGATTTTATTGTCTTGTCTGTATATATAGTTAGAGAAGATGAACTGGAGGAAGGAAGTGAAAAGTCCATCCTGGGATTCTTTACCTGCAGACAACATGCGCAGTTAGAGTGCTGGGTTACTGCCACAGAGACAGCACAACCGGTCTAGACAGATCTGCTTTATGTCACACAAATCGGCACAAACAGCTCATCCCCAGAGGCTTCTGCCGTAACACTGAAAGCCAACGCCGATGCGTCTTTACGCCAGGGATGCACAATCCTTATGCTGCCAGGTGGTGCATTTTTGCAACTCCCATCACCTTCAGCCAAATGACTAGAGCTGCATTCTAGCAGGAAGGCTTTAGGGTTTTCTCTCTCTGACCCTTGCTGTGAAAATTGTCTCATTGGCAAACTTTACAAGCAGAACCCATTTAACAGAAGAATGGAGAAAAAAAAAAATCAGACTTATTACCTAATTCTCGAAATTTCCCAAATTTCCCTCAAAAATGTATCCCAAAGTTTATGACCCTTAATGCTGAATAATTGTAATATTTTGGACACGGCTATCAGCGTTTGGCTCAAATATAACCAGACGGATGTGTAATAACCACAGGGTTGGATAGTGCATTACAAGGTACTGCACGTCACTCTGAAAGGGTTAAAGCCAATTATTGCAGAATAATATATTTTATCTACAGGGGAGCTCTGAAGAAATACCGGACCCGGGCGCCACTAACCCTAGGCTCTCCCCTGAAACAGATCGTTAGAAGAGCTGGGGTTACGACTTAAACAGAGAAAGGGGCAGTGAGGGCAGTAAAGCTCTGGAATCCACGGCCAGATGAGGATGGCGACTGCAGATGGATTTATGGTTCTGAGAACGATTGGTAGAATGCAGGAAGGTTACGTTTGGAGCTGATATTCTTTTATCTGATGGAGCCGAACTCTCTGCATTTTAACCCTTTAACCTCCAGCGCATTGCTTACCCCTTGCCAGGGTGACCCGGAATGGATGCCCATGGCCGTAACCATGAAAGCAGGTACCTCCGGGTCTGGCGTCAGAATTGATAGAGCGTCTTGAACCCGCCATTGATTACGCATTTTAGATTTCTGCTGCTTGAGGCTGCGATACGGGGAGGTCAGAAATCTCAGCCGGGCCAAAAGATAAGGCGCCCCTGGATGGGAAATACGATTACTCGTAACCGGCAGTCCGAAAAGGCTTAACAAAATATCTTTGCTCCAGCGGTGACGCGGTTAATTGGCGAGACAGAAGCCAGAAAAGAAGCCCCCGGAGTCACCGTGCCACCCACCGGCAGGGCTATTATATTTCCCACACGGCTGCAATGGGGAGGGGGGGGGGTAAGAAGCCGAGCCATTTAAAAATAATAAAAACCTTCCAAGGCGGTCTCTGTGCTCTGTCTGGGAACTGCCTGACTCTGGAGCTATAGTCGCGCAGGTAGGGGGTGACGAGCCATAATGGATGTTGGATCCGTTCACTGGATCCTTTGTCACGGGATTAAAGAAAACCTTTGGGAGCCAATTTCGGGGAGCGACCCTCAATGGCAGAGAAGCCGCATGGTGCTGTAACATTAACCCTTTAGGGGTCGCCGGGGTGAACGCCACGTTGCTTCTCTATGTGTGTTGCGTACCCTCTGCCATTCAATGCGTTAACGAGCCGTTGTCATTCATTATATGACCCCCCCGCACGGCGCAAAAAATAGGAAATAAATGAAGATCTTTAAAAAAACTGTGGGAAGAGGCCTCACAATGAACGGAATTAAAAAAACCCAAAGTCTGCTTTCTCCAAAATGTGCGGGACCTGGAAATTGGCAGCTCGTCCTGCTGACGCATCCTCCACATTCTAAAGAGGAGTCCAACGAATTCTAAAACCCATTCTACTGACTTTTAAATTCTCAGCTCGTCTGGGTTTTCTGTGACCTCATCAAAGCATTCGTACAACACCATGGACTAAAAATAATAATAATAATAAAAAAAAATATATATATATATAACAATAATATATTATTAATAATGATAAATTGGTAATGTTCCTACTACTATAATATTATTATCATTAACAATATAACAACAATACTATTATTATTATGAACACAATAATAATAATAGTGACAATAATAATAATAATTAACTCTATCATATTATCTTTCATGGTTAGAGATTATCTACAGTTTTATTCTCGGGTGGAATCAGGCAGGGAAAATTCTGGCGAGGTCGGTAGGAAACAGATCCGAGGTTTGATCCCCAAAATTTTAGGAGCCCCGGGTACCAGAAGTCTGGGATCTGCCATCCTGAATCACCCAACAAATACCTGCTTGCTACTTTCTGATTGTATTTCTATTCAATGGACAGGCAGATAAACAGTTAAACTTTTGAGCGCATTCACATCTCTTGGAGGGTTTTATTCACTAAGCTGTGAGTTCCCAGCTACCTTCTTCACTATATGCATTAACCCAACCAGATTTCTCCTGAAAACAAGAGTTTGAAGATGACATTCAGGAAACCTCATTTTGCTTAAAAGCGGTGATTAATGTTTCCTCTTGCAGGACGGTAATATTGATATTTAAAGTGCTTGTATTATAAAATCGAGGTGGGGGAACTGTTAGCTGGTAATTATCCCACATGTAATGAAAGAAGTTTTACTTTACTGAGAGGATGGTAGATAAATGGAACAGCCTCCCAGCAGAGGTGGTAGAGGGTAATACAGTGAGGGGATTAAACATGCATGGGATAGACAGACGGCTCCTGAATCTAAGACGAGACCAACGACTGATTAAGGTTTGAGTCTTTACAGCAGGAGAAACGGTCGACTAGACGGGGGCCGGATGGGGCCGATCTGCCGGCGGGGTCTGGATTTAAATGAAAATGACGTTTTAGTTTTGACAGGGAGGACAGTGCGCCTCGGGATGTAGGATTTAACTGAACCGGTAAACGAGGAAGTCTGGTTTCCTTTTTCGTGCCGTCGGAGAGGAGTCAGAGACCACAAAGTATCAGAAGAGACCACATCAAACACTCAGCCCTCGGCGGCCCGCAGGCGATCGCCGGCCGCACCGTCTATCCCGTCTACCCCATCTACCCCGTCTACCCCGCGGACGGCACCGGCGCTACCTGCGGGCCCCTGCGACGGATGCGTTACGGCGAATTACACTCATGTGAAGTTAGTTGTTTCTTTCTTGCTGAAGCGGCTGCCAAAAAGCTCCAGCCGGTCGTTAATCGGGAATCCGCTGAGGCTTCCCAGACAGCGAGCGTTTCACCAAACCCAAGATACGCAGCCGACATCTGCTTCTCAAATCTGGGGTGGATTTAGTAACGTGGACCCCGCTGACAAATCAGCAACTATACCAACTAAACAGAAAATTTAAACTTCTGGCTTCTTAAGTATTTTTCTGTGGTTGTGGTGGGGTAGCCCCCCTCTTATATACCTGGAAAGCTGTTTAGGGGAGATCAAGCTCTTTGCATGGGCTTTTTGGAAGGGGTAATTTTTCAAGGACTTGGCACCCCCTCTACCCCATTTACTTTACACACAAACTCTTGTGTAGCCAAATGGTCAATCAAAGAAGTTCCACAGCAGTTTAGGGCTAAAGACGCAGACATCTCCCATGGTGGTAACGCCAGCCTGGGGGGGCAATTGGATCCTTCCTATTCAAGTCATTGACCCCCGCTGGGAACAGAGTGACCCCTTGTCTGCTGCTAAATAAAAACGGCTTCCTAACACCTGCCAAACCCCCCGCTGGTTACAGCATCGCTTCCGCAGGACTGGATTACCGTCTGCAGACTGGAAGGTTAGGGCCACAGTGATTCCCAAGAGACGCCCCGGAGTATTTCTTTAGACCGATATTCATCTTAACGTCCCCCCCCCAGCGGTGCAGCCGAGACACCGAGGCATAAAATTATTTCATCTTGCACCTGTGCTGGTCTGGATCAGGGTAGTGGGAGTTAGATTTAAACAACAGGCGAAGACCTTCAGGTTAATTGTATGCTTTAATTACCCAAGTTTGCTGCTTGGTGAAAAACAGGGATCTATTCACTAAACTGGGCGGCACGTAGGCTGACGCAATGTGGCACATTTCATAATCCCATAGCCTTTGTATCACGAAGGGTCGGCCCCTGTGAGTATCTCCTGCAAGGGGCAATTTGGCACCTGCTTATCGCATAGTTAAGTCAGTGAGATAATCTGGTGGATTTAGCTGACATTAAGCAGAGGTGACTTTTATCTCTTCTTACAGGGAAAGCTCATCAGAGTTGACTGCGCACAATATGTGTTATTATTTATTGCCTTATGTAGCGCCATCGTATTCTGTGGCGATGTACAATGGTGAAGATGAGATATCGGATCACATCAAGGTCACAAGCAGCTCACTGTTTAGTGAATGAACCCCAATAACAGGTGCGGTTTTGGGGCTACACGTCTTATCAAGCCATCTGCTGAGGAAGCACAGTGTTTAACGTTTCAGCACGAAGAGCACCTTGATACTTTGTTTCCGAATATTTAGATTAACAATCACAACATGGACACCTCCGCGGGTATCGCCAGATCTCACATAAAAACAGCTATCTTCTTACCTTTAAATCTTCTCCGTAAAACTGAACCATAGAGGTATCGGCCACCAGCAGGATCTCCACGAACCGGTCCACGGACACGAACCTCCGATTCCGAGACTGGGGGCGAGCGGCTCGGCTTCTCTCCGTCCCGTTTTTGGATTTCTCAGGGGTGGTCCAAGTCTGTGTCTGCCTTTGGGAGATCTTGGGGTTTCGGTCTCCCCTGCTTCCGTCCGGCGGACCTTGCCCTTGCCCTGATAACCTGCGTGGCACCTGCTCACCATCATGTGGCTCCTCGCCTGCATTGAGGTCCTGTTTCCTCCCTCTTGTGTTTTTTGTCTTCGCGCCGGATGCACCTGCTGATTTTTTCTCTGGATGTTTGATCTCTTCTTGGTTATTTTCTGCACTTCTGCTACCCCAACTTTCGGTGTCTCCATTCCGGGCTTTAAAAACGAGGTGCTGACCAAGTGGCCCTTGACCTGTCCATTTGTCAGTGGGTTGGATGATGTAGCTGTCCCGACCATGGAGGAAAGCACCCTGTACCCCTTTACACATACTAAAAGCAGCAAAGGGCTCTTGACTTGAATAGAAACAGCTCCTCAGACCATCCACACCTTCCTCCTCCTCACCTGCCCTACGAACACGTCCAATGTTCACCCCAGGTCTTAGAAAACCATCATCTGGATTAAGATGGAATTCTAGATTCACCCCAAGAGCGGAGAACCTCAGGGTCATTTCGCCATTACTGCCCCGAGTAATCTCTGGTGTTGTCACCTCTCCTAAGGGCACTGCCAGTGTGCCCGGGTACAGAACCATGAGGATAACGGCAAAGCCCTGGAGGCAAAGGTGGTCCATGGCAACCAAAACGAAAGTCACCGATAAATGATACGGTCTCTAGTCTATTCCTTTTACCAAAAACAGTTTGGAGAGGATGAGGGATGCGTCCAATTAAAAGTGTTTCATTTACAGTAATTTACAAAGTTCTATGGGTTGAAAAGTGCGTCAAATATCAATTTCATTTTAGATGATTTGTAAATATAAAAGAAAGTGGAATTACTCACTACGCTTTAAAAATAATTTAAAAAATGTCCAATACATTCAGTTTTATATTAAAATAGATTTCAATGTTGCATCCACATCCAGTCCCCCAAAAGCATCGGAAGAAAGAAAATCAAATCTGCAAAGCAGTACAAAGCAGCAACGCAAGATGATTTCTTCCGCAAAAGTCCCCCCAAAGTCTGTTTTTTGGGGGCATGAATGCAAACCCAGGGGTTCTTTGCTTCACTCAGAGGAGATCCAGAGAAGCTGAGTCCCAAGGGGCCAGAGAGAAGTAGCTGGACTGGGAGGTGATGGGCTTACTGGTGTCTCCTGTCTCTCCAAAAAGCAGCAGGAGGCAGAGCCACTCACTACCCCTACTTATTACCCCTACCCTCCAGATCTCATGCCCCTTCTCTGTCACTTCCAGAAAGTTGCAGCACCAGGGCTAGAAGGGAAGGCTCCCAGTATATATACTCAGCTCTCCCCACCCCCTGAGAGGGTTATTTTTGATCTTTAGTTACTCTCCCCCCTCCCTCTTCTCTTGTCATAGAGGAGAAGGAGGAGAGAAATTGTAGGAAAGGAGAAAACCCCCTCCACTTATTAACCCCTTCACTACCCCATGACTGGTTCAAGCCCTGTGCTCCAGGACATGCAAATATAGGTGAGAGAAACATTGTTACTGAATGTGCCCCATGATTCTGCAGAGGGGTAACTGTAACAGAGCTTGTGGTTAACCCACTCAGTGCCACCACTCCTTGGATAAAAAAGTCTGAAAGTTAAGGGGGAAAAAAACCAAAAAACATAATATTTATTCCAGTGTTGTTGGTATATATATATATATTACTACTATCTTTCTGCATTTGGATTACTAAAGTGTGTCAGTATTGGGAGGAAATATTGCTTGTGTTTGCATTCATGTGTAGGCTAGAAAGGGTTAATGTTTTCACGACCAAAAAATAAAAATAAAATAATAAAAAAACAAACAAAAATAAGAGGATGAGTTGCAAACATTGGCAGCTGAAAACATATTTACACCCAGTTATTCTTATTAATAATGTAGGAGAGGCTCCTGGCAACCGAATGGTTAACCTAAGGAAGGAACGCTATTGGGGTGATTGGTCGCCAATATATATTCATGAGGACAGTAAAGGGTTACATAGAAAAACTATATAGCAATATGTAAGGAGTGTGACCCTGGCAGACACACTACAACGCCTATTATCCTTTCTCTGAAACGCACATCATCCTTAACCATTTTGATCTAGGAGTACAACTCCCAACACCCCAGCTCGCCAAAAGAAATGATCATGGAGCTGACTTGTGACGTTGGAGTGCAAGAACAGTTGGATTAAAGTCTTGCAGGCTGCATTCCCTATGATTTTTACAGTGTGGCTGAGGCTGATGGGAGTGTGACACTTGCCCTTTTGGTGTGGAACCTAAAATAGGTTGATTTATTTGTTTAAAGATGGACTTGGGGGAAAAAGTTGTTGCTCATTACTGTTAAACACTGCAGCATGCTTTCTGAAAAACGCCCCATTGTACAGCGCCACGGAATATGATGGCGCTATATAACTCAATAAATAATCACAAAATCATTATTATTACACCTGAAACGTACCGCTCTCCCGGTAAACAGGCTGTGAGCCGTAAACCCTGCCGACCACCTGCAGGGTAATAACTCTCAGCCGAAATATCTTTTTTTTTTCCCTCCCCGTGACTCAATATGGTGAAAAAAGGTTCCTTTCCTTGCTCCGTGGAGACATTTCTGAAACGTCTGCCTCGTATCTTGCAGTAAATCTCCCAGGGGCAGAATTCCTGGTCTTTTCAGGAGCCGGGGTGTTCATTCTCACCCCGCAGCAGTTTAACGGCGGCAGATTCGGGGACTTTGTGATAACGCGGAGCAAACGCGTCCATTTTGGGGCCGAGAAATTGTTTTTTCCCTATCGCTGGTTGCGCAATCTAGACACATGTAAAGCAGGGTTGTTTAAGAACATTTTTGCATTCCCTGCTGCCCCCTCGTGCCGAGGGGACCAATTAGAGACGTTTAACCGAACCGTCTACCCCCTTTCAACCTTATGGACAGCGTCTGAAAAGCGCCTCTTAACCCTCCGAGTGCCAGAAGGGTGATTGAAATTATTGTCTCGATAAGGAACGCTTTTCCTATTATATCGGTTATTAACACTTTCAACACTGGGCTATAAAGGAGCCATAATGTCCTCTCAGGAGAGCTGCCGGTGATCAGCGGATGTGGCCGGTACAGAGTCCGAGGACGCGGGAGGTCGCCGGCTGGGACTCCAGGAGATACCAATAAAATCTCATATGTAATAGGCGCATATTTTCCCCATTTTACACGCTGCCGAGTGGGCGCTTATCACACGCGTGTACAGAGAGATGACTTTTTCCTACAACAAATAAATCACTGTCTGCCCAAGCGCGTATCGGCGCTCAGGACTTTAGACACCTGGGCTGCGGCGTCTGTCCATCTGCGCTCATAGAGGAGATTCGCCGAATGTAAAGTGGTTTGGTTGTGGAATAAATACACACGAGAGAACGGGGCAACTGACATAGGATGGACATGGCTCCGGCGGGGGGAGAGAGGAGGGAGAATGGCAGGGTACAGGACAGGATGGAAAGGAAGATGGAGTCAGGATGCAGGGCAAGAGAGGACGACAGAGAGAGGAAGCCAGGCGAGAAACAGCGCGCACAAGAGAGAAGGACGGAGACAGGAAATAGCGAGAGAGAGAAGGACGGAGACAGGAAGTTGAGCGGGAGGGAGAAGGATAGAGCCAGGAGGTAGGTGGCGAAAGCAAGGGACAGGAGCAGGATGAGAGAGCAAAGGACTGAAACTAGAGGCGATAGGGAGGGTCAGAAACATAAAGAAGGAGAAGAGCAGTTAATGGTGGAAGGGGGCATTTGCAGGGAACAGAGAAGATGAGAGAGATAAATAGTGGATGGGGAGAGGTTAAATACTGTGCATTCATATTTAATAACCCATCTCCTTATCTTCCCGCAGGTAGATGATGTCACCTGCCCTGTGTCAGAAGATGTTGGTTTTACTGCTGTACTCTGACCTGTGTGGACGTTGGCCACGTGGTGCCGTCACCTCTCATTTCATCGTAGTTGCGGTGTGAGGGAGGACTACGTGTCTGGGCAGTAAACGGCCCCGCAGTGGGGTAAACTGCAACCCTCAAACTGCCACCCTCAGAGTTCTGTGAGGGTTAGTTCCATAGAAGACACATGCCCCTCCAACGTGGCGTGTCCTGGGGTCTACGAGGGATGGTGGCCCAGAATGGCAACAACCTACCTGTGGGAGATCCCTGCTACATATCGGTCACCAACATTCCAACATTCCAACATTGGCCGATGGCCTGAATTCTTTACTGAGCTTTCACCTCCATCCAAATAACCACCATGCCTGGGTCTATCCCCACCAGTACCAACTTTCATGTATGAGGGAGGGGAGTTTCTGCTCCCACTTCAGCTTTGCCTCCGTCTATAATAATAATAACCTTCTAAATGTGAAGCGTCATTAATACAGAACAATACATTCACTTGTCCTCCATACCTGGGGTTTTGCTGTTACAAAAGATAAAATACTCCCCATAAAGTCCTAATGTTTAGTTTTTATCCAGCATAACGAGCAAAGGGGCTGAGGTCCACAGTGGAGGTGCTCCGCGCATGTGAGGTCTACGATTAAGAATGGGGCATCTGTTGTCTACAGTCCTGCTTCAAAACCCATGACATAATCCTAACAAAAAAAATCATGACAAAACACTGACATTTAGTCAAATTTTTATGCTATTCAAAAATGTCAGCAATGTTCCTCCTTAATAGTGGTGGAACTGCAAGTGTCCTCGATGACATCACACGCCTCCCGCGCGCCAAGCGTCCAAGGGTCTCCGGAGGACATTCCTGTCTGATAAAACAGACAGAAAAGGAAGTGGAAAGATTGTATCTATTTTCTTCTTCTTAGAATCGGCTATTCCGCTCCCCGTATATCATTCCCATGTCACTGCTTTTTCCTCCCCGTTTGTGCCGCTTCCAGACGCTGTCATTCTGTTAAGTGACTCATTTGAAATAAGTTCCAAAAACCTCGGGTCTTTGTGCGCAATCGGACGCAAACAAACGGCAATGGAAAACCTCGGCTCTCATTTGTTTAAAGAGAATTGCACGCCGTTTCAGACCGGAATTCATTGCGGATAATGAAAGGAACCCAAAAGTTACACGCGAGAGCCCGGTGCTTATGAGAAAATCAACACTGGCTTGGATTTACCCGTCTGTCTCTTTAACCAGGTTACCGGTCCAAATAGCGGATAATAGTGGGGTGCTGGGCAGAGTCCTCAACTTTTACTTTGCCTTCCCTCACCATTAAACAAGGTGCGACTGACATTGTTGGGCTTCTTGAATAAATCCTTCAGGTCCATCAGGCTCTGCTTGGAAACAACTCATGGTGGACACGGTTCAGTGTACCGTACCTATCATGAGTGCCAAGAGAAATCCTTGGGTCAACTTAGAAACACAACGAGTGGGAAATTGCCCGGGCCTGAGAGAGCTGGTTCTTAAAACCCCTTGGAGAAGACCTTAAGAAGACCTTTGTCATTGTGGGACTACCCTAGAACCAACTTGGAGCTTAGTGAATAGACCCCCTGGCGATACTCGTAAAGACTCCTTTATATGAAGCACAGGACCATGTTTGCCGTTCTCTATGAATTTTGAGTTAATGTTATTTATAAAGTTCCATATTTTCCCGAGTAACGCTGCGCACGGTTTGGGATCCGAATCATCCGATGCATGCGGTTTCCATTAGGACGCTGCTTATAAACTCTTACATCATTAGGCGAAAATTCCATAATGATTTCAAAATGCATCTCTAAAGGAAATCACAGGCAGATATTAGAATACCGGGTTTATCCGAATCCCCCACGATTTGCTTCAAAACCCCCAAGACATCGAAATATCAACGATCATAATAATTATCATAGTGATGAATCGTAATCGTTATTCGATGACATCATTCTCTATAATAATGCTGTGTTTATGGTTATATTTAGTCCATTTTATCATTTTTTTCTAAAATATATTGTGGGCCTCTACATTTATGGCAACATTTAGCACATGAGCTAAAATACCCACAATGCCTCGTCTAAGATATTAAGGGGGAACTTTTTTTTTTATTACTTGTATCAGATTAAAATGTAATTTGAAAATTGAAAAATATTGTGCCTTTCTCTTTCTTTCTAGTTTTTACATAATATAAAGTTTTCGCGAGCTGCATATCAGCCGTTTGTATGATTCTCGCTCTGTTATCTGACCCCCGATCTACTAAACCCCCCGACTCCTTATCATACCGCCTGTGGGGACCAATAGAATGGCTCAGTCTTAATCACATTGGAAATGCTGACTAATGAAAGGCAATGGGAAACAGACTTCATTAGCATTGCCGTAAAGCATCAGCTCAGTGTGGGGTTTGAGCCGGGAAAGTCACTCAAAATATCACATGACCGACAGCAACAGCGGCTCCAGGCCTGCAGATAAAGAGAGTTTATTGGAACAAAATGAGAGGTTTTTGTCATAGGCCAGTTATATTACTGTATACAGCGCTGGGGGTTATATTACTGTATACAGCGCTGGGGGGTATATTACTGTATACAGCGCTGGGGGTTATATTACTGTATACAGTGCTGGGG
>VKOC01000007.1:10455115-10482373 GCA_009364415.1 Spea multiplicata
TTGTTTCAGGCAGGGAGCTGCTAAATGTTCGGTTTTTGGTCAATGGTTTGTTTCTTTGTTTGTTTTTTGGAAGCAGCGAGAAGTGATCCGGAATTCAGCTTTCATTTTAAATGTCTTTTATTTTGTTTCTATCATCGCCTGCTTTATTTAAAGCAGAAGAATACCAGGCATGCTATTCTAGTCTTGTTATTGGTATCATTTCCACTTTTAAGTCAGGTAAGAGATGATAGAGATTAGAATTGTAAACTCACTCATGCAGACCATGTTGGGGGTTGTGTAGAAAGAGCCGTTTTGGTTTTAGGCTTTTGTAAGTGTTGCAGCCAAGGGTTGTTCCAAGCTTTTTGTTGTGTCCACATATGTCAGGGAAACGATCTCTAGGGCTTCTAACATGAGCCAATTTCCATTTGGCATGGACTCCGGTGCATTTTACTGCATGCAAAACGGCGCAGGTATTCTTGACTTATTGGATTTGTAAAGTGAGACCTGTGTCTCTTTTAACTCCTCCCACAGCTGGCTTCACTGAACACCGGGAGCATACCTCAGTATGCTGCATTCTAGTCAATGGGAGCTGCAAGTACGTAAGGCTTTAAATGAGACAGAAGTCTCAAAGTGGGAAAGCTAAGTAAGGCAATATAATCCTATTATGAAATTGTCATTTTTTTTCATATTTAGCATGAAGCAATAGATGATTTTCATTCATTTCGACCAATGCCACTCCAACTTGACTTTGACAAACTCTTCCAGGTCGTCGGTGTAACCTTATGAGGTCTGCTCCTGCTTCCCCGCTTGCTCGTATAGTCAGGGTGCTGTGGCAGTATGATGACAATAATGACATCAGGAGTGTAGCTTGCGCCCTGGACCTCTATGTCATTTTGAAATGCAGTCATACCGCGGTGGGCTGTTCAATAATCTTCAGGCCTTCTATACATGGATATAATGGTGATTATTGCCACTAAGCTTAGAACATTGGATATTTTATATGGAACTGGCTGGAGAGATATCAGGAGCGCCAGAGTTTGTCAACTTTCAGTGCTGTCACACAACCTTTTTGTTCCATTTTACTTTGACGCCTGAAGGCATAATCCTCCCTGGCTCATAGAATAGTCTCTCTGGCTCCAAAATACTGTCACCTAATGGTCCCAGTCTGAAATACCCCCAGGCTTTCCAGTAAAAGTACAGGGTAGCTGCCATTCCTGAGTCCTCACAGCACCTGGACAGCGCATGTTCTGTGTTCCAGCCGTTTTAGCTGCTTCTCTCCCCCCCCCCCGATAGACGCAGGTTGCGTGAGCTTGAATCATAGCAGACCCTTTAATAAAATATGTTTCAGCGATGCAAAAACAGTGATAATCTTTAAATTTTCATTTAAGAGCCGACTTTAAAAGCCCCCCCTGTGACGGGGGCAATTCCCCGGAGCAATATGAGCTGTTATTGAGGCAGGTGGCGTGAAAAGTGCATACGAAGTTTCTAGAGATCTTCCAGAAAGTGGATTCTTTTTTGGCAGCCAGGTTAAGGAGTTAAGGCTCCCTGTTCTGCCAGCTGTGCGGCTTTCATGGTGTTTTCTTTTAAACAAAAAGAGTTTTTCCGTAATACGGCATGAAACCGCTCGCCTCTTAACACAAAGGCCTCCGAGAGGCTTGAGTTCTATTTTTAACTGAATAGATCACCAAGGTATGTTTGCTAAGCCCGACTTCTCTTCCGTCGCCCATCCCCAACTTAAAGCGGCAGCTTTTTTTAAAGGCACCTATGCATGCGCATGTCCGGATAATATCATTTCTTCCTAGAACGTTAACAAATGTGTTCGGCGCTGTACATTCCGGCGTTGACGCGCTTAACGACATTTAGGTAACATGTTTAAAAGTCAGAAGTAGAAAAATAGGAGTAAAGACAGTTCAGTGGTTGGCATCAAATGACAAACGGACAAAAGGTTCATTGCAACAACACCCCGGCCCCTGCCGTTTCCTCGTGTGAAGAATGTCCTGTATTTGCAAAGCAAATCGCACTTGTTTGCATATGGACTGTATTTGCAGACTGCAAGGAAAGCAGATGATCCAGGAAAGCTTTAAAACCTGAATTTTTCTTTTTTTGTATTTCAGATTCTATGTGACCCGCGGTTGTTTCTGAGGAAAGAAAAATATATATAGCGAGCACCCGGTCGGCCGAAGCTTCAGAATGGGTGTGAAGACTTTTACTCACAATTCTCCGGCTCATAGCCAGGAAATGCTGGGAAAGCTGAACATGCTGCGGAACGACGGCCACTTCTGCGACATCACCATACGGGTTCAGGACAAGATCTTCAGGGCGCACAAGGTGGTCCTGGCGGCCTGTAGCGAGTTCTTCCGCACCAAGCTGGTGGGCCAAGCAGAGGAAAGCAACCAGTGTGTCCTGGACTTGCATCACGTCACAGTGACTGGTTTCATCCCGCTATTGGAATACGCGTACACGGCGACGTTATCCATCAACACGGAAAACATTATAGACGTGCTAGCTGCTGCAAGTTACATGCAGATGTTTAGCGTGGCCAGCACCTGCTCGGAGTTCATGAAGTCCAGTATTTTGTGGAATACCCAGCAGGAGAAGGTCCTGGACACCGGGCAAGAAAACTCTGGTAACTGCAATAACTTCCGAGACGGTAGCCTCTCTCCGGTCTCCTCAGAATGTAGCGTCGTGGAGAGGACCATTCCCATCTGTCGCGAGTCCCGTCGGAAACGTAAAAGCTATATAGTCATGTCTCCTGAGAGCCCTTTGAAATGCAGCACACAGACAAGCTCTCCACAAGTCCTGAACCCTACGCCTTCCTACAACGAGGCAAGGAATCAGCAAGTGGACTCGTCCCATGCCTTCCCTTGGACTTTCCCCTTTGGCATCGATCGAAGGATGCAGTCAGACAAGGTAAAGCAGATGGAGGCTCGAACGTTAGAAGTGCCTGGACCTTCGGAAGTCGCACGGAGGGTAACGGATTACGTTGCCTGTGAAAGCACTAAAGCCAATTCTCCTTTGGTGATGGAGGATGACGTCAGAGTGAAAGTGGAGAGACTGAGCGATGAGGAGGTCCACGAGGAAGTGTCTCAGCCGGTCAGCGCGTCTCAGAGCTCCATGAGTGACCAGCAGACCGTTCCTGGAAGCGAGCAGGTTCAGGAAGACCTGCTCATCAGCCCACAGTCATCTTCCATAGGCAAGTTGGGTTTCAGTTTTTGTTTTATAATTTAACAGAATAGGAACTGCTTATTTCTCTGCTCCATCCTATCGAAGTCAGCAAGCTAACGGACGCTCACCGGGGCACCCGAGGTTTGGGGATCCTGTTACTGAGGCTGAAGGGCCGATTTGTTACTTAACTCCACTTGAATACCTATTTAAGAGCAAGAAATCCTTGCTTTTGGTTTTCTAGTAATCAGGCTTTAAAAATGTTTCATGAAAAAGGGAAATGTGACTCTCCGTGTTTTGCGTGACAGATCATGTGATTTTTGAAAGGACAACGCCGCCTTTCATTGAGGATCATGATGAAGCTTCTTCTGTTTTAGAGTAAAGTAACTATTTTGTAGGGTAATAAACCACATATATATTTCAACGTTAATACAGAAATATAATGGCGTGGTTTCCCTTTACACTTAAAGTCCGGTATTTAACTCATTATATATCGGTTTGGAGAATATTCTATGTGTAATATTATAGTATCTTAACTCTTTGTCCCTTTCCTGTATATTCCTTTCTTATCTGTTAAATGCAAAACAAGCCAGCAACCTAATTCTAGCGTTCCCCGGGTTTTATGAAACTCATCTCGGGTTGTCCGTGAACCAAAAGCGCCCCGTGAGTTTGGGTTGTCATTAGATATTCACCATGGAACGTTTCCAAGGCGGGGGTTGAGGACGGCCACTTTTAGAGACTAAAAACTATGCTTAGGAATAGTACAGAGAACGTGAAATGTGCCACGTATGTCTGCCGTGCCCTGAGAGCGCAAAACGTAGTATTATTATTATTATAATCATCATTTATCTGTATAGCACCAACCAGTTACCCAGAGTTTGCTACAGAGTTCAGGGTTGTAAGGTGGACTGAGATTCTTTGTTTAATGAACCAAGATTTTATTTTATTGTCTTACTTTAGATATTGAATTAGCTCGGAGTAACGTTCTGTTCTGGACTGTTATATAGTGAATCGGGTCAGATCTGGGGATTTCTGATTAGTGTTAATATGAGCTGCAAGGCATAGAAGAAAATTCTAAATGTGTTTGCGTTTTATCTTCCCAATTCTCAATTCAGCAACAAGCGCTTTGGTTTAAAGGGAACTCCCGCCATCGTATGCACTTTAATGCATATGATAACTCTGTGTTCCCTTTAAATGTTTGTGTTGTCCCTTTTGCAAATACCTGGGGGGGTCTGCAGAATCCTACAGATGCATTATTTGCCCTTTTCTCCACCCCCCAGCTTGGAGGCCAACCACATGTACCGGCGCATGATACACGCTCCTCCAATCAGCCTCAGTATGGCCTCGGCAAACGCTGGGCCCCGTATATGTTGAAAGTGCTCCCATTCATATCAATAGGGACACTTTCCTGCCACAGCAAACAATCAGTGACAAGAATATTCAGACTGTGGAGCAAGAGGGCAGATTAAATATGTCAGATCTGAGCCTTTAAAGCTGTTTTTCCAAGTGTCGTTTTATGATGTTAATCACGCCTTTTTTACCAAACATGCAGGATTTTGGGTATTTTTGTCCCTTGTTTTTTTATTTTATTTTGGAAACGGCTCATTCACAAAAGACTAAAAATAGTTGTTTTCTGTGTACTCGGCGCGTTTATTGCGTTTGAACCGCGTCCAGATCCCTGCCCACCGCGTGTTTATTACTAATCCCGGGTCTGAGTACGTACCGCATTGTTTAACGCATGCGTAAGCAGGAAAGCGTTGCATTCACCGGTGGTGACCCATTGCTTTTCCTAATATCACATTGTTCAGGAATGTTCAGCAATCAAAAAGATATTTGGCCTTTCATGAACAAAAAAAAGCCTTGTTTTGTTTATATTTATTATTTTTTAGCCAATTTCCACAGCTTAGTGAAGTAATCAAATACTTTCCACATGGTCCACGCATTTCATTTAAATGTCTCACTGAGCTCTGTGCTGGAAAACATTATATCTCTGTGACTCAGTGCTCGTCGTAATAAATAATAGATCAGAGCCGAGTAATTATATAACCACCCAAATTCAGTATGATCGCTAGAGAGAAATCTGCCACGTTTAGCCCCTTCGTGGAGAGGTATTTCATTTATTGTCACGGCATATTAAAAAATGTAAAATAACTTTTATACCATAAGTATAAAATTTATATATATATATATATTATATATATATATATATAATATATTATATATTAAATTAATATATATATATATTACAATATAAATGTGGTATATTATTAAACACATAAATTTAATGGAACTCAATATGTCCACATTGACAAGGCACAGAAGGGTGGGTAAGGACAGGGAAAAACTGGCTTTTCTCCTTATTTTCAGAGGGCTGTAGTTGATAACATTGGGGGCCCACTAGGAAGGTCCTTTATGATCCGGTTATAGATATTGTCTAATCCTGTGCCTTCTCTTCCCAACACAGGCTCCATCGATGAGGGAGTTGGAGAAGGATTGCCCACGCTGCAAGGAGCAGCCAACACCAACGTGCACGCCGACGATGACGACCGGTACGGGGCTGCGTGCTGTGTCTGTTGTGATGCTTCTGTAATAGCTGCTGTCAAACAAAAACTAAAGAAACCTACAGCTAAAAGCATTTAATCAAAATAGTTTAATTGTAGCTTTTAATACTTTGAAGGAATAGATTAACTTGGTAATTTAAAAAGAGTTAGCTCTCTGGGGATGTCTTGCTTGGTTCTTACAGGGTTTGCTTGTGCTGCGTTTATTTTTATGACGGCAGCAAATTCCTGCTTTATCACTAAGTTGCTCTTTATAGTTTCTGAGAAGTGCTTCGATTTCCGCGTGCGTTTTCTTAGTGTCTTGCATGGCGTATGAACAGAATTCTCAGACGTGTTGTGAACCCACCAGTGAGAAATAAAAAAAAAGGGCAACCTTTCCGATTTTTGAGCCAAACACTTGGTTAGGGATTGATTGCTCTTCAAATATTTTTTTCTAATGAAGCAGTGATTGTTATTTAATTCCTACGCAGATTGGAGAATGTCCAGTATCCATATCAACTGTACTTGGCTCCTTCAACAAGCAGCACAGAACGGCCAAGTCCTAACGGGCCGGACCGACCTTTCCAGTGCCCTACATGTGGAGTACGCTTCACGCGGATCCAGAACCTGAAGCAGCACATGCTCATACACTCTGGTACGTGCCAAAGCGTTATAGTCGGGGGTCACAAGGTCCCCTGCTTTAGAAAGACCCCTTTCCCGGAAGGGAAACTTCTTTTCAGTTTCCCTTTTTTGAACTATTAGTGTTTCAGCTTCTGATATTCCACACAAATCGCCCAAAAGATGAAAGACCATCAAGCTCACAATAAGGTGCTCCAAAGCTCAAATAAACAATTCCACGCTGTCAGCGGGTGATTTTATTAGTCATCGTTTCACTTTCCTTCATGTCTATGACCTGGCGAAACGCGTCAGGGATGGCAGGTGACTGAACACATCTCTGTACTTTGTTTTATGATGGATTATTAAGGCCATTGTTTGCTGATCACCAGCCACTGTTTATTTGCCCCTTGGACTGCCTTATTCTGGGCTTCGTCACATTTTTTCTGTCTGTGGACTGTTTGGCTGTGGTTTCAGGACCTCTGTCCATGCAGTGCACCTAAGGTTAGTGGGGATATTTCTTGTAATATACTTCACCCGCATTATTAGTTTCTTCGTTATGAATCATTCACGTCATGCACATAAAACATTAGTGACGATAAAGGCTCTAAACCTAAATTACTAACCGGTAAAAATGCTGAATATTATGTAGGATTTCTCACACTACCCGTGCAGATAAATCTGTGTTAATAATAACCTCCACTGTGTAGTTATGCAAAAAGGGAAAAATGTATTATTATTTTTTTAGGGAAAAACTGATTATGGTGTATTTAATCCTTGTGTCTTCCTGCTTCCTACAGGAATTAAACCCTTTCAGTGTGACCGCTGTGGGAAAAAATTCACTCGGGCTTACTCCTTAAAGATGCATCGGCTGAAACACGAAGGTAAACGCTGTTTCCGGTGCCAGATATGTAGCGCGACATTCACTTCCTTCGGGGAATACAAACACCACATGCGGGTTTCCCGGCACATTATCCGCAAGCCTCGGATATACGAGTGCAAAACATGCGGCGCCATGTTCACCAACTCTGGAAATTTAATCGTGCACCTGAGGAGCCTGAACCACGAAGCGTCAGAGCTAGCAAACTACTTCCAGAGCAGGTGAGGTGCGCAGCAAGATTGCGGCAGGGACTCCGATCCCGGTGCTGGAAACAATGAAATTTAAAAAAAAAAAACTGGATCACCTAACGCTGAGATCCTGCAAAAATATCACTGGCGTGTACTTAGGATGTGACAGATGGATAGGTATATACAGATCACACGTAATAGGATTTATGCTACATCACAATGTATAGTTAACCTGATGATGATAAATCAAGTCTACATCTGATCCCGTGTACATTCCTATGTAACACATAAAAAAAAAGTATTAGAGTGGAACAGCCTCCCAGCAGAAGTGGTAGAGGGTAATACAGTGAGGGTATTAAACATGCATGGGATAGACATACGGCTCCTGAATCTAAGACGAGACCAACGACTGATTAAGGTTTGAGTCGTTACAGCAGGAGAAACGGGCAACTAGACGGGCCGAATGAGTCTGGTCCGCCATGAAATTTTGGGGTTTTGAGTGGGGGCGTCTGGTGTTTTATTCATTGTTAAGGACGCTGGCATTTCTTCATCCACAAACTTCAAGTAATATTTCTTCTCCAAAGTTTTCAGGAGCATTAATAAAATTAATTTATTAATGATTAAACCCCGGTGATTCTGTCTGTGGTGCTGATATTCTTGCAGTTGGAGATCTTGGCTAATAAGCAGGTTTTGGGCTCAAAGTGAAACCAATAGGCAACATCTATTCAGGGGCATTTAACTTGGGTTTGGAGCAACACATCTTAAGACGTTTCTGATCAGTCCAGTGTGATGGTACTCAGTCCCGAGTGGTGTCTGGTCAGCCTTGGGTGGAGGTGGTACTCGCACGCGTCCCGAGTGGTGTCTGGTCAGCCTTGGGTGGAGGTGGTACTCGCACGCGTCCCGAGTGGTGTCTGGTCAGCCTTGGGTGGAGGTGGTACTCGCACATGTCCCGAGTGGTGTCTGGTCCCAAGAAATGTGCCGTTGTGAGATCCCGTATCATGTTTCTCATCGTCGGTGGTAATTGGGGTTTAAAAGTTTAACGATTATGTTTTTTGGATTAATATTCTTTACCCTTCCTGTCCAAGTGAGTTAAAGGTCCCTCGGGTACTCCGGGCTACAGTAACACGTGATACTGATTACAGTAACAAATGCCTGCATCTGGTTATGGAGCGGAAGGGAACGCGCTGGGTACGAAGGGCCAGCTCTCGCCGGACATTCCGTATTGGTTATTTCACCCCGATAGAGTGACCTAAACGTCCTGCGCATTCCTCGTATTCCACGCTCTTACGAGACATCCCGTCCTCGCACTCGTTTTACCACCAAGAATCTCATTTTTGTTACGCTGTTTGTCCCGTTTTCAAGTTTAATGTAAGTTTCGTGGCCAAGTTATTTGCTGGCAGAATAAGTGAGATTTGTGACCTTGTTTTTCCCGCAGCGTTATAACTTCGTGTAAATAAACTCCGTGGAACTGGCTCTGTCCAGCAGCCTCCAGCTCGATGCAGACTGGGAGTTAACTATTTAATCCCTGCCTCCCAGTATGCGGCAACCCAAAGTGTCTCCAAAGCTCCATTATTCTCTCGAAACGAATAGCTTACAAATCAGGTTGTTAGAATTCACACGGTTTCCTCTGTCATAAGGCAGGTCACCGAAGGCTGAGTGTCATAAATGAATGAACCCGCCACCTCCAGCGTTGCGATGGCCAACTCGCTTTGCTGTGCATTTTTTCTTTTTTTCTTTTTGTTATTTTTCTGCTCACAAATATACCGCAAGAAAAAACTCTGGAGGGTCTTAGTAGTCAGGGAATGTATCGGCCATTTATTAAACCTGGAACCTGCCGGCAGATCGGCCCCATCCAGCCCCCGTCACCCGCCTCTCCTGCTGTGCGATGGCTGATATACTGTATGCATGATGGCTGATACATGTATGATGGCTGGTATATGTATGATGTATAGGTTCAGTTGTGAAGTGTACAGGCGCTCGTGTAAACCCATCTATAACACAAATAGAATCCCGAACCTCGAATGTATCCTCCTCCTCTAACTCATTGCGAGCCGGCAAGGCTCTGCACCCCATTTCTGAACAACTATATATCAGCCGGTCCTTGGGGGCCACAAACACGGGTTTTTGAAAATGATGAAAGAGCATGCGCGGTATTTTCATGTTGTTAGTTGGTCCGCAGCCGGCCTTTATTGTTAAGCTGGGTGTTAATGGGAGGAGAAAATGTAAATAGCCGCATTAGCCCAAGAAAAGTCTTTTTACCTTGATACCTTTTATTGGGCCAGCATAGTGATGTACATGACCCGTCAGAACCTCGGAGGTCTCTTCCTTACATCTTTTCTCTGTTGGTTCAATAAAATGTATCAACTTCAACGAAATACTTTGTGTTTTGAGAAATGATTGAGGATCGTACCGAGCACCTGTGATTCAGATGAAGTTAGGCTCAGGAGGTTCTTAAAACGGATTTCTGTAAATATATGAACTTTTAGGTTTTTCAGACTTTAAAAAACGATCTGTTAGGGAGAAAAAGTTCCGCCACATTCTGACCTCTAGAGCGTTCCGCGGTCTGGTGGCTAAAAGCAACGGACTATTTTTCCAAACCCTGCCCTTTATACTCGATAAGCAATATGTTTTTGGATCAGGAGCCATCCTCACTTCCTTGCATTGAATTTGCATGATTATTCCTCCCCTTTCGTGAGAGCAGGGAGACTCAGGGTTGAGAAATGGGTTTATTCTGCTAGTTTTGCTTCCCCGTTTCCGCCATTATTTTTAAAGGGGTCCTTTAAACGGCCACCTCTCCCCCCGCAGAGTCGCGTGGTGTGTAACCCTGTGTGTGATCGCCTGTGTCCCTCTCTTGTTTTCTAGCGATTTCCTAGTGCCCGATTATCTAAGCCAGGAGCAGGAGGAGGCCCTGGGCCAGTACGAGCTGGCGGATCACGGCTTTGAAAGCAGCTCCTCTGTCCAGATGCCTGTCATTTCTCAAGTTTCCTCCACGCAGAACTGCGAGAGCACTTTCACCCTGGGACCCCTGGGCGGGCTGGCCGAGAAAGAGGAGGACGACGAAGACATGGCCGAGCCTTCTAAGGCCAGCCCTATGGAAGGAACCGGCAGAGATGACCCCCCGAAACCAGAGGTGGCTTCCATTGCTGTGGAGTAGCCGGCCCCCTGCCCTGCACCCTGACTTCATTCAGTGCTTATCTCTTGCGTTTCGTTTGCTTTCTTTGGAAAGTGCCTGTGTTTTTGGTCAATCTATAGTTTTATTTTATATATTTCCGAGCAGCTGAGGACACCGGCAGAATGCGCTCCCCGTCTTCACCCCGCTAATGTTACACCAGACGGCAGTCTAATTATAACTTCGACGCGAAACAGCACGTAGGTCCCAAAGGTGGAATGCACAAAGCCAAACGCTGATCTGAACGCTTTACCCGTCCTGTCGCCCCCGGCAACCGACGACCTAAAAGGGGCAAACGGTTTTATGTCTCATACAGATTCCCGTAAGATTTGTACCCTGTACCCGGATCTCCAAACAAACTGCTTTAAGTGGAATTTCGGTCTTCCGAGGACCCCGCCGCGGACGCCATCATTCTGGAGTAATTCTGGGTACAGCTCGTTGCGTGGAGGTTGTTAGGATTGAAGGTGGTGGGGGTGTCAGACACGGGGGGGCATGAAGCTGTTTGGCTCTGAATCTATATGCAGAAGGACCTGAGACTCTGTTTTCATTTTAATCATTTTAAAGCAGAGGGGGCATTGAATCACATCAGTCACTGAAAGGGTTAATGTTATTCGACAAAATCCAAACGTTCTCTAATCATAGGAAGCTTCAAATCTGACGGCGGCTTTAACCCTTTCAGCTCCAGGAGGCCGAGTGACGCTCTCAGTCCTTCCGGATTTGCGAGTATTTTAATGCAGTTCGGGGCACTCTAATCGCATTATGAATTTCCGAATAGAGGTGGCTAGATGACGTTGCCGTGACAACTGCCCCGGGCTACCCCGCGGGTTCAACCTAGGAACGTCTTTGACCGAAATAATTCACCAGCAAAATAATAACCATTGCGTTTGTTTCCTTGCTGACAAATATATCGCTGATTTAATGGTTTGCTTTGATTTCCGAAAGTCCTGCCAGTCTGTTCCTCGCCTCCCTCGTATCGCACTTTATGGCACATTCAAGTCATTTGGAAAGACTAAAATCCCGCGTTATTTTGTTAAGGCAGGCTCAAATATTTTGGAAATTACTGTTTTTTGGGTTTTTTTGCAGAATCTCAAGCACAATAATGTAAGCTCCGCACGTTGCTCGAAAATCGCTAATCGGCTGGGACAAGTCTGCAAGTTCTAGTCGGCCTAAAAATGTTCCTCTTATAAATATATATATATATATACAAAAAGAAAAGTATATTTAGTCCCAAACAGGCAGTCCATTGAAAGCCGGTCCAACACCTCTTCGCCTAAATGGTGGAGTTAAAGATGGCTGTGCAGAAATTCACTTACAGGGGGGTAAAAACATTGAACCCCCTGATAAAGGCAAGGATAACGCGGTCTAAAAGCACTAGTATTAAAAACGGTATTACTCGGAAAGCCATGTTCCGGGGTATCTGTAAGGATAATGTATTTCCACATCAGTAAAATGTACCGGTAATAATAGCTTCTTAAATGAAAAGAGCGGATATTTGCAGCGTGTCCACTATCAAAAATATTAGGATTAAAATAGGTGCTAAAGGTATGAATCCCTCTGTAAACGGAGGTGCCCCCCCCCCCCGGCAGACCTCGTTCCCAGGATAGCGGACCCCATCCGCTATCTGGTTAAAATCTGGTTATTAAGACCACGAGTTAAAATAATGCTTAGAAATAACCCGGGAATCCCGGAATATATAGACCCAGTGCCAATAAATGCCAAGAAACACGCAAAACGTATATTTTATTTCCTATTTAGGGAAGAAAAGGTATAAAATAATTTCCCTTTCTGTTACTTTTTTAACAGAAATAAGATTTTTTAATTTGCTTATTTGACCCCAAATGCATGAACCTTCATAACGTCGCAGTTCCCATGGCAGTAACCCCTCAGTTGCCAAATTGTCCATAAAGCACAGTATAGCCATGTAAGCCTTCTTCCCCAATAGGGACACGACATAAAATGAAAACCTGAGCGCGGTATACATTTTTATATTTTTATTAATCTGGGGAATTATTTCTGTAATCCAACATGGTAACCAAGCAACCAACGTGGTAACCAAGCACAGATATCATCATTATTGTGAAAAGTTCTGTTTAATCTTAGATTTCACTATAATTATAAGTAACGAGTGATAATGTATCTCGCGGTTACATTGGATTAATCACCGTCTCGTTCTGTATGGAAAGAAGGTCCTGGTTACGTTGTGTCAGCCGCTCGGATACGGGACTCCCTTATCTGCCCGCGTATGATTTTACCAAACGTGTTACCAGCCCTTAGTGTCCTGCACTTTAATGCCCCGTTATTCCCCCGGCCCGTTGCTAAATACCCCAGCGCTCGGCCTTTGTATGCCCCCCACGCACGGACTGCAGATCTGTCCCAGCGACGCTCTCGCTCTAACTGTAACTACATTGAAAATGAAACGCGTTGGTTTGTTGCCTTTCCCGATGTCTGTGAACTCCTCCGAAACGCATAGCATGTATATTAACCTGTCGGCTAAACTTGCTTTCTTTTGTTTAAATGTATACAGTGTTACAAAAAAAAAAACCCCCACACATTTTATATACTTGTATCTGGCTTTTAACATTTTTATAGTACCACATTGTTCTTGGTGGCGACAATATCTATTTTTGTGCCCATTTTTGGAAACCAAGTGCCGTTTTGGAAATGTTACAATAATTTCTACTGTTCTTGTAATCAATGTGAAGCTCACGGTTGTTTATTTCGTCTCCTTTTATTTCCCGATCTCTGTTTTTTAAGGCTGTAGCTGTAAGCTTTTGGTGTTTCAAATGTCTGATGGGGTGAAGCCAAGCTTATTGTCCCGTGATCTCTGCCCGTAACGCTGACGGGGATGCACAAAAAAAACAGCGGTTTTATGTGTCTGCTAAATTCAAATGTTATGTAAAATGTTATATAAAAATCTATAATTCAACACCCCCCCCCAAAAAAAAAAAAAAGGTTTATTTAAGGACATTCCGGGTGGTTTTATGAATGATATAGTCTCTGTTTATAACTCTAATTTTCATTCTAAGCCATTTAAGGATTTTCTTTTTGCTAACTCATCGCTAATATCCCGGAATTTAATATGATAGCAGCGCACGCGTGTTAATGACGCGATACAACCCCGTGAATAACAGCCGCACCAGGATTATATCATCTACTACACTATCTACACTATGCCCCGCGTCATAACCCAACATTCGTTGGAGCGGAAACACAGAGGAACGGTGACAATGCCGTCCGTCACAGATCTCTCCTCGGTATCATCGCCCCGGGATTGTATAGTCAAGAAGTATAGAAGACTTTTCGAGGTTAAATGGGAATCAAGTTTTTTTGTGGTTTTGCCAGGTTTATGTACCCCGCCACGGCTGTGATTCCTCCGCTCAATTATCTCCCGTTTCCCACCATCGCCTGTAATGATGCGGGCTCTGCGTTTTGAGGTTGTCTAATTCCTCTTTGGGTGTTTTTTCTTTCTTGTTTTCTATAATTCTTGAGATTCTCTTATAGTTAATTTTCTTTGCGTCCGCGCGGCCGCCTCGGCTGATCTCCCCTTATTTTCTAGTCTGATTCGGGAGCGCGTTTCCCCGTCACGCTGCACTCTCCCTCCTGAGTGTCCGCCTCGCGCAGCCTCCGCGTTATGAGTGAGATGCCGCGGTGGTTACGGCTTCTCACTATTCGTCCTCAGGCCGTGACCACCAGCCCCACGCCGTACGGCTTCACGCGGGAATCCTTCTCCCCCGTCCGGGACTGAGCTTGGCTTCTCCCCCGCTGTGTAGTGGATATACCCTGTATAGCTACATCGTGCCGGATACCTAGCTTGTTTGAAATAAGAGACGTATGTATTGGGTACATTTTGTTAGCCTGGTTGTTTTAATGAAAAAAAAAATAATAATTTACCTGTTTGAAAATGCAGAAAGGGTATGAGTTCTCATCTGGTTCTGTTATTAAGGTCAAATTAAGGAAAAAAAAAGGTTTTGAGAGTCTTTGGATAGAAACATAATGCTAAGATTTTTCATTAAAATATATTATTATTAATGTTTTATGGTGATCGTCTTAACTCTCCTTATTTCTGGTGGTGGACAGATTTTCATGTGTGCCTCGGGTGACGACACGAGCCGGATCACGTATGTCCTGTTCACGTCATTGTCACCACCTGTGCTTATAGTAACACAAATTTAGGGTGCAATGTTTTGCCTCCCAGCAGAGGTGGTAGAGGGTAATACAGTGAGGGTATTAAACATGCATGGGATAGACATCCGGCTCCTGAATCTAAGACGAGACCAACGACTGATTAAGGTTTGAGTCTTTACAGCAGGAGGAACAGGCAACTAGACGGGGGCCGAATGGGGCCGATCTTCCGGTAGGTTCTATGCTTTCATGTACTATCCCTACACTCCGTATCCCAGATATCGCCAGTTATCATGGCGGTTTGCTTTTCCCCTTTGCCAGATAACGTTATTTTAGAAGATACAGCCATTTTCATCCCGTTTCACCCCGTTTCTTGGTTTATTTGTGCTGCGTATTCTGCACAATTTGTTCTGCCAGTTCATTCCGTGCCGCGTGTTTTCATTCCTCTACCTACCGCATGCAAGTTTTATTTTTTCCTGCCAGCTCGTTATTTTATTAGCCCTATGACATATAGATTGGCATCTGCCGCAGCTCTGTAATCCTCTGGGTCTCTGCATGCAGACGCATGCCCTGCGCTGGCACCAGCCTCCGACTCTGCACATTTCCTCCGCCGATACCTTCCAACAACTCGCCCAAAACTGCCCTGGGAGAACAAAAATGTAGCATTGAGAATGTATATATTTACATGTAAAATAGAGATGGCAGATGTGTGGAACCCACACCCAGCGGTTACCCGAGGGTTATGCTAAGCCTGTCGAAACAAATGTGCACCGTACAGGGAGAAGAATATACATTGTTACCAATGAAGGTGTATATTTACCCCGTTGTGTTTGGGTGGTCTCCCAGCTTGAAGGTATAGATCGCCTTTTACAGAGATTCGAAGCTACGTACCTGTCCAAAGACTTTCACTGCAGAGGTCATAGAACATATATTATCATATTATATATATATCCTTTTTATTGTCTTATTTAAATAGATATTCAGTCTGTGGTCCCTCCATGTTACCTCTTTTCATACTCCCCAAAAGTTCAGTTACTCGGATTGGACGGATACAGCGTCGGATAAACTGCAGCACAAAAGCCCAGACTCAAATGAAAGTCTATGGAGGAACGGACTTCATTAGCATTGCCATAAAGCATCAGCTCAGTGTGGTGTTTGAGTCGAGAAAGTCACCCAAAATACCCCATGACTGACAGCAACGGCGGCTCCGGGTCTGCAGATAAAGGTGAGGTATTTTTTGGAACAAAATGAGATAAAACCGACCAATAATTACGGTATGAAGCACTGGGGGTTATATTACTGTATACAGTGCTGGGTGGGTATATACTGTATACAGCGCTGGGGGTTATATTACTGTATACAGCGCTGGGGGTTATATTACTGTATACAGTGTTGGGGGTTATATTACTGTATACAGTGCTGGGGGGTTATATTACTGTATACAGCGCTGGGGGTTATATTACTGTATACAGAGTCCTGCTCTCCTGGGTCAGTTCCCCAGTAATGATACTGGGAGGGGGGGGGCCCGGATCATATCCCCGGTTTTGTTCTTATCAGGAACCTTCTGCAATGTCTGCATTTTCCCTGATAGAGAACTCGCCCCGTTTTATGGCGCCATGATTAGTTTTTTTGTTATCGCTGCACTCTATCCCAGTTTGATAACGGTGCTGTACGTTCGTCCTTCCAGTTAAAAGTCTGGATTTACCCCGAAGGGACGAGAAACATCAGCGACGATTTGCTTCCGTTCAAGAAGGGCGCTTTCCACCTTGCGCTTCAGGCTAAGGTAACGCACATCGCTGTTTGCTGCCACGAGCTGCGTTTTACCCCCTCCTTAACATGCAAAGCGCGTATATTTTGGGATTCGGAGAACGCTGTACAGAGAGACGCTTTGCATATTAAAACCTCCAGCACAAAACCCACAGATGTTCAACTCTCATCGCCCCTGCCCCTCGTCGCCCCTGCCTCTCATCGCTCCTGCCCTCGTTCGCCGCGCCTCTCGTCGCCCCTGCCTCTCGTCGCACCTCTGCCCTCGTCGCCCCTGCCCTCGTCGCCTCTGACCTCGTCGCCTTGCCCCCGTCGCCCCTGCCCCTCGTCGCCCCTGCCTCTCGTCGCCCCTGAGGGATCTCCCAGCTTCCCATCACCAGCAGGTAGACCATTTCTGCCCCACAACAGCCCCACCGGCCACATGTAACCCGCAAGGGCCATCGCCCTGTCTAAAGACCTCGTAGGGTCTGCTCTACTACCAAATGATTTAAAGCGGGCGGCGGGCAAAGTTTTGTTTTTGTAATTAAATTATGGGAAAAAAAAAAGTTGCCATTATTATCCCTTTAATACCAGCGGAATCTTGGCACAACCCGCAGAATTCCGTGTGGTCCTCTCTACCGAAACGTCGGAGAATTTGCGTTGGAAGTAATTATGGGATAATAATAAACACTTGGAAGGTATTGGCTTCAAATGGATCACCGACCAGGGCTGTTTAGAAATTTAATTCTGGTAATACGGGTAAAAAAAAACCAGTACGGGGCTGGTACGTAGATGGAAACGGCGGCCATCGTTACCGTGATGGAGCTGCAGGGACCGTTAAGTGAACTGAATTGGTGGCTTCAGCGCCGTTCCAACAGACGTACGGGGTAATCAAGCCTTGTGCTAAATTCTCTTGCTGTATTAACCTCTACCACTGCTGCTGGGAGGCTGTTCCACTTATCTACCGTTCCATCTCAGACCCTGTAGTGTTAAATTCTGGCCTCGTGTTGGAACGTTTCCCCTCCGTGGCAATAAACTTCCCTCCTGTACGTAACGTTCAGGGCTTTTATGTACAAAGAATCGGAAGCCAGCTGGCTCCGTATCCTATTGGCTGGGCAGACGTCCGCATCGGGAGCTCTCATTGGTGCCGTTTTAGAGAAGACCACATTGGGCTGAAAAAAATTGTTCCGAAATATACTGAAAATGTAAAAATATCTCGTGAAAATGATCTCTTGCGTAACGCGGTGTTTTTTGTGGGGGTCGGGTTTCAGGTTCCTATCATCCCAGTCGTCTATTCCTCTTTTTCGAGCTTTTACGACAAGCGGAAACTCCTATTTACAGGAGGTACGTAAATGCACAATTCTGTATGCTGAACACCTGGGATTTGTTTTAAGCTGCTACTGCCACCTTCTGGGCATTTAAGGTATTACAGATGTTCCCTAATATATATGGGTGGGAGCGCAGCCCTAAGAACACTACATCTATCGGAGGGCTCCAGAACCAGCTCAATGTTTGCTGCAGGAAACTAAAAATATAGGGGTTACACTATAGTATCATAATCATAGTATTCTGTCCTGTTAATAGATTCCAATACGTAGCATTTGCCGGCAGATCGGCCCCATTCGGCCCCCGTCTAGTCTGCCCGTTTCTCCTGCTGTAAAGACTCAAACCTTAATCAGTCGTTGGTCTCGTCTTAGATTCAGGGGCCGTATGTCTATCCCATGACATGTTTAACTTCCCTTCTAGCTCTGTGTGGTAGGTTCTAGATATGTGTCCCCACGAGTAGATGCATAAACCAGCCGGCCAGGATCTCCTGAAATGGAAATGTCTTGGTTGTCTTCTTTCGACAGCTTTCCTTAGCCACAAATGTAAGTGTAGGCCATCGATACAGCCAAAAGTAATGGTCTTCGATGTTCTAGGTCAAACAAAATCAAGCCAACTTTGTGTCACCTAGAACATCGAAGACCATTATTTTTGGCCGTGTGTAATGGAAATAACCTTTTTTTTTTGTTTTTTTCTTCCAGGAACCATCAAAGTTGAAATCCTTCCAAAGATTGAGATATCGGGGTTGACCGAAGCGGACATCTCCGACCTGACGGAGAGCTGTTACCAAACCATGAGACAAGTCTTCTTCAGGCTGTCGGACAAACCCATGAAGTGTAATGGACCGTCAGCTCACTAAACGGCGCCGCAGCTTAAGGAACTCAAGGTACCAAAGGCTTGAAGTTGCCGATCTTGTTTCCCGAATGGACAATCTTTTTGGATTCTCTTCCAAAAAAAAAAAAAAAAAAAGATAAAAAAATTGCCAATTCAAGTGCCGCACACTGTGTTTTAAATATTTAATGGAAGCGCAAGTTGGTTTAGAACTTGCCAAAAAAAGAAACATTATAGCCTATATTTTCTGCTTCCCTGAGTTAAATCATTTGAAATGTGTACCAAAAAATTAATATTTGTACAAAATCTGTATATTTAAAGTTTATTTTTTACTTGTGTTAAATATATAGAAATCATACATTTTTGTAAAGTTCAACCGATTATGTTATCGACAAGCCACAATGAATGATCTCCTTTTTGTTTAAAAGTAACGATCAGAAAACTAGTTACCCCAACATCGTGCAAAATTTTAATTTTTTTTTATTACATTATTAGAATGAGTGAGATTTCAAAATCTAAAAATTCCTAATAAAAAAAAAATGTTTGTTTTTTTTTAATTTTTAAATACCCTCTTCTCTGAGGGCAGACTGAAAGAAAATATCCCCTTTCAGAGAATCAGAATCTGATCAGAACTTAGGAATTACCTGTAATTTAATGAAAATGCGGGCCCTTAAGTTTTGGCCGCCGCATCTGAAATATTGCACTTTTTTTATTTTTTTATAAAAAAAAAAAATATTAAACTAAAAAATGCCTAAAAATGTATAATAAATCCCTTATTTTTTTTAACGTTAAATAAAAAAAGTTTATCAGAAATATAATTATTTGAGCAAAGTATTCGGTTACTTACCAAATCCGGTTTAATAACCTCCATCTTTAGGCTGCTTATCTGTCTAGCTATAGAATATATATATATTAAATTATGTAATTAAAGACATATTATAATAAATCCCTTTTATGTTTAGCTTTAAAAGGTAATTTCAAGTCTTATGGAAAGCAGGCCAGATTTCTCATATTTCCTATATATTATATATATCATTTATTACGTTGATAACAGAGATTTAATAATAATAATAATCTTCGTCCGCCTGTCACTATCTGAACCTTTGCTAAAAGCGACTGCTCGATGTCTTTTTTGTAACCATTATACTGTTTTGGGGTATTTCATCCCCAATCAAATACTTTTATCATAAAGTACCTATTATAAATAACATATAATACGGGGAACATGACACGCAAGAATATATGCAAAATTCTGTGTTTTCTCACACTTTTAGTATTTTTTTATGCCTGGATCAATAGCTTCAGACATTTTGATGTATTTATTTTTTTCCGCTTTATTTGACGTATTTCATGCTATTTTTTGCTCGTTTCTGTGAATTTTGGAATAGCTTTGTGCCTGATCCAGTTTATTTTAGAATAGAATATTATTTTATTGATTAGAACCCATATAATTG
The DNA here is from genome assembly GCA_009364415.1 of Spea multiplicata. Lineage (NCBI taxonomy): Eukaryota > Metazoa > Chordata > Amphibia > Anura > Pelobatidae > Spea > Spea multiplicata. The sequence goes on from VKOC01000007.1 coordinate 10,475,119, forward strand.
AAACAATCTGTTAGAATGTTCCGTGATCAAGCACTGATGTAAATATTTTATGCAATAAACCGATCAGCTGTTCTCTGTATCGTGGCTTTTTTGTTTGTTTGCCGGTGTATTTGGTTTTGAGGTTTTTAGTTTTAAATTTAACATTTTGAACGCTGAGATGGGTGGCAGCCTGTGGCAGAACCTGCATTTTCTAATTAATTTCCTTTCCTGAAGTTCTCTCCTTTATCCATCCTAAAAAAGACTTCCCCGACCAATCAGCAACTTAAAAATAGGGGAGAAATGACCAAAAGGGGAGGGGTAATCACGCGAACAGGAAGTTGAGATGGATGATCCCATGGGACACACAAAGCGGGGGCAGTCTTAATTTTAACTCAATTTATTCCGTGTATGAGGATGTAGAATCTGGGAAGATCCAAGTGCAAGTTGCCTTTAAAAGTGACCATGGCTTACTAAAAATAGCCCGGGTGGGTCCAAGTGACATCACAAAGGGGAGAAACGTTGTAATACATTTTTGGAACATTGAAATCACAAAAAAATTCCCAAACTTTTTTTGCACGTATCCAACATTCATTTTTATTATGTTCTCTTTGAAAATAATAAACAATTAATTTTCTACCAGAACCATTTAAAATATCTTCTTTAAAAAATCCTATTGTACCATCCATCTCCTGGAAAAGATCCATCACGTGTAATATGATGGTTTATTTATTGTAATTATTGTAGGCTTAATTAACAGGTAACGACACAATATTTGCAAAAAAATTTAGAATTTTAGAAGAAGATGAATTATAAAAAGAAAAAAAAAATCAGTGACCTATATTCTTAATGAAGTCGTCTCCCAAAAAAAGTTTAAAAGTATCAAAAAGTATTAAATATATACAGAAATTAAACCTCAGAGTTCCAAAGTGAATACATTAATATAAAATATACGTATATTTTACAACTTAAATGCAATGGAAATTCTAGATGAAAGAAGAAGTTCTTCTGGAAGGCCGGTGAAATTGACTTAAATAAGAGAGAAAATATATTTACATGTTTCAAAAGATTTTTGTTGGTGTCCCCCCTTTTATGATTCTGTTTTGTTGGAATGGTATGGTCCAAGGCTGGAGAATTACAGCTGCCATCTGCATTAAATCTGCAGATATTTAAAAATGTACAGGGGAAAAAAAGCAAATCACCCCCAAAAAAATTTTGAGACGATTAGATGGCGCCTCCTCTTTTTTTTTTTTTTTGCAGAGAAAAACTTTTAATCACCGAACGATTACGAGGTCTATTATTTTAGTTGGTGGGTAGGAAACAGCTTGGTTTTCAGTGCCGTCACCGGCGAGGTAATTGGTGAATTGGAAAAACCACCGTTCAGGGTCATCCTTTGCCCCATTTAACGCCTGGAATCGTGTTTTTGGCGTCAATCAAAGCTCGTTTTTGCAAGAACCTAAGAGACAAAATGTTTGATAAACTACTGAACAAATTTGTATAAAGCACCAGATTACGGATTTATATTACTAATAAAGTAATATAAATAATACATGTAAATATATAAAATAATATAAATGATAAATATATAATATATGTCACTATATAACATAATATAAAAAATATATGTAAATATATAATACCGGTATCTAAAATATATAATATATGTAAATATATAAAATAATATAATATATGAAAATATATAACTAATATAAATAATATATGTAAATAAAAACATAAAAAAAATATATATAAAATATAAATAATAAAGCACTAGGACTAGGATGATTAAGTGGCCCTGGAACTTTAAGGCCAACAGCCGCCGAATGATGTAAGTGTGGCCCTACTGTCCGACATGAAGTGGGAGGTTAAATTACTGGAATTCAAAATTCCCATAAAAAAAACACCAAAATATTTCTGTAAGCCGCGGGTTTAAAAATGTTGGTAACTTAATATCTGATGTCCGGGCTAAATGATCCCACCAGATATATTTCCAACAATAAACAGCATTCCGAGAAAAATTCCCCTAAAGGGCTGCGCAAGAGCTAACGCTTAATCCATCTCCCTGGGGTGTTTCAGGGGTCAGGGGGGGCTTCATATTTTAAAGCCATAAGTCGGACGCTCGGTCTGTTTATTGCAGTCATAAATTTTAAATAAACCATTAAGTCCGGGTTGCAAATTAATCTATGTTTTTTAGATGGGCTTCCTGCGGTCAGAACATTCTGCAGCAATTAGCCTCTCCGTCGCAGGACAGAGCCTAACGCGCTTAACCCTGTAGCTCCTAGGTGGAGGGAAGTTTTACTTTACTGAGAGGGTGGTGGATGAGTGGAACAGCCTCCCGGCAGAAGTGGTAGAGGGTGATACAGCGAGGGGATTAAACATGCATGGGGTAGACATACGGCTCCTGAATCTAAGATTGGAGGTCCAGGAGAGAATGAGACGGGCTGCGACCTCTAAACGCATACTCACAGGTCTCCAGCCGCTCCTCCAAGAAGGAGATCTGTTCGCTGAGAGAATCGATCCGCTCCAGCTGTTGGATCGAGTGCGTCAGGAAAGCTACGGCGTCTGAGCCGTCCGAGGGGCCGGAACCGGACAGAGCATGAAAAGGAGCCAGTACCATCTGCAGCTTCTATACGGAGAAGACGCAGGATGTTATCGGGTCGCTGCATTCATTGATAAAGCAGTTTCCTGCTGTTTCTATACACATTATGGGGGCTTTTAGGGCAGTAGAACCCTGCGATCCCCTCATACCCAGCAAACATTCTGACCTCCTAGAAAAGAGGGGCATCAGGGGAGGAAAGAGGGGCAACAGAGGAGGAAAGAGGGGCTTTAGGGCCCAAAGAAGGACTGGTCAAACTGAACAGGGACACTTAGAAGGTATGACACAGTTTGGCTATATTTACCTGCTCCAATATCTCGACCTTGTTCCGGAGCTCTTGGATTTCTTTGCTTGTTGTATCAGGAGCAGCTAGTTGACAAGTAAAAGAAGTTATAACTCGGATCGACAGGAATAACTAAAAACGTCGTAACTAATAAAAATAAGTAAAAAATATGTAAAAATGTAAAAAAAAAATAAAAAAAATCCATACAGCTTTAAGTTTAAATGATCCAAGTTACTTTGTTACCCAATAATTAGCATAATAATTAGCGACGGTGTCTCTGTCGGTAGAATCGGCGTCTGCGCATTATTACTCACGGTACGAGTTTGATGTGTCACAGCGCGTACCAAAAGTAATAATGAACAGCCGCCGACATTGCAGGTCGTTCTCCGGGGGGCGGCGCTCTGACATCATAATAAAGTAAAAGTCCATTTCTGATACTGGCGGCAACGAAACATGACGGAAAATACAACACGGCACTAAAAAAATATCTGAATATTAAAGCTGCTGTTCCACCTACGCTACCTTCCAAAAATTTGGGTTGGGGTCACTTGGAAATTTCCTTTTGTCCATTAACATGACATAAAATGATCAGAAATCCAGCGCAGACGGGGTTAATGATGTAAATGACTATTGTAGCTGGAAATTTAATGGAATCTCTTCACAGGCGTAAAGGCCCTTTATCACTCCCATCACTCCTGTGTCCCAATGGCCCTTTATCACTCCCATCACTCCTGTGTTCCAATGCCCTTTATCACTCCCATTACCCTTTAGCACGTTGTGTTCGGTGATCCAAGTTTAAAAGGATAATTGATGGTTAGAAACCCTTTTTGTAATTATTGTTACAGCCAGAAATGTCCTTGTTTTCCATGAAAACAGCTGAGTGACCCCAAACTTTTGAACGGAGGCGTACGGAATTTAATGCTGAATGTCCCACAAATAATTCTTTAATTACATAAAACGATGCGTCATCTCTAATTTTTCGGGGAATGCTTAATTATTATGTGATCCACAAGCAGACACTGACGGGTCGTTGTGACTAAGCCTCTGAGGTTACTGCATCACCCTCCTCCTGCCACCAGGGGGCGCCAGTACTATATATACCGCCGTTACCTGTCGCATTCGCCGGTGGTTGCGTCTCCGGGGGCAGCTCTGTTGGGTTTTCCACTTGGAAACAACTCCTTCCGTCCTCCGAGAGGGTAAATCCTTCCAGGCACTGGCACCGGAAGCTCCCGGGGGTATTAATGCATGCTTGGGAGCACCGATGGCTTCCGCTCTCGCACTCCTCGACATCTGAAATAAGACGTTACGACAGATCAGCTCGGGTGGCCTGTCCCGGACCGGACGTCTTATTGACTAAGGGTGACTTGGGACAAGAGGAACGCGCTCCGAGACATTAACGACAGACCCCGGGGCGATGTCACGGTATACCGGCACGCGAAGGGTTAATGTAAACATGGAGTCTTTGGCTGTTGGATTTGTCGCGTTGAAAACGTACGCTGTCTTAAAATAATAAGATGTTTTAAAAAAAAAATAAAAGTCTCGTACCCGTCTGGCATTGCAGTCCGGTCCAACCGGCAGGACACCGGCACTTGTTAAATCCGGTGCAAACCCCTCCGTTTTGGCAAAGTAACCGGCATGACGCTAGGAGAAAAAGAAATAATGCCGGGTGGGTTATAGGTGGCGACCCCACTCAGGGGCATCTCAATATTATATCTTCCAATATGAAACCAAAATGTAAAGAGTTTTACGTTACTGAGAGAGTCGTGGATAAGTGGAACAGCCTCCCAGCAGAAGCTGTAAAGGGTAATACAGTGAGAGTATTACACATGCATGGGATAGACAGACGGCTCCTGAATCTAAGACGAGACCACCGACTGATTAAGGTCACGTTTACAGCCTTATGTCTTCCGGGGGGGGGGGCTGTCATTTTTATGAGGGTCTTCACTCTATAATCACCGACTTCTGGTTTCTTCAAACATCAAAGTTTTTTGCTGTCCAACAATTATTAAAAAAAATATACGACCCGTTCATTGGGCCTGGAGCAGGCGGGACGGGAGTTTGGTCTAAGGGGTTAACAGGCGGAAAACCGGAGGGAATTTTATTCTTGACTTTAAATCAGTTTTCATTGGGAATGCAGAGGAAGAAACGTCTCTATAGACTGGGATAACTTCACCCAATTCTACCGATATCCTAACCATTCGTGCCTTCCTTGACTAGGCTGGAAAGCTGTTCCGGGCATCTACTACTCTTTCAGTAAAACGGTATTCTCACAAATGACCTTCCCGCTGTTACATTGTAACAGTCCGTGTTTCTATGAGCTACAAATAACTCAAATTTCCTGTTGCCCCATAAAAAGCATTCTTCCTGAATTTTGGGTCAGCATCTGCTTTGGGGATCCAGGTGTTAATTTATCGTTAGGATTCCTCTCTGTTGTAAAACACTTTGTTTATGGATCAGGGAAGTCATTTAAAGGGTAATTATTAGCCCAAAACTGTAAATGTGGGAAATGTTCAAATATAATGTATTTACCTGCAATTCTCTTACCCAGCTGTAGAGGGCACCAGAGAGAACCTATATATATATATAAAATATTCTTTATGGGAGTTTTAGGGGAAGGATTTTTTCCCCATTATTTGTGTTTTTTAGATTATTATTTTTTTATTGCTGCTGTAAATAATTGTATTTATTTTATTTCGGAGCAGAGGTGATCGTTACCTTTATTGCAGCCGTGGGCATACGTTTCCGTCTTTCCCCAACCGGGGCAGCAAGAATAAACCGAGAAAGATGTTTTCTTAGAGACTTGCCGGTAGGAAATTCTGTACGTTGTCCTGAAATATGAATGAGAAATAACGTAACTTAATATGTCCCAAAAATGCATTAAAAATAAAGTTAAATTATATTTTTCATTGTTTTTTTTTTTTATGTAAAAAATGTTACCAACCTGTAGGTACTGCAGAGCTTGTGCCCCTCGCACAGCGTCATCAGAGGCCGGTAAACGGGCTGAACGAACGATTGCGTTACGGACACCGTCCTGTCCTGTCCGGGGTACGAGCAAATCCTACGACTAAGAGAAAAAAAAAAGAAAGTGTAAAAATCAAACTATAACATGAAAGAGTTAAAAAAAATGGATAATGTATAATGGGTACAGCGCTCAAGTAATTATAAAATATATATATATATATATATATAAATCTTTAGTAAATACATAAAACATATCAACAAATAAAATTAAGAGATGGATATACTATATCTCAGCAACAATAGTGACTTCCTATCCCACAATGGGTTAAAAAAATTACAATATTTTAAATGAAATTATATATATATCTACCATATACGGTGATTTACAGTTTATATTTTAAAGACGTTACAGTAAGTATTGCAAGGGAGGAATGAGGGACAGAAGGATTTGGGGTGTAAAGAAGGACTGTCCAAACCGAATAGGGGCACTTAGGAGGTACGGCGGAGCTCCTCTGTACCATCACGTGTCTTTAGTCAGCGCTAGAGAATCTACTGGTTTCACGTAAATAAATGTAATGTTATGCAACGGGCATCCTAATTGGATTTATTTTTTATTATTTTTATTATTATTTTTTTTATTTTTTTTAAATTAAGAGCTAAATTTAATTATTTTTGTTTCTTCGTCTCACTAAAAATATAAAAAAAAATTAATAAATAATAAAATAAAAAAATGATAAACAAAAAATTGGAAGAATATAAGTTTTTCCTATAATACATGAAACGCTCACGCTCTCCAATCAAATCCTTCCTTTATAAGGTTAATACGCCCTGACAGCCAATGAGTATGGAGCGCTTCAGGTCATTTGGGCGTAATACATAATAGTAACACTTAACCCCTGCACTGCCAGGCAGAGGGTATCAACGCCACGCAGCCGTATCCCCCGTGGCCCCTCCCTTACCGGCTTTCGCTGAGCCGCTGATTGCGGGGAATCAGTGTGTAATTAGCGGTAATTAATAATTATGGCGCTCGTTACAGATCTCGATACGGATTTATCTAACCTTCCACGGAAATAACCCCCGATGAGCCGATCCGGATCGCAAATTACACGACTTTTATTCATTGCTGCGGCTCTTTTTTTCAATCCTAACTTTCGAGTTTTGACGCTAACTCAGTTTTTATGATTTCAGAATGGTGGGGTTTTTTGCGATCCAAGAGGGTCAGTTTTGTTCTAATGGGTGTGGTTAGAGGCGTGGTTGGGGCGGGGCTACTGGTGTAACTGAGTGGGGCATTTAGAAGAAGAATAATGGGGTTTATTTCCCCCGTTTAATTTATAAAGCCGTTTCCTGCTGTTTCTATACACATTATCGGGGCTTTTAGGGCTGTAGAACCCTGCGATCCCCTCATACCCAGCAAACATTCTGACCTCCTAGAAAAGAGG
>VKOC01000007.1:10495388-10530953 GCA_009364415.1 Spea multiplicata
CACACACCCATACACCATACACTCACCCATACACACACCCATACACCATGCATTCACCCATACACCATACACTCACCCATACACACTCTATCCCCCCTCTCTCTTCTCCTTCACAAAACTAACACTAGGCTCACATCTGAGATACACACAGGTGGTACCAAATACTACATTAACACACACACTCATGGTAACACCATACAAACACACTCAACACAAAACAGTAACCTGCACACACAATAATAATATACACTCACACATGTGAACACCATCCACCAAACCATACCCTAGCACCATACAGTGACACACACTCATGCTAACACCACACATACACCCTCCAAAACTATTCATTCACACACTCGCTCATTCTAACATCATACACTTACACTTAGACACACATCCTCACTCTCTCCTTCTCCCACAGCTCCCTTCTTCTCTTTCCTCCCTGTCATCTCCCCACTCTCCATGGAGAGCTGGCTTCCAACTACCCCATGTTTTACGCGATCTGGCCATCTTGGCTACCAGGCGCCTGTGTGCTGCCTTAGTGCACCCCTGGGTAGAATTACCATATCTACCACTGTAATAATTAGCTGATTGCACCCAAATCGCTCTTTATACAAAACTCTATTTTTTTCTTCAAGCATTGGATACAAAAGAGCGATAAAAACAGAAACAAAAGCATTAATAATCCAAAAATATCCATACAGAAAAGCAACATCTCGCAGCTGCCGAAAACCTTCTGAGCTGTACCCGGCGTACGTGAGATCTCGCCGCGCAGGGACTGGACGGATTATCGGCGGCTATGGGCGGATTTGTCACTTTTAGTAAAACTTCTCATGGTTTTCTAAAAGTCAAATGTTGGAAGCTGTTAAGAGACGACTGTCACCGAGGCATTTCCATCGACTTCGGGTGGACGGGGTCACAAAGTCCACGAGAAAGTTGGCCATATCTACATGCTCCAGCTGTTCCGGCCTCCAAGCCGTCCGTGTGACAGGCCACGCGTGTCAGGCACACGGCTCTCTCTCTGTCTCTGATTTCCCTGTAAGCGTGTTGTCCATTTACACGCAGATCGCTTTCCGTCCGACTGCCTTTGAACGCACTTGCGCGGCCGCCTTCTAAGTGATCGTTAGGAAAGTGTCCCAAAAGCAAAGCGAATCTGATAATGGGTTTCCCGGAATTCGACCGAATTTCTGTTCGTATCCCACGGAGACGCTTAACAAAAAATCTCACGAATGTCTAGACGCGTGCAAGGAGAGAAAAATCGTTTTCGGGGCATTTGGTTTCCTGACCTTGGTGCAGATAAAATTCAGAGCAATAGATGTGCAGGGCGCCAAAACGCAGTAAATTACATATTTATTACATCTGGATATAAATTTGGTTCCCTGCCAAATATTCAGGGGGATTTTTAATTCAGGAACAAAATTCGTTGCCCCACGGTGCCCACATTCACTCTCACTCTCTCACACCGTCACTCACTCTTTCACACTCTCATTCACTCTCTCTCCCACTTTCTAAATGCTTCCCTACCTTCTCTGCCAACCACTTCAGCTTCTCCCGACCATTTCCGCATCTTCTTCATCTTCTATGTTTTATCTTTGTCCGCATCTCTGCGGTCACAACCCAACGGGAACTTCAGCCAAAATGGTAGGGAAAGATTTAGAGAGTGAACAAAAATGAAAGTGTAACAGCGAGTGAATTAGGGATGGAAATTCAGAGCTTTTTGCTTTATTTTTGTCCGCTTCATGGGGTTCTGGCCTCGTTTTCAGGGCTTCATACGAATAGCCGAATTTACCAGAATTCAGTGAATTTGCAATTTGTCTGATCCTGAATTTCAGGTCCGAATGCGTCTGAAACAATGTATCCAGAAATTAGCCCCGGAAAGAAACCGTTTAACGCCTCGTTTCCCACGGCCTTATCTGCACTACAAACAAACGCGCGTTGTGAGAATAAACAGCGAAAGTTTGCGGATTAAAGTTCACTTTTTTCAGGGAAGAAAGAATTTCTCCTTAAATCGAGCTGCCGCCGCTCCGCTCTCCTCTCTAGAATCTGCTTTTCCGTAATTGGTTTACCATCCCGTCCCGTTTTATTACGTGTTTTGATCTGGAACTCTTATGAACTAACGGCAGCGTCCTGCAGTCAATTGAAAAGCGCGTCGCGAATGGAATATGTTTTAGGCCAATTTGGCAGGAAAAGCCACCCCGGTCCAAACGTTCCCACCGGTTCTCGTCTGATAGAGCCAGAGACGCGCATGAAAAGAAGAGCTTTACCCAGGAGAGTGGGAACGTTACGGGTCAAATAAGAATAAAAGATAATAAAAGCAGGGCTATAACCGGATAGAACGTTCTCTTTTATTACGTCTGGAGCTACCGTATTATTATATGAACACACAGTCAGTCTGTAACCGGATCCCAGCAGGGTTGGTACCCCCCCAAAAAATATTAATTCAATGTTAAATTTCAAATATCCATACAATTTAATGGAGCCCAACGCATTTCACGTCCCTGGGAACACTTCCTAATAGTCTGAGTATTAGTACTAATTGATGAGTGTTGGGGATGGCCAGCAAGTCAATATATTTTGGGGCCTTCTCCCCGATGCCCTCCTCGCATTCCCTTTCTAGAGGTCAGAATGTTTGGTATGAGGGGATCGCAGGGTTCTACAGCCCTAAAACCCCCCCGATAATGTGTATAGAAACAGCAGGGAATGGCTTTATAAATAAAACGGGGTAAATAAAATATATTTCTGCCCCTAACCTCACCCCTTTAACTATTTAAAGCATTTGGACATGCGCAGAAGCCCCACCGCCAGCCGGTTTATGACCTCATTACCGTGACGCCATTGGGATGACATGGCAGCCGCCGTCGCCTCGGCTCACCGGCGCTAGAGGGCTTTGCGAATTGGTAATTTCCAAAAGCTATTCCTCTCCACGGCAACGGACTGGAGACCGAAAAACCATCAGTGCTAATTTTGTAGTAACTCCCAAAAATAAAAAAAAAAGTAAGTCTCCATTCAGAGCCGGTCATAAAACGGCCGGCCGCGCAGCCAAAGCGAAGAACCAGGTACGGGGAATTAATAAGGAAATCCCCGCCATCGTCCTCTCTCATGGGATTTGGAGGAGGGAGACTCTTTTTGGCACCGGCGCGACGAGGAGGTCGCCGGAGATGATTTTCCTTTCTCCGCTTCATGAAACAAAAGCTCTCTGTCTACAAAGTCATTAAAGCCACAAAACAACAAACGCAATCGCGTGCCGGTCTGCGATATTTGGCTGCGTTCCTGCGCCAAATCAACAATGCAATACATAGCACCGCCATATACCGCAGCGCTGTACAAAAGCTGGACAGGACGCAAGGAGTGGGGGGGGGCTTGCTCATAGGAGCTTACAGTCTAAAAAAGATCACACAAATGAGCAGTAAGTGGTGATTTGCCGGAGTGCGTGGCGGGATTCTGACACTTTGAGTGACGGCCGTGTCTCGCCCCCGGGGTGAGTATATCGAGAAAGGGAATGGCCTATCTGACACAACCTGGCATCACAGAGGTTAAAAAGTGGAACGGCAGCACAAATGAGTGAATGCAGTTTAGTGAGCTTGGGCCTCAGAGGTCTTTTCTTCAATTGAAATGATTCCATCTAAAGGCCGAGGCTCCTTAATGTCAGTTTAAGAAAATACAAGGAGGACCCAGGAATGAGTTGGGGGGAGTTGGCGGCCGGCTTACGAGAAGCCCCTGGGTTTTCTATTGCACCATCCGGGCTCTTGATTGATGATGATCTTTACGCTGCTGAACGCTATAGAATTTACGCCCAAAGGGTCTGGAGATTTTAATAAAACTTTTTTTTCTAACAAATTTTGACCTTTTTATTTCTGCATTCTAGAACTCAAAACAACGAAGGGGCGCGGGGCGCGGGGCCACAGTACCGGTAACAGCACCCAACCCAGTTCAAATAAAAAATTGTCCTTGATTGTCCAAAATCTGGAGTTTGTGGGGAATTCTGCGATTAATTTGGCTAAATGTAGACCGTATTTCACCGACCCCAGGAAATATCTCCTGAGCTCGGCACATGCGCGGCCCGGGTTATCTGCAAATTCACACGCAGAAATAAGAGGGTTTGGAATCTTATGTTGAACTCCATCATATAGACCAGAGCGTCGCACCGTAAGCCATTCCTCCCCAGTGAGAAAATTACAACAACCCCCATAACTCTCAGTTCATGATGTTACGTTTTGGTTCAGCGGCTCTGGAGCCCCCGGACTTCACTCTCTCATCTCTCAGGAAGGCGGCGCGTTTCGCGGTAAACATGGCGCTGACTGTAATTATATTCCTGCCAGCAGCTTTTCATCCCAAACAGGCAATTCTACATCTAGCACCTCTTCTAATGTACAGCCGCGGGACAGGCCCCACTCCAGTTCACCAAGAAAATACCCCCCCCCCCATTCCCTCCGGGTACTAAAGGGGCATCTGCAAGAGGCATGTTCCAGCTGACACCCTTTCACTGCCAAGCCTGGTATAAAAGCAGCCCTGAATAACAATAAATGTATCTTCTGTGCCTTGATACAATCTATCAAACGCGTCGTCATCGACTACGATAAATAAACCCTAACAAGTGTTTTGTAAATGAAAACCGAGTCGGTTCTGATTAAACGATAGAACCACGAGATTATTACCCAAGATAAAGCATGGTGCTTTACGCCCCCCCCCGCCCCACAGCGAGGGCCGGCTGTGAGTGTTCGGAGAGAACGCGTTAAACCGCGAGATAAAACGGATCCGCCGCAGGTTTTCCTGGCTGTGGGAAAGACTCACATTTGGGAAATTTGCTGTTATGATTGGGAGTTCTTGCTTTTCCTCCCCATTTATCTGCCCCGTAACAGCTGGAAAAATATCGACAACAGAGGGGACGAGCGGGTGTTATCTGTACCAGGTCCCAGGGCTCAGGGGCTCTGGGGGGCTCGGGGGGGCTCCGGAGCGTACGAAGCTTGGATCAGCTGGTCTAGCGCAATGTCCATTAATTACATTAAATGAAGACGCGGAGGAGATGCGATCAGAAGAAAGGGACCCCCTGAACCATTAAGGAAGGGGGGATATGATTTCTGACCTAGGCTGGAGTTATGTGCATGCGCGTGGTTATTCGTTCCGCGGGGGTACAATGTCGCCGGTCCGCGGGGTTATCGCTTTGTAGTCAGATCGGCGGAGGAGACCCCCGGTTATAATGATTTATACACGGTGCCCGACCGGGTCCAGCGGGCAGCTCATTGCACCGCGACTCTTGGTGAGGACCACCTGTTGGGCTCGGCAGCTGGCGGTTTTTGGGGTTACATTTGGCGCGAGAATAAAGCTACGGCCAAAGTCTTCACCAACATCAGCGCCTCGCGTCTTCGTTACAGGGGTTTGCGGGTTTGGAGGATCTGAAAACAAGCGAAGAAGAGAAGAAACGACTTTATCTGTGCTAAATGTAAATTCATTATCATCAACGGTGACTTTTCGCCCCAAAAATACAGTTGGCCATTTTTCACATCTTAACGATCATGTGATGTTACAGACTCAGATTTACGCAACTTAATCTCCCCATCATCATGGAGACGCCTCTCACCCTTCCGACCGATTCTGAACTTTTTTTTTTCCAAACTGCGACAAGACCACAAAGTTTTTGTTTTGTTTTGTTAAATGTACTATTATTAAAAGTAGAAAAGAAAATAAATTCCCCGACAGCCACGGCTGTCAGGATATCGCCGGCGATCTGCAAGCCCAGACTGACACAGGGAAGCAGAAAGACATCTCCGGGAGCTTCCAGTAAGCCGTCTGCGCCGCGCATGTTTCACATGGCCGTCTATGTCTGGAGATAACTGATTTGCCCCCCGGCAAGAGCAGAAATAATCCGCAGCTTGGAGCAGAAAAGGATCTTCCGCTTCCCAAAGAGAACTCAACGCAAGAATGAAGCCCACGGGGGCCAGAATGGACTAGAGTGGGCCCTGACAGAGTGCTGAGCAGGGCTAGGCTAAGGCAGGAATTGTGGATTTTAGGGGAGGAGTTTTGGTAGGAGGATATTTAAGTTTGGTGATCACAGGGGTAAGGATCCATTTTGTTTAACCTTACCTGGTGTTGTTTGTCCCACCCTCCCTCCCCTTATGTGGTTGAGTTTGTGGCGTGGTGTTGCTGCATTAGTCCCAGTCGTGGGCAGTAGCTTGCCAGGCATCCAAGGGGTTAATGTGGTGGTATGATCCTTGGTGGTCATAACCGGTGGGAGGTTCCTTGCAAGGAGTGGTGCTTGGAACCTCAGGTCCGGGTTGGGGCATCCTGGTCCCCTCCCAAAATTGGTGTGTGGTTTGGTACCTGGATAACTTGGCCAGCTAGGTTGGTTTTGGTGACGTCATTGTCTCTGTTAACGCATCTATGTTTATTATTTCAGGTTTTACAGGACAATGACTGTTAAATAAAACGGCTGTGGCCTTTTCAAACCCATCTTGTGTGTTGGTGTTTTATTTAATTAAGCAACTGAGCTGAGCCTGGCCCGTGAGTCGAAGCTACATCTGTCATAGCCGAGACTGGAAGAGCAGCGGCAGAAACCTCAGCCCCGCAGAATACCTCCCTCGGAGCGCCGCGGGGCTCGGCGCCGGGAATCTGCGTCCCGTTAAGTGTTAATTTTTAGGCACTCGATGGCCAAAGTTGGGAAGTTTACCCGTGCCTGCGCAATTCCGGGTGAACGCGGGGCGGACAGAGACGTTTCCACAAACATGAACATTTTGTACAAAGCAGCAAAAAAACACAAATCATCTGTAAACTATCTTAAAAATCTCAAATTGGGTAATTATTTGTGGACGTGAGGAATACCCCCATGGGGGCCGCAGAGGAACATTGTAACGTTATCGTATAAATACTGCAGTCCCGGCGGTGGATAAATGTCACACCTCGTGGCCCCCACGGGCCGACACATACACCGTCCGCCGACGTAGCCGGAGGGAGCGAGAGGATCCCCTCTTCCAGCCTCGCCTGCTAAACGGAGCTCCAACTCCCAAACCCGCGAGCGCCGTTACTGCGACACTCAGATGTTGTGTGTGAGCCGCGCGTCAGCGTCGTATAAACCGACATTAACCCAGGAATGCCAGGTGTCTTCTGTAGGCGCCTGCGTCTCTGTCCCCTCCGGCAACCAACATCTCTATTCACTTTTTCGCTTATTTAAGATAATTTCACCCAAAAAGAAACTGACCCGCAGAGCTGAATCCATTTGTATCCATTTCTCGTCTGTGTCCCCATTTCATGTCCGTGCAAAGCTGGACCGCTTTCTTTTTACGAAAATATTTTTTTTTATTATTTTAGAACTAAATTTCCCATCATAGAATAAAAAACTGATCAATAAAAGATATCAAAAACCTCTCTACTTTGTCATTTTATCCCAGTTTTTAGCGCCCCAAAGTCTCTTCGTTGGCATTTTATGCCCCGGGACCATCAGCTCCATCTGTCAACAAGTCCAAGAATTATTTACAAAACTTTTTTTTTTGAAACAATGTTATCTTTCACAACAAAACGAGTGAGTATCGGGTTTCAGGGCGTACTCGGGATTATGGAGCTCGTGCCGTACCGATGAGTCGTCTAATTCATTGCGATGTCAGCCAAACGAAGTGACAAGCTTTTCATCACAAAGCACTCCTGGCAGGGAGCACTCAGCTTTAACTCCGCGGGATAACCGTCTAATTAATCAGTCAGCGTTCGTTAACATAGAATAATCTCGCTTATTAGTCAATCCCGCTAAATGGTAGCCAACACAGAGCGACGTCATTCATTCATTCGCTTCTTCATTCTTCAAGCTCGTCAATCACTTTAAATGGCCCACATATTAATATTGTCAAGTAGCCCGAAGACCACCAAGCGCTTCTCAGACCTTCTTCTCAGCCAACATCCACCAGTGTTAAAGCAGCCGCTCCTCTCATTCGTATAATTCTATTATATTCACATATTTCCATACAATGATGGCAGCATTTCTACTAAGAAATGTCAAATATTGAACACTCAGTATGTTCAACATTTTAACGTTTTTGGTAGGCGTCCAATTTTTATATATTTGTCTTCCTCAACCGGACATCTATATTATATTATAATATTATAATGTTTATTCAGAAAATAAATTCCGAATGAATGAAAACGGTGAAAGCTTTGTTTTCTTTGTCTTCCCCGGACAAACTATCACCAATAGTGAAGCTAGTGTGCCGTTCTTAATGTCTCTTTTATTTTTGCTTATTTTAGGATGTGTAAATAATTAGGATTAGCAATTAAAACCTAACATTATTATTATTTTTTTTTAAGGAGCTATAAAAGTGTCTGAATCGGACATGGGGATAAAAGACGAGGAGTTTATGGGAACGGACAGCGGTAACCGTATCTGAGCCGATTACCCCACGGAATCCCCTGTAATCATGTGCTTTAGGTTACAGCGCTGAACCCAATCAGCCAATCATCCCTTACTTTCGGAAATGGGATTGTGTAAATCAGGTACTTGGGTCTTTTCAGCCCAAACTGGAACAATATGCATGAAAATGAATGAGATGTCGCAGGCACCGCGTTCTGGTTATTTTTGTCTCTCGGCAAAGATTGGTGGCAGCGAGGGGATTCCACGTTAGAATTTTTACTCACAGCATGGCTCTTGTTTTGTATTATTTTCTATGCTATACATATTATATATTATATTTTATATTGGGTTTTTTTCCAATCAGTGTCTGTAAGGTGCCACGTTATCTACAGCCGAGCATGATGAGGGTTCTCTGATATTCGTTGATGAATATCGAACGCCGATGACAACTCATCCGCGTCGCTGGATTCCACACACTGACACTGCCATATATATAATACAATATATATATAATATCATATAATACAATATATATATATAATATCATATAATATATATGTAATATCATATAATACAATATATATATATAATATCATATAATACAATATATAATATATAATATCATAATATACAATATATAGTATATATCATATAATATATATGTAATAATCATATAATAAACATATATATATATAATATCATATAATACAATATATATAATAATATTATATAATACAATATATTATAATATCATATAATATATAATAATTCATATAATACAATTATATATATAATATCATATAATACAATATATATATATAATATCATATAATACAATACTGGTGACTTTATTAAATATTTTAACTCATTCTCAGAATCTCACGGATTGCAGATTGTGAAAGCAAGTAACGAGCCGCCTTCGTTAAATCAGCTCTCGGCTGGAAATGTTCTATGCGTTAACCGTAATGAGACTGGCAATGCCCGCATCAAACGACTTGGCCACCAGGGCTTGTTGGAAGGGAATCTCGTCTAAATTCCATGGTTTTCGCTGATTTCCAGTGCTTGACCGCTCCAATAACTTGAATGACGTGGAAAAGGTCTGGTATTTATTGCCAAAATGGTGCAAAATTGGCTAACCTGCAGAAGGTTGTATCCTAAAGTCCACAAGAGCAGGCAAATATCCCTCGCAGTCTATCATCCCCCCCCCCCCGTGACGTCTCAGGATAATTCCCAAAAATAATTCACTTTTGGGCGGATAAAGATTTATTTTACCATTTTGTGTAATTTTGCGATTGTGTAGCGATGACGAGTTTATGGAGAGAGACCCCCGCTGGTAACGCAACGACCCCGGACCTCAGCACCGGCGCGTAACGCACACAATCACACAACCAACCATGAAATTACCAATAATTGGCCCCAAAGGTCACTTTTCGCAACTTTTTACAATTCCTTATAACACCTTTTTTCTAAACCTCCTCCTCGTTCCCCTGCTGCCCCCAAATTCTTTATTGCGGCCGCTAATAAAATCAGATCGTTTCATGTTCACGCCGGCCGCGACAGACAGAATCACAGAAAGCACCGCAGGGTTGCGTTAAAAGCGTTCTGTGCTCGGGAGAATTATTTGGTGAGCGCCCTGTAGATTACTTTGTGTTCCTTTATCTTGGACCGACGTGCGGCTTATTAATCACAGATCCTTATTATTAACCACATACTGCCAGGAGCCTGCGCGTCCACATACGTGTTTCACGGGTATGTAACGCAATAATCTGGAATACCCGGTAACCGCACGGCAACGAGAAGCCGAGTTGCCAGCGCTTCATGTTATCTGCAGCTTATTTTATGTTCATACTCTGCGGAAAAGGCAAATATTTAACCCCCCGTAACTACATATTATTAACATCGAACTCAATCCAAACGGCCCGAACATACATCATATATGTATAAGAGTAACGCACTTTAGAGTCTGGATGAAAACGTTTACGGCCCAGCTGCGTGATTGGAAATACGTTGGATTTTTTACGGATCTAAATATTTAAACAAACAGCAGAGTTTAAAGAAACGGATTGTAATTTCTCATAAATTCCCCTTCATAGCCCTGAAAATCCGACTACTGGACCGGGGACGGCCAACTGGCCACCATACGGGGTGCCAAAAGAGTCAAAAACTTCTAAATGGTCATCAATTTGCTCTTGATTTAAATATTTTTAATACATATTACTCGGTTCTTGATAAAAAGTTACTGCGGAGATCAACAATCGAGTATGAAGACATTTCTCGTCCACTTATGTTAACAGGGCTATGACATCATCATTTTTAATAGGGGAGGATTAGGAAACATTCATAGATGATGTCATAAAATTGTAATTTTAGTTTTTTCATATATTAAATTATTATATTATATTTTTTTTATATTAAGATATAATGTAACTATCCCTTTAATGGCCAGAATGGGATTAGGTCCAAAATTCTAGTTTCTGTATCCAAAAGTGAAGCTGAAAGAAAGAATATTCATAAAAAATGGGGCAATAGAGGCATTTGCCCTGGGGGTCCTCGGGCATTGGGGGCCCATTGGGGTCACAGAACCGGCAGCCACGCCAGGAAGCAACAGCAAGAGGCTAAAAAGAGATTAAAAGAGATAATTTTGGGTTTATTTATATCTGTGAATAAGTAGCAATAAAATTAAACAAATGAAGGCAGATGCTACCAGCATGCGCGATTTGCGGCTTCTCAATATATAAATCACAGGATTTAAGCTGCGGGCGTTAAGTCCACAGCGAGGGGGGGCAATTATTTTATTACTTAATTGAACTTATTTTTGGTTCCCTCCATTGAGTCATCAAAGTGACCCTCAACCCAATCTAAAATACTTGAAACTAATTAATTTTCTTCAAAGAAGGCTAATTGCGTCTAGAAAAAAATATTTAGATCTTTGCATTTGTCCCAATTTGGCTGAAAACGCAGTTTAGTTTCCTTTCATGTGGTCTGTGAATGCGAGCCGTCTATTTACTCCGGGGTCATCCCAGCCCAAAAGCCACCGGGTCGGGGAGACGGAGAGAGAGACGGAAAGGGGAATTCGCCAAATTAAATGATGTCACCGATATTATTGAAGATAAAAAGCCGAGGTTAGAAGATTTCTCTTCAAAAATCGCCACGGCTCGAAAAATAAAGAATTGTCATTGGAATTGCGTAGTTGGGGAAGTCTCTTGCCTCTTTTTGTTCTCCTGTCTACTTTCTTCTGTCTTCGTCCTCTTCTCCCCGTGTCTTCTTTCTTCATCCACTTCTCCTTGAACCAGGCCTCTTCCACAAAAAGGTGGAGCCTCCGGACACACCCTCTCCTCAATTGGAGGAACGGGGGAGAGGCGGTCAAAGGAAGAAGACAGAAGAGGAAAGGGCCAGAGGAGAAGCGAATCTGTGGGAAAGGAGACGCGGAAGTGGTCAGCGCAGAAGGTAGTGAGAAATTGAGAGAAAGAGCATAAGAGAGTGTGAGAGTATGAGAAAGTGAGTGAGCGTGTGAGAGAGCCTGAGTAAGCGAGAGTGTGAGTGTTTTTACATTATAAATTGGGGGGGGGGGGTAGGATCCACCCCAGGTGCTGAATACTGTAGGTACGTTCCTGCGTTCAGGGACATTACTCGGTGTCAATGTTAAATCCGGAGTTGTAGCAATAAATGGTTCCTTCAATGTACAAGAGGCGCCATCACGAATGGGAACCCCTTGGAGTAAAGAGCGTCAGGCGTACCAGAGGCTACCGGACACAGCATGGGGCATCTTTTAATGGCCTCAATACTTGGACCCTTTGAGACTCTGCGCATAGATCGACTCCGGTAGGAAAATTGTCAAAAGACTGCAGACAAAAGTGGATTAAGTCGCTGGAGACCTTGGGTTAAATAACGCGTTTATTAACGAACCCCGCGAAGTGACCCGGCATTCCCAAATCGACCCGCGGTCTCCTCCGTGGTGTGAAATCCTCCAGAGCCGTTCTGCTTCCACAATCCCAGCGGTGAGAGTCAGGGTTTAATCCTTTCAGGCTCCTTTTGCCACTGAAATACTTTTGCCCCCCGCCGCGCAGCGTTTCGGATTAGCGGGGTAAGACTTACTCATCGCGCCTTAACAAAAGTCCACAACTCAGCGCATTCCCCTGTCAGGGCTGCGAGAGATCCGGTCCAGGCGGCGCGGATACCCAACGTCATTCATATATAGTGGAGAAGATGAAGATGTCGGCTCCAGACTGAGTGACCCGGAGAATCTGCCCCTTCACCCTGAGATCCTGGCACTGGGGTAAAAGCCCAGGTTCATGCATCTGCCCCCAGGGACATGTTACCCCCAGGTTCAGTCACCCCATTTTCTGGTGGTATCTGAATGGGCTGACGTTGCGTCGCTGACCACATTGAGACATCCTGCAGATATCAGAGACCGGGCTGTGACTTCCTGGTTAGAGCGTCTCGGTTAATAGAGCGTTGGAGCGCCGGGGCGCAGCATTCCGCCGGCGATTACTGATTATAGTCTGTTATATATTTGGCTTTGGGAGATGATTTACAGTCTGTTGTTTGCTCGGGACGTTTAGCTTCAAACATTTCTAGCTAATAAAACGCTCTCTCTCCTGGAATCCTCCTTTGACACAGGCACATTTTTGGCCCCGATTCACAGGGGAGAGAGTTGGATCGGCGCGCTGATCGTTACGTGACCCTCCTGAAAGAGGCTGGAAAAATCCCAGCCCCCGAAACGCTGGCAGAAAAAACTTTAATGTCTTCTACAAACTGAACGTGGCGTTTGGGGGCATCAAGGAGGGGGGTGGAAGGTGTTGGGCAGATGGGGGCATTTCTTTTATTGATTTAGATTAAAGGTAATCAGGGTACCTGGCGGGGAGTTTACCCCCATTCTCAGGGTAAAAGGGCAGATTCTTAGGGTATTTGGCCCAATCCCAGGATTTTGGGGTGAATGGGAAGATTTTTAGGGTTTTTACCCCAGTGTCAGGATCTTAGGGTGATTGGGCAGATTCTCAGAGGTCATGCAGTCTGTAGCCAACACCTTCATCCCGATTGGTGCTTTTCTCCCTGCTTTGTCACAGCTGGATTCCCTGCTTGAATACAGGTGACTTCATTCAGAAAATCGTAATCTCTTTACAAATCATGGTTTTTCATAAGAAGTGCTATTAGAAGAACCCTTTGATGCCAATATAAGCCGGTCACTGCGATGCAATCTATGATGTCATACCCTAGCGCTCAGCAGTAAGAACAGAGGCAGCGAGAAGGTAAATACATCACTGTCAGCGCCTCTCAAGGTATACGAGAGGACGAGTACCCAATGGTTATTTGGGGACACGGAACTGGACACGGGGACTGAATTCACATGTAGTGTAGACCTAGAGCCTCGTTACGTCATGTAATTCACGGGGAGCGGGAAGATCACGCCTATCGGACTCGTCTATTAAGATCGACAAATAACAATTAATGCTGTTACATTGTTACACCAGGGCTTCCTGTCTGTCACGCTTATCCCCCATCTACGAAAGCCAGTCCTTGCTTTTGATTGGCCATTATTTAGGCGCGTTACGAGCAGATCTGCCAACCGCGGAAGGTATTATTTAGGTACCCTGCTTCGCGGCTTAACTGGCAGTGCCCTCATTCGGTTTTGTACCTACAGAGATAAACAATGTAATAGATTAAGATTCACTGGGGCGGAATCACATTTTGCAGCTTGCTTTGAGCTGGGTCAGCACCAAAACATCTGGAGGAGATCGAGCATTGCCAACTAAAGCAAAGAGCAGGGCCGGGGAACGGCGTGTCGGTGTAATGCGTCCCATATGCCGCAGGATGAGAGATTCCGTCCATGTATACGCTGTCCATGGAGCTGTCAGCCCAAATGAAATATACAGTACGACGTCCCGGCCAGGCCAAAGGACCCAGATGGGAGGCCAAACGCTTAACCCCTTCTGTAACGGGAGGGAGCGCAGAGCGAAAGTCAACAAAGAAACAAAATAACGACAACAATGTATCCAACAACGGAGACATTTATATCGCACAGCGGTTCGTCGTCTACCAAGTGGGGAAAAACAACGCATTCTTCTCCAGAAGAGCAGTAAATATAAAGAATTCACCATTAAGAAATAAAGTTCATGTGGCAGGGATTTACGTCACATTATAAGAACTTCCATTTTTATGATCTGAGGTCAGCCGGAAACGGGGAGCAGAGAATTACCAAAGGTAAGCGTGATATTAGGTACAACAATGGATGGATGTTCAATCGTTTAAAGTTCTTTTCAGTGCATTTAACTTATTCAGTTCATGTAAAACATCAATGTGATTGAGTTAATTCTGATAATTCTAATAATTCTGATGCTACTCAACGTTTGGAGTGCACCCCATACGTGACACCCACTTGCTCTAACACCATACACTTACATAGGGGAGTAGAGTTAAGACCGTGCTCGTCACTAGAGAGGGAAGAAAGTATCTCTTTGATGTGACCGAATAACAATTTCCTTTTGAAGAACACTTGGCAATCATAATCCGGAACTCAATGTCAGATTAAGTGGATTCCGTATCTTTACTGCTCTTATTGAAGAAAAAAAGCATTGTGTCCTCTGCTACAGTTGCAATTTCTTTTCTCAATTCTCGCGTTTTAGTCCTTAATATTTGTATCATATTTACTTTGAAATTATAGAAAATAAAGAGAATGGAGAAAAAAAATGAATCTATAGGTGGAGCATTCGAAAAAAAGCCAGAAAGTAATAAAGATAATTGTACGAGGCTTGAGCCGTGACTCAGACTCGCATGATCCAGTTCTGAGGTTTTGTGAGTAAAACAAATGTTTGAAATATCTGACAGCCGCAGAGTAGAGAGGTAAACATCCCGTAACACGAGCTGCGTTCGCGGGGAAAAGTCTTGGGATCTGTCATATGGATTCATGAAAAACAACGATCAGCTAAACACAGGAGGTGAATCAGGGGCCATGAGAAATGCCTTCCCGCTGTACGGCGCATCCTCGATGCACTACCTCCTACAATCTCCACTGTACAGACCCACGGAACATGTCGGAGCTTTAGAACAAATGATTATAACCCTGCAAAAAGCCAGGGCCGTGTAATCGGGAAAGACAGCAGAGACCCAGGGGCAATACGGTATCTGTCCCTTAAATATGAGAACCAATATCCTGAAGAAATGGGCTTTTAGTGACCGCGGAGAGGGATTTCTGGCAAACCGGGGGACAAAAAGACCAAAAAGCT
Source organism: Spea multiplicata (assembly GCA_009364415.1). Classification (NCBI taxonomy): domain Eukaryota; kingdom Metazoa; phylum Chordata; class Amphibia; order Anura; family Pelobatidae; genus Spea; species Spea multiplicata. Next base: position 10,510,941 of record VKOC01000007.1, read on the forward strand.
CTATGTCTGGGGGACAGGCGGTCACTAAGAGTAACACGTCACGGACATCACTGTCTTTCCATGATCAGATCCCAGCATTCACATGGCGTCAATCACGCCACACACGGCTTACATTGTAAGGAGCCGGATGTAGCCGTGTAGTTGAAGATGGTACCTTTTATTTGGGCAAACGTAGAAAAATTCACAAAAGCCTCAGAGGTCTCTTCTTTACGTGGAATGGAATCCGTTTGGTTTTTTTTATGGTGGTCCGATAAAAGGCAGCACTCACTGCTACAGACTTTGTGAATTTAAGGGGTCATTGAAAACAATTACAAAGTTTAAAAGAATTGAAGAACTGCCTTCTGGTTGGGTGCAAAGCCCCCCGCCTTACATAAACAAAGCATTACGGCTTCATTGCCCCGCACCCCGTCACGTCTCTCCGTTCCATGGATTCTCGGTGATGTCTAATGATGTGCTGAGGGGGTAATTGGCTCTCCTTGTGATCAGGATTAATTGTATGGAGTGTCGTAGGAGAAGCCCTTTCTCTTGCCTGTCTGACGTTCTGATGGATGATGGATTAAAGGGATTTTGAGTCCTGTGATGGGATGATTAACCTGTGACAGGGGGCAGACCACCCAAATAATAACCCCTATTTGTGAAAATCATGTTGCGTCCTCATTGAAAATGTGGCCACATGACCTCTTTACCCAATAATTCCATCATGTTGGGTCGGGGGGTGCAATTCTTCTTTAGTTAACGTTCTCCCATACTATGTCTGTATATCTAACACCCTACACTCACTCTAACACCCTACACTCACATGCACACACCATCTCACTGACCACTCTAACGCCACACACTGACCCACACACACACATGCAAACACCACACACTAATACTCCACACACGCTAACAGCATACAGTAACATACATTTACTCTGACACCATAGACGCACACACACACATATATATTCACAGACTCACTCTGATACCATACATTTACACATACATCCACGCACACATCCACGCACACACTCTATCACTCTCCCTTTATCCATGCCGTTCTCCTTCCCTGTCCCTCTCCTCCACCTCGCAGGGAGCTCCGGCTGTAGATGGGTCCAAGAGACAACCGCCATGGACAAGAAGAGAATTCTGGGCCCAGGGCAGCTGCCCCTTTTGTGTAAATGTTAAAGGTGACCCTGAATTTTGGGATCATTTCTGCATCTAAATGATACATTTTTAGATAAAAGTGGCCATCCTTTAAGCATATGATATAAGAGCAAATTGGCAAGAATATCCCCGAGGTTTAATTACCCCGATGCAGACAATAAACGTACACAGAGGGTGTTATATGCCGTACGGATACCAAGAGGTCACTTGGTCCTGTACAAATTTATTTGCCTTGCACAAGCCTATAGAGAGTATACACAGTATACATACTTATATACATACAGCCTGGAACGTGGCTTTTATGCTCCTTTTGCAACATCAAAAACAATGCAAAAGAAATGTACAAAAATATAAAAAAAAAATAAAACAAATGAAAGAGAATAAATTCTGCCTTGGTTTTTGCTTTCAATGTTACCCAGTCACATTTTTTTGGATTTTAGATTTTATTACTAAATGCAATAAGTCTTTCTTTTTTTTGGCTACATGTTATAATGAAATTACAGTCATAATCCAAGTCTGCATAAAATACAAAGACCCAGCCCTGGATTTTAATTAAATTTCGGGACAAGGCGATTAAATTTAAAATGGAAAGAAAGAAAGAAATACATTATGCTAGGATTGATCAGGTTACTATATAAAGTGTGTTTCTTCAGCAAAAAAATGTGCGAATGTATCATAAATCTTTATTTATTTATTTTTGTGAATTTATGGATTATAACAGCTGCTGCTTTTCCATAATCCTATTTAAAATACTCTAATTTAATCAATTACAGCCCATTTCATCAATTATATTTGTAAGAAAAGACTAGAAATTGATTATTTAAGACCTGCAGTGTCATAAATAAGTATTTCGATGCTCTGTTCCACTGTGCATGCGCGCCCCAGGCTATGGGATTCAATAGAATGCAATTGGAAGATTTCAAATGAAATGCAACATGTTACCAGATTTGGGCAGTAAATTGTATGAAGCAGATCGGAATCAGACTGACTATTACAGATACTGTGTGTAATAATTCAAATTACAAATCATGAGCTATGGCAGATATGGAGTTACTAAGACATAGCACCTTAATGTAATATTACAGCTATTTAACCCCTTAAGTCATGTGTATCAACAGGCTACAGCTAAAATTGTAAGGTTTGGATCAAGCTGGGGATTCATTTTTTAGCACCTTGAAACGTGTATTTGAATAAAAAAAACATATTGATTAAGATAACTATAAGCTATTGGGATATAAATCCAATACAGTACAGTCGTGACAGTACCAAATTGATTAGCTACTATATATTGCATCGCAGCCCTTGTTGAGTGGAAGACGGGGTGATAGGGGTCATCCTCGCATAGTGCCAGCGGCAGAGCCATCCGTGTGTTCATTGTTTATTACTATCGTTAAAGCCCCTCCACTCTCTCCAACATCCCATTTACGAGATATATAGAGGTAGATTGATAAGGAGGTTTGTTTGTTTGTTTCCATAGTAACCATATGGACTTTGTGATAACCAATACAGTCTTTCTCCCATCCTCCACACAATAATGCTTGGCTGATCCTTTGATTCTACCTCCTGCTCCCATGTGCCTATATCTCTCTTGGCACGGTATCTTGTGCATTTGTACAGTGCGGTCCGGTGAAAGCCGCGGTCTCGTTGAGGATGGATGAGGATGGATGAGATGCCCTCATCTGGTATGGCTGCTCTTGAGATTACTGCACTAGTTCCTCAGCCAGAGCGATTTACCCTGACAATACCCTATGGACAACCCTATGGAAGTGTAAACGTGTTTCTTGTGACTTATAGACCCCTTTTATAGACTGTGATACTTTGTATCTGTACATTGCCCCCCCCCCCTCCGATATCATACATCTATCTTAATCTTTGGGTCCATGTCCCTGTTTATGCACCAAATCTGCATCTTTTTTCCCTCTATGGGTTTTCAAAGACAGCTGGGACTGGGTGGATAAAGAGCAGCAGGTTTACACATGATTAATGTATAAATATAAAACCGGATTACCAACGTATTCCTGAGATAATCTAGTAGATCCAATGTGCCTGGAACCAATAAGAGAAGTAGAACAGCTCCTTGGGCTAGGTAACACAAACGTATCAGACTTCTTCTCAGATCCCGGGGTAGTAATCCTAAACGCCTTAGACTTTCAATACATTGCTCTGAAAATTATACATAATGTGGGATGCCCCAGAATTAAAAAATAAAGAGAAACCAACATCACCTCTTACAAAACACACTGATAAAAAGTGCAAAGCATTGGCTTGGTCTTCACCCAACGTGTGTCCTTCTGCCTTTGGGTTCAGGATGCAAATGCGTTTCTTTGGTCACAGCACATGGATTCCTTCAGATGTTGGCACTTTTCTGAAATACGCATATTCAGTGCTGGAATCTGGCTCCTGAACCCTTCTCTTCTAGACTTCTAGAATTCCAAAGTGTTGAATGTCCCTTGACTCCATTCTCATAAGTCAGCAAGGCCGAAGGGTGCAGAAGTCCAGTTCCTGCGGCTTTCGTTTCAAGTGACAGTGCTCTCGGGGTAGAGTTACCCCTCCGCCTGCGCTACACCTCAGCTGCCGTCTTTTAAAACCTCGGCCACAGCTTTTGGAGCAGGGTGTCCATTCTCCAGCCTCCCATGTAGGACACGGGTCACCACAGGTCCTCGTGTCTGATGGACGGAGAGCCGCTTGGCAGTCGGTTGCAGGTTGTTCCCAAGGGTCACGGCACCCGACAGATCTGGTCTGTTTCCCGTTTCCGCAGCTCACTGAGCATGGACCCCAGTTCCCAGATGTCCATTGAGACTGGGGCTTAGGTCTTGGAGCTGGGGGAGCCAGACCCGCAAGACTATTGCTTATCGGCTGTCCAAATTTCCCATCTTTCTTTTCCCTGGGTACATAGAAGGAATACCTCAATCTTGGAGGGGTCATTTTACCAACACACAGAACCTCTATGATGAGCGGTTCTTGAATGACGTTGACAGCTTGAAGAGCTTCCACCGCAGTTCCCGTACCGCTGTATTTCAACAGACTCCCCTTGACAGGAATATCTCGCTCCACGGCTGATACAATGTAATTCCCGTTCAACAGATAACGGCCTTGGCTATTCCTTATTGCAAGGTAGTTGTCATCATTAATCAGGCCTTTATAGCCGCGCTGTCGGACATCTAGATTACTGGCGCCAGTTGGAACCGTCACGACAAAGTTATAACCATGTCTGCAAAAAGAAGAACAGCTATGTGTCAGGAAACATCTGGGAAAGACGTTCTACTATAGTTAATAGAATTTGTAAAATGAACGTATGGAATGTGCAGATGGCACCACTGGCAACGCACAAGAGGGTCTTTAACTTGTAATTCATTTCACCTAAGGTTCAATTTAACTTTCCCCCTGACCATGATGAGATCCCAAAGCTCCATTGAAACCGGACTCAAGCGGAAGACGCTACCAACACGGTTTAAGGGGATTTGCCCTGAGTGCCAACTTCCCATTGGTGATGCCAAAAGTATCTTAAGTCAGAAGAATCACTATAAAGAATACTAAGTAATACCCTGATTACACCCACCTATAGAGCATTATCTTTAAGTCGCTGGAAATACCAGCCTATGCCCCACCAAAAGCTCTTCATCCCAAAGTAAATAAATAACGTCGTTTGATTGGTAGTTGAGTATCAGCACCTGAGGTGTACGCTGCCTGGTGAAAAGGGGACTTTGGTGAAGTTTGGGGACATATGTGCGTTTCACCGCAGTTACATCGGAGCAAACCTGGGATACAAAGTAGCAAACACTTGGAAGAGAGGTTTTTATTACATATCACTCACGTCTTCTAAACCTTCTGCTTCATTTGTGTTTTGGGTTCTTTTGAGGTTCTTCATGTTTTTATATTACGGAAAAAGTTCCGGTTGCCAATAAAATAGAGGTTTATTAAAGTTTGTGCTTGTTTAGCTTAAACACGTGTCTCGAAAAAAAAGAATATATATATCAAGAATTATTTTGGAACGCTTACAAGCACATAGGGAACAAAATTCTTGGCAGCGAGAAGATATTGGAAAATGTTTTAGGTTCATATGAAGTGATTTATTTCCACACTAGAATTTCTCTATCATCTTATAGAAGAAAAACAAAAACTACTTCCCAACTCTAACCATCGAAATAAAAGTAATTAGAAACCTTAATAGATCCGATAAGGAGAGGGGGTTGGGGTAAAAAGTCAAACCACCCTCAGGTTCAGCCGCCACTGAAAAACCTTAATACTAACGACGTGGCGTGAGACACATAGGTGGTTAACGGGCACGTTATGGAGGAACGCTTGCCCCTTGGAAATTGGTCTTCCGGATAACGGTTCTGTGTCCTATGGGGCCTATGTGATAGGTCATTTCGTCATCATTCTTTGGAAACGCTAATTGAAATTACAGCCCAATAAACATCTGGAAAAATATGCCTTCTGCAGTTCGCCTTTGAGTCCAACAATCCATCCTTTTCAATTAACGTGCGACAAAGTTCCAGCCTTAAATTAATTCACGGAGTATCAAGAGGTCAGCTCCACGAAGGCATGTGGAGAACGGCTCATCTAGAAGATGGAATGATCTAGTGGATTTACTCACATGGGTTTGGTGAAGAGGCCTGAGACCTTCTTGCAGCTCTTGTTGTCCCCTCCGCACACCCGGCATTTATCAAACTTTTTCTTGGAGCCGAGTTTCCCATCGCAGCCGGCTTTAATGCACTTCCCCTGAACGCACACGGATGTGGAGTCCGGGGAACACGCGGTGCCATCCACCACCTGGACAGAAAGAGGGCACCTCGATTAATGGAATCCGAGAGCTCCCAACAGCCCAGGTGATACATTGTCTCAGAGCTTCGGGAGTTCCAGCCAAGTCTTATTCCCAAAATGTTTTAAGTATCATTTACATGGGATGATTGGAGAGCTTACGCCATATTTTAAGTGAATAATACTTGCATCCTATCAGCAGAAAAATGTAGCCTGACAATGCCAGCGAAAGTAAAACTCTCCTATTGTAAGAATAAAGCCGCTCGTATTATTGCTCTGTCCCCGTGCCAGACATTGTTTGGGATCGGTTCCCTGTCCTCTGACGAACATCGATACCTCATCCTAGCACTGCTGGGAAGCCGAAGCTTCAAAAACTGTTATGTAACAGAGAAAAGCACTTTAAATCACTTAACTCCACCTAATAAAATCACTGAGTAAAACATTAGGATATATTATTATTTTTTGTTACTTAACATGTGTAATAACTATTTCTGTGTTGCACTACAGTTTTGTTGTGTCCGGCTCTCGTAGGGTTTCAAAATTCACCTTGCGATGACCTCACATGTGACCTTTAATATATATAATTATATACAGTATAGATATATAGTTATTGGGTCCCCAATTGTCGCAAGCTGTGCCGCACCATAGGCTGCTTGTACTCATTCCGCACACTCACCTTCGGAGCGAGCACATAGAAGTACCCTGTGCCATTGGCTCGGCAGATAAGCTTGCACTTATCCCTCGGAGAAACGCCTGAATATTTAGGCACCCAGCCCACTGTCGCAGTTAGACGATTTGTACTGTGGTTAAAGCCATTGAAAGATTCACATTGCTCCTCGCGGAAACTTTTCCCTGTTGAGGAGGACAAGGAAGAGATGTTGGCCAAGAGTAGAGAAACCAGTACTTTATTTACCCTTAAAAAGGGTATTTTATATATATATATATATATATATATATATATATATATGGGTCACTTCAAGAGATTTGACCTGGGGTCTCATTTCTATAGGACATGGAAGACAATCTAGAGGAGGGATGGAGTTCATTGGGTAGACCAAGCGGCTCTTATCTTCCATCATATTCCGTATTTTTAATATGATACAAAGTTACTCACCAGTATCAGGGCAGGCATCCAGCGAACACGACCGGTACTTCACTCGCACTCCTTCGCAGTAGGTGCCACCATGGGAGGGCTCCGGGTCATTACACTCCCGCTTGGCTAGTTGGACACCTCCACCACAGGTCCGCGAGCACTGGCCGTATGGGCTCCATTTTCCCCAGTTCCCATCCACCTGGTTTAAAAAATACAAATTGAGGCCAGGGTTCCGTTTCCAGTATTTCCCATAAAATTTAAAAATACATTTTTTCTTCAGAAACGTATAATTTATATGAAAATATGGGGGGGAAATATTCTCTATTTACAATAGTGACTATTTTATGGTCACACATCATCATGAGACCGCAGATACATATTATTATAATTTACAAAGTATTATGGATTTGACAAATAATAAAGCGATGCTGTAGGTAATGACGGTGAATAGCGGGGAATGACAGAGAGATGAGCGGTGGAGAAAGATCTCGCTGGGACTTAGATGTGACGGACGGCTGTCAGACTCTATAAGGCATGAGATGGTGGGGTTCAGGGCTCATTTAAGGGGGAATGAAAGAATGGCTTGGGCTTTGCAGGCATAGAATAAAGAGAACACAAAGTAACACATAAAGTAGCAATAAGGATTAACGACCAAATGCAGCCCATGGATTTTACAAGTTCTGCTTCCCAACATAATGCACGATGTTCAGTTTAAAATGTATTTCAATGGTTAGTAAATCAAGAGAACAAGAAAGCCAGTGGTTGAAGTTAACGATGAAGGAGATCCCAACCGCGTAGCTCCCCTATAATTCAAAGTAACGGCTCTCCAAAGAAATGCGAACAGATGTAAAACCCCAGTCAGAACCTTTTCTTATCAACGTACGCAAATTGAGCACCGAGATTCTGAGAAAGATCTCCACTGTTACCCGAAACGATATATTTCTTCTAACATATAGTTCCACTTAATCACTTTTCCTATGAAATTATAGTAAATAAGCCAAAAAAAAAGTCCCCCGAGACAAAATATTATGTCTTAAAGATCTGTCAGTTGACATTTTTCAGCCTGCTTTCCCTGGAGCCAATTACGCCCGACGGACACTGATAAATAATCCATTATATCTGGCTTTTTCTAGCAATTATAAAACATTGCAAAGATTTAAAAAGATGGCCGATAAGAGGCGAACTGAGAAGAGTTGGCCAGATTTGTGCATGGCTTCTCCATTTTGGCTTTATTTTTGTTGAATAAATCATGACATGGTGTTATATGTCGTGTAGTTGTTGTTCATCAGAGGTTGCATTTGCCAAATTTTTATACCTGCTAAGGAATGGATAATGATTATGTCCTGATATGTAAGACCATAGAATTCAAAAAGGGTGTACTTTCTTTTTCCCATGACTGTATATAAATATAAATATAAATATATATGCACTATGACCTATGATTCTTAGGTGATGATTAGGTTGTGAAACGAGATTTGGTGTTCGTATCTTTCTCTTTCCCATAGAGCTGCATGGCTGTTGTTTTCCTCGTTTATCATGGAAAAGAGTTTAGATTTGGCAAAGAGTAATAAGTTGTAACCGCAGCGATCACGGCGTGCGTCATACGGGGCTGTCGCCGTTATGGTTTCAATTTGACTGCTGCACGGCTCCAACATATGAAATAAATGCTCGGATTAATCAAACACATGAAGGGAGTTTTGTAAACCCTAACCCCCCCCAGCTACAATGTATCAACCTGCCTGGCTTTCCATTGTGATTCGAGGGGTTTCCTTGGAAATGTTTAACCCTTTAATTCCAGAATATACATTTAAGGTCTGTTGGTCATCATCAATAGGCCACCAACATTTTGGCAGATCTATCCGTTTCATTGCCTTGTCATCCAATAAATTCTATCGGACTTCTTCACAGCGCTGCAGAGGGACCCCGATAATATATAGCAGGTAAATTCTACCCCCCTTTCCCCGATCGCCCTCAGGTGACTTATTACCTTGTAGCGATTGGGGTTATGTTTTTCCACACAAACTCCGTTCAGGCAAAACCTTCCATCTCCGCAGCTTGTGCCATCTGCCCATGGGAAGTGGCGGGTCTGGCACACAAACTGCCCCCGTGCTCGGCCCGTGCACCACAGCTTGGTGCAGTACTGCATGTACGGGCACGGCTTGGAGCCCAGGCCAAACGCCAGCTCGCATTGCCGGCTCAGAGGGTATCGGGCACCGGGAAGCTCTTCGGGCAAGGAGATCGGCTTCGCTGGTTCATCCAGAAGACATTCGCCTGCACAAAACAACAAGCGCCATCAGCATCTGGTTAAATATTACAAGCATTTACCGCAGCACCGGAACTCCATCTCATATAAGGGATCAGAATATATACGTGAAATAACATATGTACTAAATCAGACATTTGGAATGAATAACCTCTAAGGCTTCGGATTTATGAAGCAAATTCCCAAATTAAAATCACCCAACGTTTGGCTGTAAATCGCACGAAGCCTGCAACGGGTCAAATTAAAGTGAATTTTGTCTTTTTCTCCCCATTAACCTCCCAGCGCGCTTCTGGGGTCCAGAACGTCCGACATAAACTCTATCGGTGTCAATGACATTGCCACCGATAACACATCGACCGATCGGCCGGCGCTCACTATCTGCGTTCCACAACTATCTCCAAACACTGCTGGTTTCCAGAGAAGCTCCAAATCCCCCCCCCGTTTATCGGCACCGAGTCTCCGCGCAGAGCCAGATTTCATGCTAAGTTTACAAATGCGACCGGAAGCCAAGTATAAACTGTATAAAAAGGCGTCAGAGCCGAGCCAGGGGTCGGGCTAAACCCTTCAGCTGTGGAAATCATTAGGGACCGGGGCCATCTGTCAGAACACCCCACCCGCATCCTGCAGGGACCCCAGACCCGCAGCTGTCGGTATACCCCTGGGTGCAAAACAGATTTCCTATAACCCAGCGCATGCCGAGATACATAATTATCCGGACGGAATACACGAGAATCCCGCTGGGAGAGGTCTGGACTCTGTCGTTCTCAATGCACGACTTGGAAAGAGAGATGAGGATGTGGCCCTCACAGTCTGCCATGGCACAGATCTTACCCCTGGGTGCCTCTGACGGAGCCAGGGGGGGGTAGTTGGATACCTGGATAATTTTAATGGCACTTGGTAGAATTTGTTGCCGGCGAAAACGTTGCTATTATGTTACTTGCCCGGAACAGTCTGTTTCTTGTGATACTTGGCTAGGAAAAAAACGTTCATAAAAATACTTTGTAACCTTTGGATGCTCGCTAACTATACAGAGGATTTTCACATCCTAAAAGAGAGGTCCACGGGGGCCAGTGACTGTCTCAGGGGCCCGTAAAGTCGGAAACCACCGTGATCTCTCTTTTGGAATTCTAAGGCATGAGCAGAGAGAAACGAATCCTCCTTCTCTTCAATCTCCAAACCCCCAAGACTCCGACGGGACGTTTTATATACCAGCGTCGAGAGTCTTATATAGCGTATATGATTCTAAAAGAGAATATTATGGCATATCTCGCTATGTCGCCCCGCTCACCGTGTCCGCTGTCCAGGAAGTCCGTGATGATGGCGGAGCTGCACAAAGACCACGGATGGGCACGGTCGATTTGTATAAGTGTTGGTGACATCATGTGGTTGTCCTTCAGCTTCCCAAATATCTCCTCGCAGGCCTTCACGTTGTCATGGGGCATGTTGAAAACATGACCTTAGAGGAGAAGACAAAGGAAAAGTTAAAGGGGGGGCTCCTCAAATGTCTGCAGCAGTTACAAAAACATTACTTGGACAAGCTGAATTATTGAGTAATTTTGATTTATTCCTTCAATTCCCCCCCCCCCCCCCGTCCCTGCTGAAATCAGGCAAACATGTGTAAAGCATTTGACGGGGGAGGGGAAGGGACATATTTGCGCTAATCTCGAAGAAGCCATTAGGAATGTCAGTGCTGAAGTCTCTGACATGCCTCATGTGTCATCAATTACATCACAAATCAAAGATGACATCGTTTTAACAGATTGGCTCTTCCATCATAACGGCGCAGCGTCTTAGAACCGCGTAGAAATATAACAATTCTTCTTTGTAAAAACAGCTGTTGAAAAGTTTGGGTTTTTTATTACAATAATTAAAATTTAAAAAAAAACACAAATCTAGCTCATTTTGATTTTTGACAACATGATCTTTGATGATGAAAGATATCGTAACTCGAGTTCTGCATTCCTGCCCATTACGTTATCTCTCCTCTGTTGTTAAGTTGCTGATTGTCGCTGATTGCTTCAGGCAGCCACAGGAAGGATGGGAGAGGAGAAGGGAGGGGAATGCTGGCTCTGCCACAGGCTGCCTCCATTCTTGGCGTCCATGCGGAGAACTTTTAAATGAATTATCTCCAAATAGTTAGACTGATTACAGCATAAGCTATAGGCCGGTTTAATGGAATACATATATACTGCATATATATATATATATATATATATATATATAATATTAATTTTTTAATACATATATATATATATACACAACAATTGTACAACTTTAAGCAATATTTCCCGATTTACGAGCAACTCTAAACATAGGAAAACATTTCATACGAGTCGAGATTTATGATTATGTTGAAATTTACGACCGAGCTGCAATTTCCAGCTCCAACACCGGCAGAGGAAGCGAGTCTGACCTCGTCGTAACCGCACCGCTCGCCGGGGCAGAAAGCAAATATTTGGCTGGTGAGCGGCAGCTTCGCGAACACGTCGGGGAAATGGCTCGGCGACTTCTGTAGCCCGGCCAGAATATTGCTTGCCAACAGCAGGTAGAAATATGGCTAAAATATTAATCACGAGGGGGGGGGGTGCAATCTATGCCAGATAAGCAAAGGGCCTCGCTGATCCTAGGACCGCTCATGGGGTCTCTGCAGCCCCCTACTCTGGTGGCCCCATTGCAAGTTTTAGAGCCCGGTGGCTCCATTGCAAGTATGGGGTGGCGCAACGGGAGAGGCATGGGCAGGACGGTGGAACGGGACAGGGTCGAGGGGCTTGTATGATGGCCCCAATTATTTGCACCTCTAAGCAGGAAGCATATGTACAAAATGTAACAAAAAAGCTATAATTCTGAGACAAATGGGAATTCTGGGTGTCCTGCATTGTGAGCAGAAAATGTAATTTTTCTCCAAATAAATAAAAAAATGACAAATCTGCTCCAGCATATGGTTGGGTGGATGTTACAGCCCGTAAACGTTTGTATTTTTTGTGATAAAATAACATTTTGCGGTATTCCCAAATATTTATGTAAACATTCCTCCTCCGTGTCGTCGACGTCTCATTTTTTGACAGCTGTCTGAGCGAAACAATCTAACCCCCCTGGCTTTTTGAGCATTTTATAAGCAGGAAGTTGCTACAAGTCATGACAGGAAGTGAAGAGTGCAAAGGAAAATGGCTGCCCCCAGCTGTCTGAAAAACAGCAAACAGTATTTCAAATGTTTTACGATCTGTCAGGAAATTAAGGATGAAACATATTTGCGAATTATTCCATATTATCGGAGGCATTTTATTTAATCATCAGCTACTCGAGGAAGGGATGGATGAGAAGTATCTGTGACTCTACATTTTCTGCAGTGAATAGGGCTTTTCTGAAATATAATAATATTTTTCGATGTTCTCTTTGTTACCGCTTAGGGCCACATGACCCATGGCTAACTTTACTAATTTTAGGAGGTACAGCACTTAACGTCTAATCCCAGCTTTTTTTGGGAGGCAAACTGGGCTAATTCTGGACACTGAACGGCGGCCAAACCGTCCGACTCCGACCACAAAGAACCAGGATGAACGAAAAAGGCAAACAAGTAATTTAACCGTTTTGAGAATCCTTTCCATTTTCCTTCTACATTTTTTGTGCTTTCCTTTAATTTAACATTTTTGTTTAGGGCCACGTTTTAGGTTTTTATGTTATTTTAGTTGTAACATTTGCTCTGTTTCACCTTCTCTGCAATTAGTTTTATACTGTATGGTAACACTGTTATGGTTAGATGGATTCTGGCGTGTTTGGCGTGTCTGGCGTGTTTAGCGTGTCTGGTGTGTCTGGCGTGTTTAGCGTGTCTGGCGTGTTTAGCGTGTCTGGCGTGTTTAGCGTGTCTGGCGTGTTTGGCGTGTCTGATGCGTGACACGACACTCACCGAGCTCATGCGCCGTGGTGAAGGCAGAAGGAAGCCCATCATCTTCTATCACAGAGCAGCTGCGTCGGGGATCACACATGGTACCCACGTCCGCCATTCCAAGCGTGTCACACGTGGAGGCGCCGCACAGATCCTGCGTGAACCAGAATAACATATCAGCATACGAGACATGTGAATCTACCCCAAAAAAAGATAATAAAGTTAAGCACGGAAAAGTCGTAAACGCGGGGCAAGAACATCCAATTGGTTACTATGGCAACTGCATCACTTTCCACCAGACTTGTTCTGTTCACTTAGCTCTCTAATGTCTCACCCTTTTAAAATATATTAAAAAGACATGTAAGTAACAAATATGCCCTGAAGGACCCAAAATCACAAACAATGGGAAATTGGAAATGCACAATTTTGACATTCATCAATATTATAGAACATAAACTATTTTAAAGAGGCTCTCCGTCTTTCCAAGGAGGCTTCAGATTTCCGAGCGCCTGCGTTTCGTTTTACTGCACCTCGCAGATGTTCCGGATCACTTTCTGAAGATGTCGTTTCTGTTCGAGTTCAACGTTCTTCATATTTGGTAAATTTACCGTTTTCTGTTTAGAAACGGATGACCCTTAAAATGCTTTTATCTTACAAACTCCATAAATACCCAACTGGTCTAAAATAACCCCAGAATATTGGGCTGCTAAAAAAAAACTAAAAAAAAAGTTAACCTTTATCAAAGAAAAAAATGTTTGTTAGTTTTCTTTGTTTTTTTTCAATACAGAAGGATTATGATGATGATTATTATTGTTATTATTATGATTGTTATTATTATGATTGTTATTATTGTTATTATTATTATGATTTTATATTATTATGATTATTATCTTTTATTTATAGCGTCAACACTTCCTGCAGCGCTTCTTGCAGTCCCTACATTCAAAGGGTCTGACAAAACTAGAACTAAAGGACTAAGACTACCCAATACATTAGGGAGAGGTCTCGGCTCGCAGGCTTACAATCTAAAGTACATTGTTTTCTGCATTCCACCATAACCTTACTCCGCCACCTGCCCAAATCACCGCTTGTTGACTATGTTACCCTCTTCTACAGCTTGACCCCTCCAGCAGTGATCGGCCTTTACCCCCCTCCATCTTTACAGCATTTATAAATGTCCTCCTTTTGACCTTCCTGACCCACCTTGTAGCACTTTAACTGCCCCCTCCCCAAATACAGCACATTCTTCTTTGTACAAGGGAAGCAAGACCCCCCCCCTATAAACAGGATAGGACAGGGCTGGATGATCCTGCACCCTGTATTAAGTCAATTGCCCTCCATAACAAAATACTTAACACTTTGTATGCCAGAGAAATAAGCAAATCATTCAAGGGGTTAAAATGTTACCATAATATAAAAAAACCTAGATCGGCCCCATTCGGCCCCCGTCTAGTCGCCCGTTTCTCCTGCTGTAAAGACTCAAACCTTAATCAGTCGTTGGTCTCATCTCAGATTCAGGAGCCGGATGTCTATCCCATGCATGTTTAATACCCTCACTGTATTACCCTCTACCACCTCTGCTGGGAGGCCGTTCACCATATTTCATTGCTGCATTATTGAGCTGCTTCCCTGTTCTGTTCTCCTGTTTACTGGACTATTATTTTCTAGGTAAACGGTGTTATGGCTGCTGCGTCGATGAGAAGCCCTTTTTGTAGCACAAATTATGTGTTAAAAAATATAAACTTCAATAAAATGACTAGAAAAATCAGAAACATGATTAATGCCATTAATTAAGCAAATCTTCTAGATTGTAAGTTCTTGTGCAAAGTCAAACTACTACTTGTTATGTGCTGTCTACTCATTGTACAGCGCTACTGAATATGATGGCGCTATATAAAACAATAAATAATATTAATAATTCCTGAAAGGTTTTTGGGGCCAGAAGCCCTCATTTTGGGCCGTAAATGTCTTGTTACAGGATCGCAGAGGCTTTCGAGCTGCTGTGATGAGTGACAAGCGGAGAAATCAGGAACCTTCACTCAAAAGCCTCTAAAGAACATAATTAATTAATTGTCTTAAATGCCGTTTAGAGGTTCCGGCCTCCTATCCATCACTATTTAGCACTTTTAGGATTCCTAGAACTTATGACATCATCATACTCTCAACTGGTAAGCCATAATTCACAACCCAAGTGATGCGATGCGGCTGAAGGACAGATACAAAGGGGTTGATTTAACATCATGGGGGCTGCCTCTCCAAAAAAAAGTTACGGCAAAACTATTTGATAGGCACCTTGGAATTCTGAAAATACCTTTAAAAAAAAAATTGCTATATTTCACCCAGATTTATATGCAACTTGTGGAATTTGCGTAAAAGAGAAATTTTAAATTTAAGCGCATGAAATGGCCTCAACCGTAGTAATGATTGGTAAAATTTATTTCCAGAGGAATCTTTTTATCACTGATTCGATTTATGCGATAAAAGCGCCTTATTTCATGGGAATCCGGCGCGCGCTAGATTATTTCTGATACCGGGATTCTAAAATCCTTTCAATCTGTTTAGTGTCTCTCTTTTTTTTTTTTCCCATTCCGGCGCTTGTGGATAAAGTTAATGTTTAGGCAAAAAAAATAACCCAACAAAAACTGTGGCAGGACAGATCGGACAGAATTAGCATAAAACATGTAGTGAAAAAAAAACAGAGTAGAAAAAAAAACAGAGAATCCGCGTTACTCTATGTATCCAGCGGTTGCCGAGCACACGTAGTAAGGCAAGTGGATGTGGGCCACCAGCCGCCGCCCACCCGGCCCAACCAGCCCCTGGGTAATTAAATATTAAGAACATACAGAGGCTTATAGAAGGTTTAATCATACGCGGGGCGGAACGCTACTGAGTTTATTAGCTGCGTAGAGCTGTTATGGCAAATACCCCTTAGGGGGTAAAGCAGACCGATCTGAATATTTGGGGTAACGTGTTTCTCTATGGGATTTTGGGTCGACGCAAGCGCATGCACGAGATATGCCCCTCGCGCTGTGACGCGCACCATGGGGGGGGTGGGGTCGCTTTTCCGGTGACCCTTGATTGACTGGGAGGGGGGATTAGTTTTTAAGTGAAAAATGCATCATTGTGACAGGGGTCTGTGGGGCGGACAGGTAGAGACGCAGCTCCCTGACAGGGCCTGTCACTCACGCGGCTGAGCCCCCGCCCTCCCCTCTCGGCCCCTCTCGGCCCCTCTCGGCCCCTCTGTCAGCGCTCTCCCCACACCTCCACCTCCACATTCAATCTGTGCAAAAGCTGTGGGCTGAGAAAGGGTTATTTCTGTACTCCCTAAACCCCAGAACACAAAATGACTCGTTTCCAAGACAACCTAGCGTTGTGAGTTAACCCTTTCGGAGCCAGCGGTTATGATTTGGTCTTGATTAATATATTTCTTTCTTCACCCCACTGTTACCCACAATAATGAGATGATGTCAGTTAATACCTCGAAGCGGAGAGCAAACCTGTCAGCTTGAAACATTATATATTTATTATTAGAATGCAGAAAATTGGGTTTTTTACATTGTGTAGAAGTTTCTAAAATATTAACCCAATAAAATTCTATTGGATTTACCTTTTCTTGCTTGGCAGGCAAGTTGCAACATTTTATTATTATTGCTGTTGTTATTATTATTATTATTATGTTATTTAAATTATTACCATAATAATAATAATATAATTGTTACTATATTTTTAATACTGTAGAACCGTTACAAGCACATAGAGGTCTTCAAAGGGTTAAAGAATGTTTTGGTTTGTAAAGACATTCTAATATTAACAGTAAGACGAATCGCCCGTTACAATAACCTCTTCTCTCTCTTCTGAGTGCGAGTGCAAACATATTAAAGGGCCGGCGCACTCGCAGGGATAATCTGGGGGGTTTTACTAGTGTTTAGAGATGAGATTAGCAAATTCCTGACAATCACGG
Source organism: Spea multiplicata (assembly GCA_009364415.1). Lineage (NCBI taxonomy): Eukaryota > Metazoa > Chordata > Amphibia > Anura > Pelobatidae > Spea > Spea multiplicata. Next base: position 10,528,051 of record VKOC01000007.1, read on the forward strand.
CTGGTCTGGAGCGATAAGGAGAAGCGGGAGAAGAAAACACAGAGCGGAAAGACAGCTACGCGCGGGATTATATGTGCTGAGCAAAAGGAAAGGACACGGATTGTGGGGATTGTAGTCCAATGGCAGCTGGAGGGACACAGTGCGTCCTGTTTGGCAGCGATACATGGGCTGTTGTCTGTAACAGTCTAACTGAATGAAAGGTCGAGGATTGTAGGAATTGTAGTCATTTGACAGCTGGAGGGACACCGTTTCTCAGCCATTATCTGGACGCAGAACACGCTGTTTGCCCGGGGTACATGTGCTCCTGTCTGTAACAGTCTCACAATCACACTTTGTTTCTTTTGCTGATGACAGTAAGATGGCACGAGGCCCAACACCTGCGCGGCCACAGTGACCCAAAACACACAGAGCCGCCGGCACAAGCAGAATCTGCTTTCTTGGTTATTTTACATTAGATCTGAAAAGAAAAGTCCACATTCCGTCACAGAACGCTACGAATTAAGGGTATAAACGTAGCATGACTGGGGAAGCATTTTCCTTTGACATCATTCACATCCTGCTGCTTCTTACAGCTGCCTCCTGTTCAGAGCATTGCAGGAAGTGCTCAAAAGACCAGGCGCAACTGAAAACTGTGCCCCCCCACATGCCCGTGCGGCTAAAGAACTCAAACTGTTTATATATAATTATTATAATAATAATAATTCATGGCATTTTGGTTATGGTTGTAAGTGGCCCAAATGTATATAAAATATTGTAGCCAAGGTTTGGCCGATGGTTAATGCCCAATTGTGTATTTCTCCAATAGGAAAGGACTTTAGAAAATGTATATATATATATCTATATATATATATATATACACACCACACACCGGGTATATATTATATATATACCATACACACACACACACCGGTATATATATATATATATACATACACACACACACACCGGTATAGATATATATATATACATACACACACACACACCGGTATATATATATATATTGTAGAGCTTCAAGTGGCTGATTATAACCTCCTCTGTTTTTTGTTCCACCAAACCCCTGGAGGAATTCATTCAAGTGCTTAAATAGCTCGGTCTTTAAACTCTTTAAATAGCCGATACGCTCAAAAAAGAAACAGAATCCTATGGAGTGCAAACCCTTCAGAAATCAACCCTCTGTTCATCCAGAAAAACCCAAACAACAAAAAAAGACCTTAAAAGCCAAAGTGGAGGAAAAAGAAAGAAAATCCTTTTCATTTAAACATTTTAACAATCCCTAAAGAGAAAGAATTGAACCGAGAAAGACCTCTCTTATCTGCCCATTGTCTCGGGGTCTGGGTTACAATAACCAGCAATGGTTCGGGGAAATGACCTCGAAATCCGATCAAAGAAGATCACCCCCTGTGGGAATTCTCATAGAAAGTCAACCACACGTAACGCAAACATTGTATCAAGTGATGCCTTCCTATAAAAAATATGCCTTTTTGTAATAAATGCATAAAAAGTAAGATTTTTTCAATTCAATTCTGACATAAATCCCTTGTTTTGGAAATACACAAAATATCAGGTTTTCTACTCTTTTTAGCAGACAGACACGTCGCGTTTCTCACGGTTACGACTCCATTAGCCGGATTGTTGCGCTGATTACAGAGACGGAATTCTGATTTCATTTTTCATCGTCTATAATGTTGCCATAATTCAGATAAATGAAGACAGCAATCGCCAATCCCCCGGACCCCCGACACGTCCCGGCAGTCTGGGAACAGGACCTTCTCTGTCAGGGGGAGAGGAACTGAGGAGGAACTGGAGTAGGACCCACAGGGGGCTTTATACACCCTGATAGCGCTCCCTGCTTGTGTGATCGGCCCTCGCTCTCTGCATTGTGGTTCAGGCACCCTTGGAGTTACAGCCCCCGGCGATGGAGGACAAGACTCGAATTTTGGGGGATTTGGGTTTTTAGAGGGTGTCCGAGGCTCCGACTCCCTGCTGTTTATTCTTCTGGGAATTCCCGGAATGTTTGGTTCCTTAAAAACTGTCCCCCTGCAGCTATTTCAGGAATAATTTCATTCGCTCTCTCCTTTCCTCCCCAAAACTCCCAGAAGAGCGATAGAAATCCTTAAACCTCGATATGAAAGGACTTTGAAGATACAAAGTTACAACCGCGGAGCCAACCGCCGATTCACACAAACTGGATGTCGAAAATCGCTAGCGATACCTGATCTGTTACTCTGGGTGTATTTCTTACTCCTCTCGCCTGATTCCTGCACCAGTTAAGACATTAAAAAGTTCATTAAAAATGCTGGGGAGATTATGTTTTATCTCTAGATTGTAAGCTCCTTTGAGCCGGGCTCTGCTTACCTGTTGTTTCTCTAAGTCACATTATTAATAATAGCACACATTGTACAGCGCTATGGAATATGACGCCGCTATATAAAACAATAGATAATAATAAAGATAAGATTCGTAATTAAAGTGAATCGGACAAAATCCCCCGTTTGCTTTACAGTACTTAAATTTGAGGCTATTTGTCGAAAAAACGTTACTGTCCTTTTCAGCCTCAGGGATCGCTTGCGGGGTTGGAATTACGGCCGATCCGAATATAAAACCGTTATTTGGGTGGAATTGCAGGAAATTTAGAGCAGAGAATCATCGACCCATAACGGAGGACTTCTCTGCTGGGAACCGGCGCCTGAGACCAACTACGGACTGGCTATAGAAACATATTATATACTACATATATACTACCTATATACTACATATATACTACCTATATACTACCTATATACTACCTATATACTACATATATACTACCTATATACTACCTATATACTACATATACACTATCTATACACTACCTATATACTACCTATATACTACATATATACTACCTATATACTACATATATA
>VKOC01000007.1:10548002-10564029 GCA_009364415.1 Spea multiplicata
GTTTGGGTCCCACCGGGTCATTAAGACCTAGCACCCTATTGAAGCTGATTTGTCAACTTCCATCTAAAACAGTAACCCCATTCCAGGTAATTTTCCTCTTTAACATATAAATCGTTAGAACTTCCGCGCTTTTGGACAACTTTGGATTGACCTCAATAATATTTGCTTTATTGGCAAGAATTTGTTAACCCTTTGCGTGCCGGTTGGCTCTCCGCAGAGAATAAGAGATCGCCTGTCCCAGAAATCGGCTCTCGTTTTCCATCGTCGGGAGAACCCTCGACTGCCCCCCCCCCACGCAGCTATGTGTAAAAGGTCAGAGGGCAGGAGTCCTACCGTCCGTCCACGCGCTGGGGTGGATGTGGACACCGGGCTCTTTGAGTGCAGGTCACGGAGTGTCAGCGATTCATGAAAGAGCCACTCAGCGTATAATGACAGCAATTAGCGCTTCTGTCCCACGCAAACTGTAACGAGTCACACAAAACGCATTGTGCAGGAAGAGCAGCGACACCGCGGAGCCATAACAGGCCCTTGTTTGAGAGAAGAATTCTGCATCTGATCCCGTGTTGTAGCGAAGGACACGTCGGTCTCCCTGACGCACGCTTAGACCCGCGCTAAAGGTCTTCTTCAGGATTCAAACATAAGAGGGAAAAGTGGGAGCGTCGGGAGGGGGGGGAATACAGAGGTTTGGGCCGAATTCCATGTAACAAATAAATAAAATAAACCCAGAACCTGCCGGCAGATCGGCCCCATCCGGCCCCCGTCCAGTCACCCGCCTCTCCTGCTGTAAAGACTCAAACCTTAATCAGTCGTTGGTCTCGTCTTAGATTCAGGAGCCATATGTTTATCCCATGCATGTTTAATCCCCTCACTGTATTACCCTCTACCACCTTTGCTGGGAGGATGCTCCATATAGCTACCACCTTGAAAACCCAAATCTAAAATCACAGAGTGCCCGTAACAGCCAGCATAACATAGCAGCATCCCGCAGGGTGACCATAAAGACGCGCTGCTCAGCAACAGAGGGAGATGGAGCTATTTGTCCAGCGGTCGCCGTCTGCTTTTATTCAAATTTATTGCATAAAAGTCCGAAGAATAATAATAACGCGGCGGCCATAAAAATGTTCCAATAAATTCACATTACAATCCGTCTGTCCACCGCCGCTCTCCAAAAACCTCATATCTGAAATATTTACCATATCTTTACAAGCCGGGAGCGGCTCTTTCTTATGGGAAAAACTACTAAACGTATTTCATTTAAACTGGAGCCCAATGAGACCTCCGCATTCTACGTTCACAAACCTAAAGGCATCTGTTGATCATTTCCCATATTCTAGACGGCATGTGAATAATAACATTGTATATATATATATATACACACTGACACTCACACTGACACTCACACTCACACTGACACTCACACTGACACTCACACACTACCATTCATAGATTTGGGGTCAGTTAGAAATTTCCTTGATTTTGTCCATTAAAATAACATTACAGGGACTATACATCCACAGAGGCCTTTATCACTCCCATCACTCCTGTGTCCCAATGGCCCTTTATCACTCCCATCACTCCTGTGTCCCAATGGCCCTTTATTCAACGTCCCAGTCACTCCTTTATCACTCCCATCACTCCTGGGTTCCAATGGCAATTATGTTACAGCCAGAAATTTCCCTTTTTCCTGTGAAAACAGCAAAGTGACCCCAAACTGTAGTGGCATTAAATATAAATATATGTTTTCTGTCTTATAGCTGGGGGGGAAGGGAAAAGGACGAATACATAGGGAGCCGCACAGTCATGTAAAGAGACCTCTCTGCGCATGGTGGGGGTCTCTTTTAATCCTTCCCCGGTGGTACTGAAGATTTTGAAATGAGATCACGGAGATGCGGCCAGGTCCCACACGTCGGGGCGGCGGATCCGCATGTGATCTTGTTTATGACCTCGCTCTTAAGAGACCCAAAACAGGTTTAGGACTCACGTGAGTGGGCTTGGCGGAGACCCCCATCCCCACTCGCAGATCCCAGGATGTCTGGATGTCACCCTTCCCACATCTGACAAGCAAAGAGCAGAATAGCAAACAGATGCCGGGAAATCGATCCACAAATAACAGAAAACATCTTGAAACGTTAACCTGTTACTGCCCAGCGTCTCTTACGAGTTAACCCCTCGGGGGGTATTTGCCGGCAGCTGCCATTGATTGGGAGATTCCGGGAGTTGTATTCCTCCCATTGCTGGGGTTTACAAAGCGATCCTGCAGCTTTAAGGCCAGCAGCGGATGTGTCGGCCCACCGCAGGGCCTGATCTGCTGCTGGAGAGGCAGTATCAGTAAGTATGTGGCCCCTTTCCCATACGATATGTGATGGGGAGGAATAATATGCAATCTGTTGTCGTAATAAATCTTAGAGCGCAGACTGATGATAAAACTCATCAAGATCTTAAAAGTGAAAGAATTACCCGACGCATTTCACTGGATAATGATTATGTATGAAAAGTTCTGCTCTGGCACAAAGTTTGAAAAGTTGTCGAGTCACCATAGCAACCAATAGAATGATGATGATGATTGGACCATTCCATCAGCACTTTTACATAGAAACCTAGATCCTGGCAGCAAATCGGCCCCATTCGGCCCAACAAGTCACCTTTTTTTCCTGCTGTAAAGATTCGTAATCGGTCTCGTCTGAGATTCGCTATGTCTATCACATGCGTGTTTAATCCCCTCACTGTATTACCCTCTACCACCTCTGCTGGGAGGCTGTTCCATTTCTCTACCACCCTCTCAACAAAGTAAACTTTCTTTGATTATATCTGAAAGACTTTAAAGTCTTTGCCCCAGACATTTTATACAAAATCTGGTACGTTGAGTATCACTAAGGTCATTAGGACCATCTATTTGTAGATTTTATGGCTTTCCCATTCTTTTTGAGCAATAAAACTATTTTGATTTCTTGAGGATTCTGGCGATTTTTTTGTTTCTTTGATTGTCCCGGAATCATTAGCCTTGATCTGCTGTTTCGCCATAGTCTGTGTCTGGATCTGTTGACATTCTTATCTCAGCGGAGGTTAATTCTTTATATCGGCATCCGTGAGATGGATTGGGAAATAAAGATGGGTTAACGACTTGTCCTAATTCCCCGCATTTCAGCCCGTTTCTGTAATGCATCGTTAATTAGACACAGATGTGACTCATTTCATTCCTTCTTCCCTATTGCGCTGGAACAAAAGCATTGTTACCGGTCTGCATGCTACGCTAATGATACGGGTAACAGCCTCGAACCACTGATGGGTAGCTCTTGGGCACAGAACGCTGGGTAGAAGCTGTTGGGTGATACAAGCCTGCCACCTAGTGGTGATATTAGGGCATTTATGGTTATTCAACGTGGTGAATGGCTCCATCGTGTGGCCACCTGTAGAGTTGCACCTCTCTGTTGGTTCTCCGCTTTGGTCTTTGAGTGTTACCCCCAGGATCAGTAAAGCCCCCGGCCCTCAAGTCTTTCCAGTCTATCTGAAAATCCCATAGGCGGTCCACCCATTCCTTAGGGAAGGGGACCATCTTAAATCCCATCTAAAATCCCATCAATTGTTTTAAGAGGGGTTGGCCTTCGCTTTGTGATAGCAGGTGGACCATAGACCTCTGCATTTACCAGAAGACCCCCCCATTGATTAATGTTTAGTAATTAGACCAAAAAAATATTTCTTTCATTCTTTGTAAAATGTTGTAACAAAAAAAGAAGAAGTATGGGAGCTTGGGACGGGTGCTCAAAATGCCCAAAATGCCCAAAGTCCAATAAGCTCCATTGGGTGAAATGCTTTATTAAAATAATCATATTTAGTTAATAACCAGCTGAGTGCTATAAATGCATTTTTCCATCACTTTGAAATATATTTGGGTTGTGACTCCATTATAAATCCCCCCAGTGTATCTCTTCTCAGTAAGTATAGAACCATTTCCTAAAATTCCAGTTCGGAAGCTCCATTGGCTTCGGGGGCCGAGTAATATCATGCTAAATAATACACGGCACCGGTCAAACCCCACAGATCTTATTATTCTGCTGCCGATGCCTAATGCAGTTGGCCAAGTTCCCGGCCGGGGGTTCATCAATGCCCTTTCCGGCTGCCGAGGTCTCCCCAGAAACATTAGAAACGTATGGTGGGCCTCATCAGTCACAGGATTGCAGAGACCACAATCCCCCCCCCAACCTCTCTTTGGGAGTTCATCTCCGACCTCCACTCCTTGCAACATGACCCCTGAGATAATAGACACACAAATGCCCCTCTCCGCTGGGCTCCTAGGGTTTGCAATCACTGATAAGATTTTAAGGGGTCCTAACAATAAACATAGAAACCCAGAACCTGCCGGCCCCCGTCTAGTCGCCAGTTTCTCCTGCTGTAAAGACTCAAACCTTAATCAGTCTTTGGTCTCGTCTTAGATTCAGGAGCCGTCTGTCTATCCCATCCATGTTTAATACCCTCACTGTATTACCCTCTACCACTTCTGCTGGGAGGCTGTTCCAGCCTGGGTTATATGCCTGTGAGTCATTTTAAGTAATAAACATATTCTCCTTTTCCTCTTCACCCAGTCGTCCTCAGGACTCGTGGTACGCAGTGAATGTTTGTTAACCCTTCCAAAGCAATATCTGCCACCCAGCTTTCAAACCCTACAGCTGCCAGGTCGATTCCCTGCTGTGGAAAGGGTTAAGCCCTCGCCTTGGTAACCATCAGCCCTCTGCGGGATATTCGCTTTCACTGAATGTCAGCTCTTTGACGCAGCGATGGCCGATGCCCTCATTTTGACGTTGGCTCTGTCGCTTACCATACATTGGAGACGACGGTTTGCTGGTTGCTATAGAAACCCGCTGCCGGCTGGAGGCTTTAAAGCCATGGCCTGTCTCCATGACACAGGCCCAGCCTGGCCTTAAAGCTCCCAGACTTCGACCACCTCGACTGCGTTTAATCGCATCCATCTCCTCAGCCCGTCTCGGTGGAAGCCTTCACTCTCCCGCAGCCGTGGCTTAATTGCCTGCTCTGCGGGTATTTACCTGACACGGTGATTGAGCGAAGCGGCTTTTGTTCCATCGCCAAGCGTGACAATCGCTATAAAAGGCCCTGTGTTTAGCGGGACGAGGTCAAGGATCGGAGGGCACCTTGTACACACGAAGTACAATGAGCAGGAAAAGACCACTTGCTATTGAGTCGAGATAATCCACAGCTGCTTATTAGAAGCCTCCTGAGATGTTGTGGGGGTTCCCACAGCCTGGGACCGGTGTGAAGGATTCGGCCCTTCAGTTAATGGACAGCGGGAAAGAAAAGCTCTCTTTGATGTCATTGTTTGAAGATTGAAGGCAGAGACGTTTATGAAGAGCCCTCCCGGAGAATGAAGTCGCACTCACTCCGAGGACGTTCTCATGGACATCAGCAGAACATCAAACCGAATCTGCCCAGATTCATTTCTAGATACATTGTTACCCAGAGGGAATATTATAGAACCAAACCAACCAAACGCTACATACATTATCTATGGAATATTATAGAACCTTAAACCAAATCTAGATACATTGTTATCTGGATGGAATATTATAGAACCAAACCAACCAAACGCTACATACATTATCTATGGAATATTATAGAACCAAACCAACCAAACGCTACATACATTATCTAGAGGGAATATTATAGAACCTTAAACCAAATCTAGATACATTGTTATCTGGATGGATTATTATAGAACGTCCAACCAACGCTACATACATTATCTAGAGGGAATATTATAGAATCTTAAACCACATCTAGATACATTGTTATCTGGATGGAATATTACTGGACGACCAGCAGACTCCTCTTCTTCCATTTCTAGAACGGAATTTCTTAGCAATCAGCCCGGCTTTTTCCCCATCAGATTATTGAAACACAAAAGCGGGACCCCTTTGTATTTATATTAAAAAGTAGTTTAAGCATTCAAATCCTTTACGAATATTAAGGGAAAAATAAAGATCTGAAAATGAGCGCCGAACAAAACGTTCTTAAGGATTCTTCCAGTCCTTGAACATTTAAGGGGCCAAGATGTCCAGGATGAGCTAGAAGTTAAATGACCGGTACCATTAGACGTCACCCAAATCCACATCACAAAGCCGGCGGCCCGGGGCAACAATCTAACATCATAACACCGTGCGATTTATAGATAACGGACCGCTATACATTACGCGCTTCTAGTCTTTGAGGATTTATTGCGTAATTATTGGAGTCTTTGCATTCTCTCTGTGCTGGAAATAAACATTTGGAATCTTCTGCTTTAATGGATTAATAAGTGGAAGTTATTAATATTTTTCTATTGTTTATCGTTTCCAGTCATGTATATTTTTATTTTACAGTCTTAGGGCTATAATTAAGCTTCGTGCGTAGAAGGACCTGCTTCCCGTCATATAAAACAGTCATTGAATAGCTACACGGAACATATTTTCCCAACGCGCTCGCGGAGAGATGCAAATACTTGGACGGTCTTTGACGTCTGTTCGCGCGAATGGCGGTTTGGGGGTGACCCGGGTCGCGGTCTATGAGCCAGGCGCGAGTGTTCACCGTCCCGGACGCCCTCGTTAATGATCTCGGGCCTGAATGGAAGCAAATCTCCGCAACAACGTCCCAACGTCTAGTGGAGAGGATCGTGGCAGCGCTGGGCGACCGCGCTCCGTATTAATGCTCTTGATATTGAGGTTCTACAGGCAGGTGTCCATCCATATACCTTTGGCCATGAGGGTGGACCTGCTGATGGCGCTTCTTTCGCTAAGATGTTTTTCTAGGTTTGAAAAAAATAGTTTATTAGCAATCGCGGCTGTAAAATAAAACGCAATCTTCCTGCATTCTGAAATGATTTTTATAGTGAAAGGTGGAAGAGAGCGGAAATAATTGGCCACTAATTACATTTTCCACGTCAGAGAGATAAAACCCAATAAACGACATTACAAAGAGACGCAGACATTCATATTTTATTTCACAAGGTTTGTGGCACAAACAAAATAAATTACTACATCTGCCCAAGAGCTCACAATCTATTTTTTCTATCACCGGAAACGACATGGCGTAGGGGTTAGTGGGTTCTGCCCGTGCCGTCAGTGTACTTACCCGACGTGCCACGCAGCTCAGCGGAAGGGGTATACCTGTGCAATATAACACTATACAGGATAAATTAACCTCTCAGGCGCTGGAAAGAAGCAGGAAAACCCCGTCAGCCGGCCAAATAAATAACAAGAAGGGATTCAGTATATAACAGCTTTATATATTTAACCCTTTGAAAGCCATGTGGGTCAGACACGCGCATGTCAAAGTTTACCAGCTTGGTCTGCCAGCGTGCAGGGCTCCTAAAATACAGTAATGACCTTTATCATGTAGTAGCCGTCACCCCGGCTGCTTTGTTCGGCAGCGTCCTGCGTTAACGAGCGTCCGACAGTATGTTTGCGTTCTCTTTATAAGGAAGAACCCTCTGCGCGAGGCAATTAAAGTCCCCGTTATGTCCCCAGAAGTGAATCGGCGACCCATTACCTCTCAGCTCTCCCCCTTTGGGGGTCCATTCAGCCCCGAATTCAACTTTACACCCTCCCGGACAGCTTACTTCAGAACCGAAACCAGCACCGGCCGAGACAAAGCTGTTAAAATGACTGTTTACTGAGGTCCGGCGGATCTTTATAGGGGGACGCAACAGTGAACACGGTGCCCAGAAACACACAGAACCCCCCCAGCAAAAGCGGCAGACGCCACAATCTATGAACAGATGCAAACCTGGAACACATTTACTCCCCGCCGCGCCCCGGGACCCGTGTAACAAGTTGTGCAACAACATCAAATGGTTTCCAGAACATGCTTGCAATAACAATCTATATTTTTTATTCCATTAAAAAGGTTTATAAATAAAACATTAATCACGATATTTAAAAATCTTAAGTATTCCGCTTTACAGATACGCGGTTTAAAAGCTTTCCTCCGGTGAATGAAAGCGCTGCGTCCGTTAAAACATCTAAAACGCGAACGAAGGAACAGATACCGGTGACAGAACGCGGGCTCCTGCTCGAGGGCCACAAACAAATAGCTTAATGCATTTTTAATTGAGACGCTCAGCTTAACATTGGGGTCCGTTTGCAGCCCTTGAGTTGTGAATCCCCGATCTACTAAATGGGTGAGGAGCGAGGTGAGGATCCGCTAACGAACTTTTCATCCGTTTGCGCTACAGAAATATTTGTATTTTAAGCTTTTTCTTTTTTCTGTTCCGTGCCGCCCGACATCACTAAAATCTTACGATTCTCCACAAAGAATATTTGCTTTACTATTACTGTTAAAAACACAGGGGGCTGTCACTAAAATACTTAAAGAGCCGTTACTGCATTTCATTAATAGCTTAACTCACATTAAAAATAAAATAAGAACAGGTAGGAACGGCGACCGTCGAGCAGCGCCCCCGATCGGAGCGTTCCGGGAGAAACGGGGGGCGCGGGAACTGCGGAACATGCGTTTTATTTGAATGTTGTGTCTTACAAAATTATGTCATGTTTAACCCCATGAAAGCCGACAAGCTCTTCTAGAAGCTGACATATAAAATGTGATGAACGCTGAGGCTTTTCCCTGCACATGGGGGCATGTTGGGGTGGGGGGTGTATCGGGTGCAGTGTTGGAATGGGTGCTTTGTGCAGATACAGTGTAGCCGGATTTGTGATGCTATTTGCAGATTGTTGTTGTGTTTGTGCGTGGAATACATCGGTGTTTATACATCGCAGGTCGGAAAGAATCATGTGCAAAACTTAAATACATTGGAATGAACGTGCCGTCGTCGTATACGTGAATGTGCCGATCTCTTGCTTTGTGGACACCGGCATCAGCGTGATAACACAGGTCCCACTCAGACACAGAAGGGGGCTGCCGGTCTATTAGAAGACCCCCCCGTTACAGGGTCGCGCAGGGTCGCTGCCAGGAGAGGACATCCGAAAGATGAAAACCTTAAAAGTTTCACAAGGCGCTGCAGACCGTGAGTAAAGCCGCAGGGAAGGGCCGCTGGACGCGTCTCCCAACAGCCACGCGGGGGTTAATGCCTCTTATCAATACCGGCAACACATGGGGTTAATACTTGCATGGAGGATATGGGGTACATTTCCAGCCACATATTATATTCCTTCAGTACTCTGGTACTTCCAGCCCCAGCATCAGCTGCCCTTCTGCCCCAGCTCTCTCCTTCGGGGATCCGACGTAAGGAGGATATTCCCCTCCGGCGAGGAATCCGAGGTCACCCCTTCCAGGAGAATGTCCCAAATGCAATAAATTAAATGCCTGAAGGAAAGGAGAGTTTTTAGGAGTCATATTTTTACTTCAAAAGACGAATCTGCCCCCTAAACCATTCACATAAAGATCATTCGGCTGGTGGCTTCTCCATACCTGTTAATCTGGGGGTGCTGGAGCGAGTCGAGCACCGAGTGCCAGGCCTGCTCATATTTCTGCCTCCCCAGGATTCCCGGCACCAGATCTACGGGAGAGAGAGACGGACCCTGTGAGGTCTCAGTCCATAGGGGTCCCCGGCGGCTCCAGAAAGGTGACGGCGCTCACCTGGTAAAATACCCATAAGGCTTTGCAGGGCCTGGTTGTGAGCCGCATCCTTTTGCTCCTGAGTCCTCGCCGGCCGGGGATGGCTGCGAAGGGCACCTCCAGGCCAGATGGCTTGTTGCAGCAAACGCAGGTACAGAGCCCATCGCTGCATGCAGGTGATGTTTGAGACCTCGACCTCCAACCACCTGCAGGAGAGGAGCCGTCAAACGCACAAAGGTTATAGCTGTGTGCGGTCAGTAATGTTGTGATACAGGTAGAAAGCACGGGATACAATATATAAAAGGATACAGTGCCTTGGACATGCACAGCGACAGCACAAAGCGGAAAACCGAAACAGATTAGACTCCATATCCATGTGATGTCACAACTCAACGGTCTCTTGCGAGCTGCTAGCGCCATCTTGTGGCCACACACAGAGGTGCAGATGGAGCAATGTGTGTCTGCGCATGCCCCCTATCACAGAGCACACGAAGTCTGCTCACCGTTGGATGAGGCTCCCGCACAGCAGATGGGTGAGTTTCTGCATGTTATCCGTACAAAGCCAACTCCACTGCTCCCTCATAACCATCCACAGCACCTCGAGAGCCACCGAAGCCAGCCCGCCGTCCAGCCCTATCACACAGAGGGGACACTTTTAAAGGGAACGCCATTTACCTGCTCCAGCCCTTCTCTATTAACAGAGATTCAATCACCCGAGCCAACGTAATGTTTTGGCAGCAGATTATGGCATCAGGAGCACCTTCCTTTTACCTGCTTTTGGAGGCTGCTGGGGAACGGTCTCTGCCTTCTCAGGTGGGCCGGTGGTAGGCGCTCTATCACAGGGGGTCTCTCTCAGCAGCAGATCCTGTTTCTGGATAAAGGATTCCATCGCTCTCACTGACATGGCACCCGAGACCTGCAAGCCAGCACTTGGTTAGCAACGTACCCAGAGGTGCCACCAACTCCATGAATGACGGACCGCAGCTGTCATATAACGGTATAAAAACAGGGAGTCCATGTATGAATATTATTGAAACTCCTCGTCCTAAACCCAGATCATTTGGAAGAAGCACCAGAGAGATTACATTCTGCGGCAACATAAATCCTGATATCACAGGACATGTTGGACTGCGCTGAAATTAAGTGTTAAAGAGATGACCAGCTCCCTGTGGCACGATATCAACAACCACATCTATCCGCACATGGGTTCTTACCGCGCTGCTCTCACGGAAGGAATAGACTATTCTCTCCTGCGTATCGGACGAGTTCAGGACTGGGGCGATTTTACTGGAGGGGAAACGAAGACGTGATCTGGGAAGGACAGAAAGGAATAACCCAACTGGTATGGAATACGGCTGAACACATATATAATGTGGCTATGGATCAGATGGGACATTAACTGTAACACACTTTAACCCAACAGAGTGAAATGGAACCATGCCGGTCACAGAATTACCACCTGGACCCGATCACTTATCCAAAAATAAAGAGGGTTAAGCAGGAAGGCGGCAGATCCGAGAGACTCACTTTGGGGTCTTTTTGTTGTCATTCTGAGGTTTGCCGTCAACCTCATTCTCGCTCAACTCATCGGTGGGGCTCTGGGGCTCAGAACGAGGGAACGCGGTCTTCAGGGTGTCCACGATGGCATTTACTACGATCTAGGTTACGACAAAGGTCATGAATTCAAATGAAATGGTCGGCTCAGCAATAACCAAGATTTAAACTCAGCCTAAACTCACTCAGTACGAATCGTCTATAAGCCAAGGTATCTACTCTAGGAACAGACACACGTCACTTACCTTTAAATCATCTGCATGCTGTTGGCCACAGTGCAAATAATAAGTACCGGGGCTATTTGTAGTTAAAGCGCTATTATTTGTCGGAGACATGTATATCCTATAACGTAAAGATAATGAGACATAGGTCATAGGACTGAGTTGAAGGTACCTTGTCGATTCGTGAGACCAGGAAGGGCTTCTTAACAAAAGCAATTCGGGCGTCTGTGTTCAGAGCTAGGAACTCCTGCACTTCCTCGCTGCTCGCGATCTCGGGGACGGCGCACAGTTGCTACAAAAACAGGCAAACAACACACGGCTTTTACTTTCCAAGGCACGGTTCGGTTAATAGCGCCGCCGGGCTCCATGAGCCTATTCCCCCCCATTACTGCGTTCCGTGGGGTGTTTAGGTGTAATTAGCTCCTGATCCCGGACTGGACACCCCTAGCCTCGATGGGTTTCTTTAGCAATACTTCCCCTTTAAGGCCACGCTGCGAGCGTATAAAAGGTGCTCAGTAGAATCGTTCCCTCTTTCTTACTCTTAAAAATGACTCCAACAGGCTTTTCCGCGCCTCAACCTTCTCGCTATCCATGTTTCCAAACGGCAAATCCGGAAGAAATTTCTTAGGGCCTTTAATATCTGAAACAAAGGAAAGTTTCACTGAACTGGGAAAAAAACAGTAGAAAAAGAGAACAAAAAAAACAAAATTTTCAATAAAATAAAACGGCAGATGCCGGAGGGAACTTTTTAACGAGCCACCTCGATGTTTTTAGGTTTTGCCAAGCCTTTTAGAAATAAACATAGAAATACACACAGCCTCTTACGCTTGACAAACTTGCGCAGGTCAGGTCTCTCCTCCAGACGTGTCTGCAGGTTGAGGAACTCGCGGTAACGCCGGTTGACGGTGTGGTAGGCCATGGGCTGCAGACTTCCCAGGGACTGGCTGTCCAAAGCTGTATCGTACTGATGCGGAGGGAGCGAGAGGAGACAAGAGAGTCACTTAACTTATAAACCAGTGATGACAGAAAACCCCAAGACCCGTTTGGCTGCAGCTCCTAGACACGAGATACTAGGGGCCAAATGTAACGTTACACTGATCACCGCGGGCGCAGCTCTGTCTGGCTTCTAAAAAATGTCAAGCCAGCTGGGCAAACAGGAAGACTAGATGTGGCCAAATGGGTCTGTATAATGTATAGTGCCTGGCCCTGTATAATGTATAGTGAAATGGGTGAAGGTTCTGGAAAGTCTCCTCACCCTTTGAATTATGCATTACACCTGGCCAGCTCAGCCCTTCTTGCTGGAGATGATCTTTCCTGCTAATTAGTGAAGTTAGATGGTTAATACAACTGACAACTCTCCGTTTAGTGGATATACCCCACTGAGTCGAAAGGACGGCTTGCCATACTTTGTTTTCTACATAACCTGGCTTTTGAGTGTTTATTAAAGTGCTCACTCGATACTCACACAACGCACCATTCTGTGCAGTTACCTTGATCGTGTACAATGTATACGGATGAGAGCCGGTGCCGCTGTGTTCTCGAGCAGTGATGGTTCCGGTGATGCGGAGGTTCTGGATTAATACCGGACCGTCTGGGCTGCTAAGAGGTACGAAGCTAAACGGATGCAGAGGAGCCGTCGGTGAAGAAGCGACAAGGGGAGAAACCTCCAGTGGGCTCAGGCCTTCTTTGTCATTCTGTGGGGTATTTTTACATTCGGGGGCAAGTCCTGCAGGTTCAAGGAGAATTTCTGGCCGGTTCGGCACGCCGCCGGGCAGCAGCAAACCTCCATCTTCTATTAAGGCTCCACTTTCCTCGTGTGGAACGCAGGGACTCTCCGCCGGGGTGATCGAGTCCATGCAGCAGTCAGAGAGGAGGTCGTCAGACGAGTTCATCAAAGGAGGGTCCGTTTCCCTCCCCAAATCAGAAAGAGGGGATTCCAGCTCAGATTCATCACAGAGGAAGAAGGGGCTTGAAGAATTAGGAGGCTGCAGGTAGTGTACAGAGAAAGCATCGGACTTACTTTTACATGACGCCAACTCCTCCGCACCATCCAGAGGGTCTTTCTGTCCCCCCTCACTTTCCTGATCCATGTCTATACTATCTATCACTTCGTAGGAGGAGATGTTGTCCGGTAGCGGCGAGGGCAAGACGAGCTGCGGGGTAACTTCCTGATTCAGAGGAAGAGACTTTGGAACCACCAACTGTACCGGAATCTCTTGATTCTCCTCATCCAACTTTAAGGGTGCTTTAGAGAAGATGTTGGTCAGGACCACATTAATCCAGTCCGGTTCCGACATTTTGCCCACCAGAGGTAACACAACGTTACACGCGATTAATTCCACAACTAAGTGTCGCCCGGTGCGACTCTCCAAGTGAAGCCTTGGGACGAGCTCCCGTAGCAAGAGATCCACCACGTATCTAGCATGGCCAACCTCGCCTGTGAAATCAGAAAGCGCTCGGTGAGTTGGGCTTAGTTCTTGGTACGCTTCCCATAACCTCGACTCCCTCTCCGCCTGGGACGGGATTCCTTCGACTCGTGCTTTGGCCCACTTATAGCCCTGAAGATGGCAGCCTCCAAGAATCAGTAACTTCCGGGTCAGCTCTTCCCGATTGGTGCCACTCAACCTTCTTTTCAGCTCCATGGAAAGATACCACATCGCCGTTCTCACCTCGTCCTCAAATGCCGTCTCGTGGCTAAGTTTCCGGTACCAGGATGAGACGAAGTCTCGGACGATCTTCTGGATGGTGACCGCGATCTCTTTGTCCAACTCGCCCTCTGCGTCTGGAGATTGGCTGCTTTTGTCTAAGGAAATAAACCTTTCGAGGTGAATTTGGGTCCGCCAGTCGAGTATGAGCTGTGGCCCAAGCCACGCTCCGATGGCGGCCATGATGGCGGAGAAGAGGAGGAGAAGCCATGCGCTGACGAGGAGGTGAACCAATGCCAACCACACGAGAAGGACCCCGGAGATCAGAAGTATCCATTTTCTGTTTAGGCTTTTGGGAGAATAACCTCCGCATTTCATATTCTCCATGTTTGTATCTGGAAGGAGGTGGATGTTAAAAGTTTTAATGCAAAACATACTTATTTCAGAAGCAAAACAAAGGTGATAAACCCCCAGGTATGTTGAAATCTTAAAAGTTTTTTTATGGTGCCCCATGCCCCGGTTTGAGTTACTCCCGACGTCATCACACAGGCATCTCGGTCATTTTCTCTAATCAGCAGCACTAGAGCTGGAGAGCCTGCGCGGCCGTCCCGAAAGGATTGAGAAATACCCACTTTACCAAGTTTTAGCACTTGTGGTGAATGAAGGAGGATTTGTCACCCAGACGGCTTTACTTTAATATCCTTCTCACATTCCTTCTTGCCCAGTATGGAGCAGTCATACCCCTTAACCCCCTGGTGTCCGGGGCAGTCATACCCCTTAACCCCCTGGTGCCTGGCGCAGTCATACCCCTTAACCCCCTGGTGTCCCGGCGCAGTTTTACCCCCTTAACCCCTGGTGGCAGTCTGGAACTGTCATGCCCCTTAATCATGCCCCTTAACCCTCTTGGTGTCTGGGCATCATGCCCCTAACCTCTATCATGCCCCTTAACCCTCTGGTGTCTGGGGCTATCATGCCCCTTAACCCCTTGTGTCTGGAGCTGTCATGCCCCTTAACCCCTGGTGTCTGGAGCTGTCATTCCCCTTAACCCCTTCTGTGTCTGGAGCAGTCATGCCCCTTAACCCCTGGTGTCTGGAGCAGTCATGCCCCTTAACCCCCTGGTGTCTGGAGCTGTCATGCCCCCTACCCCCTGGTGTCTGGAACTGTCATGCCTCTTAACCCCCTGGTGTCTGGAGCTGTCATGCCCCTTAACCCCTGGTGTCTGGAGCTGTCACATACTTACCAATAGACTGTGGCTGTCACATCACCGTCAGTCTCGGTGCGTTTCCTCCAGGGATGAGAGCAGAGCACCGGCTGTCACATGCTGCGCACATCTGGGTGTCAGGGGCCCGGTAATGCTCCTGTGAGTGTCACCGCTCACCTTCCGTCATAAAACTCAGGATAATCGCATTATTTCAGGTAGGATGCTACAGGGCGCAGTGCACGACGGGATCGCAGCCATATTGTGATTGGCTCTTCCTCCTCCGTCTCAGCTGCCAAGCGGCTCCGGGGGAGAGGTTTTGTGTAATTTCAGGCGCACACTGCCACCTGCTGGCCGGATGACAGAAGGCGCCCACTGCCACCTGCTGGCCGGATGACAGAAAGCGCGCACGCTGCCACCTGCTGGCCGGATGACAGAAAGCGCGCACACTGCCACCTGCTGGCCGGATGACAGAAAGCGCGCATGCTGCCACCTGATGGCCGGATTACAGAAAGCGCGCACACTGCCACCTGCTGGCCGGATGACAGAAAGCGCGCATGCTGCCACCTGATGGCCGGATTACAGAAAGCGCGCGCACTGCCACCTGTGCAATAAGGGCCTAGAAATAATCTTTCAAGTCTAAATTTGTGCTGCCTCAGCAGGGACACGATGACCGTATAGCTGAAGTTATATCTCCCTTCCTCCACCACTGCACCACTAACCCTACGCTCATCTGCTAGCATTATATGCACTCTAGCATTATAAGGTGACACACATACACTCACGCTAACACATACACTAACAGCCACTTATACATTCTAACACTATATGATAACATACACACGCTAACA
>VKOC01000007.1:10567463-10587606 GCA_009364415.1 Spea multiplicata
GCTGTATACAGTAATATAACCCCCAGCGCTGTATACAGTAATATAATAACCCCCAGTGCTGTATACAGTAATATAACCCCCAGTGCTGTATACAGTAGTGAGTAGGGTTAGGAGAGTGGCCACTGACCAACCTTACCTAAATAGCTCCTGGGGGCCAGTAGATGTCTACAACCAGCCCCTGATCCCTAATGCCTGCAAAAGTGGGACAGCAGACCAGCTACGCAGGACAGAGCCTGGAAACCAGCAGGACTGTTGGGAGGTTTGGTGGCGGCCACTGGAGCCTCAGCATCATCAGTGATAATTCTGACACCTCGTTTCCCGAAAAAAAACCCTCCTTTAATTTGGCTTCTTGTGATTCTGGCAGCAGTTTTGCAGCAATGAAACCTTGTTTTGTAGTCTAATTAGTGCCGTCGGTTGGCAGATGTCACTGCGGGTTGATGCAGTGTGCATGAAACGGGGCTCTTCGGCACATAATGGATTTAAATTGATGACGCAGCCTCCACCGACAAAAAACTCTAAATATATTTATCACTTACAAAAAAGGTCCGATCCAACGCGCGGAACGCAGCGCACGCTACACCAGCATGCGCAGAACACAACCGTTCCCCGTATAAAGCAGGTACTAGCGAGGAGACTTTATTAGATTGGGCCCCCCTTGACCAATGGGGAAGGGGATGTGACTGCTGGCCTATGCAGGAAGGCTTTGTGTCGCTCTCATTCATTGGTCATGTTTGTATCGAGCAGGTATATAAACAGAGGCGGCTCTTTCTTACTTCCTTTTTAACCAGAATCAGGCAGGAAGAAGATCTGGAACTTTCCTCCCGCCCTGAATGGATCGCTAAGAAGACTCAACGAGCCGGTTTGGGCACAAGAGCATAGATCACAAGGGGCTGCCTGGGTGACCCCGGCGAGACATCATCCCAATGGGGGCATTTTTTGTTTATGTCGCCATGGACATTCTTCTATAGATTGGTGAGATGGGAAGAAGTGTTCATCGGGGTCCAAACCACCCCTGACACGGGTACAGTGAGAAAGGATCCTTCCTAGGGGTGAAGTGGCCATGTGGCACACGCACTTACCCTGTATGCGGCAGATCAGGTGCCAGATCAATACCTTACTGGGTATTTGTCATGGTCGAGAATGCTGCCAAGAGACAGACAAGCTGTTTTGGGGCAAATATGGGACAGAGAAGCTGTTTGGGGTTAAAATGTCACAGAGAAGCTGTTTGGGGACAAAGTTGGTAGTGAAAAACTGATTGGGGACAAAGCTGGCGCTGTGGGATATGTTGGTTGGTGAGGTTTGGGCCCGGCACAATTTGTGCACCGGGGCCCTGTGGTTTCTAGTTACCCCACTGCTCCTGAGGAACCCCTCTAAATGCTGAATGTACTGTAGCTAAAAAAGTTACATTTTACACCAAAGCCGGCAATTTCAGCAAAGCCGCTGTTCAATGTCAAACCCGAGGAGGAGCGGGCGTATTGAGATGTGAGCAGCACGGTTTTGCTGAAAGCATTTAATGGGCACTTACTATCCGTAAGGCAGACGGCGCCTGATAAAGAGACGCGCAAGTTTTTGACACGCGTCAGGAGCAGAAATACCTGGGATCGGCGACAGGAACACGCGGTGTCTCATTAGGTACCGGATAGAATGGCGCAGTGTGACGATATTTCCAGGCACGTCTAAAACGGCTTTTTTTGGGACGACGCAGGCGCTCAGTGTCAGTCGTTGCGTTTATGAAATTCTCATTTGAGGATCCACGGAGGCAGAACAATGAAATGGCATTTTTTTTGCCGTCTCAGACAAAAAAGGGACTTTGGCTCTCAATACGGAAACCTGACGGCTCAGAGGAAAAACAAAGTAACAATGGAAACAATGACATAAATGCAGTCTGATCCCAGTACACCACGTGCTGGATGCAGAACTGGGCCCAGTACGGGTGAAGGAACTGGGTAATTTCTGATTGGCTGGCCACAAAGGGCTGGCCCGACCTGGATGTGTTTGTGTAAGTGTTAGCGTGTTAGCGTGAGTGTGTATGTGTAAATGTAAGAAAGAGTGCATGTTAGTATGAGTAAGTGTAAGCATGTGTGTTAGCATGTAAGTTTGTTTAAGTGTGTGTACATATGTGTGCCAGTTGATATGTTGGGGGGACAAGGGGGCCAATATATAGTCATATGCACCCTGACCCACAGATCTAGAATACAGTACAGCATGCGCGTCTTTATCTCCCTAACAATGTGAAATGAGTTAGAACGTGTATGAAAGACATTATTATCATACATCATTCCAATGGCACTGATCGTATTAGTGTGTGTCAGGCAAGATATATCATACGTGTTGCACATACACAGCTGGAAGCCACCAGCCGGCCACTTATATTTTTTAAGTAAATATCTTGATAAATGACACAATCAAAATATCTTTCTCTCCCTCTCTCTCCTCACCCAAAATCCATTCAAACGGCATTTATATTATTAACATTATTCAATTCCACGTACATAATAGTGAACGTTTATACTACACGTGATGTGCCAGCTAAATTGCGCAGGTTTTGGAAAGCAGATACCTGAGACCTCCATTATCACTAGAGAAGGAGGAAGGGTCTCTGTCCAACCCTCTACTTATCTTTATATGGCAGCAAAAGCAAGTGAAAAATAATTATAATGCAATAAAACAGAATGCTAAAAATAGAATTAAACCGCATTAATATGTAATATGATGTAATACTGAAAGAGTATGTGATTTTCATCCAGCCGATGAAATAGATAACATATTTATTATTAAAGCACCAATGGCTATTTCTACAATGCCTGGAAGGATAGTCCCAATCCATTCGAACCACGGTAGTAATTAATGACTAAGCCACAAAAAATGCTTGTTTTACTTTACTGTGAGGGTAGTATATAAGTGGAACAGCCTGCCAGCAGAAGTGGTAGAGGGTAATACAGCGAAGGATTTAAATATGCATGGGACAGGCATGCGGTTCCTGAATCTAAGACGAGACCAATGACTGATTAAGGTTTGAGGCTTTACAGCAGGAGAAACAGGCAGACTAGACGGGCCACCGGGGGCCGATCTGCTGGCAGGTTCTATGTTTCTTTATTGTTTTTAGCGTGAAACACTAATTATGGGTCTTATTATGAATATGAAGGCCGATTAAAATGTTTCTATGGTGCCTGCAATAACCCTTATGCATGAAGTGTTTTTTTTGTGTTATTAATATTACCGGTAATTTCCAACGATTATGGCCGATCACCTGGTAACGGGGAGAAAAACAGAAGGAACAGGAGAGAGAGCCCTGGCTATTAATAAGAGCCCCGTACACGTCGTTAATGCTGTTATCTCTCTGGCTCTGTGCCCAGAAAACTCATAGAAACAATTCCATGTAGAACATAAACCCATTACAGAAAAGAATATAACTCTATATAATAATATAATAGAATGTAATAAAACAGGATTTAAGAATGGGACGTATAAAAAAAAATAACGTCACATTCCGGACGTTATCTATACACAAAAAGTAGCAAAAAAAGTTTTGATTGCATACATAGGGTCCATGTTAGTACATACACCGCTAAAGCGGACTCGTGATTTGTCTTATAAATATTGTAATAATAATAATAATAATGATATGACCAATAATAATAATAATGATATGACAATAATAATAATGATATGACAATCATAATAATAATAATAACTAATAATAATTGAAATAAATAATAATAAATATGACAAAAAATAATAATAATAATTAATATGACAATAATATAATAATAATATGACAATAATAATACACACATATAGACCCCTCTGTTTATGAAAATTGACCCCCGTCATAAAAAATAAGCTTCTGAGTGTTTGTGTTACATTTTTTATAAATAGAATGTGCAGCGCGAGCCCCCCCACGTCTTCTTAACAATTTGTGAATATTTTGGAGACATCTTGGCTTCATTTGTCTCTTTGACCTCCACTCAGGTCCAACTTCCTACGGTCAATGCAATGTATGGGTTCTCTATGAAATATAGGCATTTTTATTTTTATACAGTCTTTTTTATTTATGGCCCATACTGACACGTTACGCTGTGCTAATGAGTCTAAAATATGCCAGTGGGTGATAAGTAGACTCTACTCTAGTCCTAAGGGTGGAAGTCGTTCCCAAATGGTGCCACCAAAATGATGCTGCCAAGGGTCAAAAGAGGTAACCATTATTTTTTTGCCTGATTCCAAAACTAACTTTCGTTCTTTTTCCTTGAAGTCTGGAAAGTTTCAAATCCAAACATTAGAATTAGAACATCAGAAAGAATGTATCCAAGTGAATATCCAAAACTCATAATGAGATTAGTAATATCCATACATCTGTGCGGGCTATCGGCGTTCCATTTTATGAACAAGAAAAAAAGCCAAAAAAAATGTATTTTAATGATTCTTTTGTCAAATTAATGTCATAAACAGAAATCTTCTATTCTTAGGAAATTGACTACATAATAACATAGTGAGGTCACTTTTTATACCCTGGAGCAAAGCTAATGCACGGGTGCAGATAGTAATTACAGGATTTTATTTTTTACGTGCTCCGCTCTTTTAATGTTCTCTGTTGTTTAAGAACATTTTCAGTGGTTGTTCCAAAGGCTTCTGAAACTTTGTTACTATATATTTATCTTCAAACCAGGAAATCTTTTTGACAGTGCGTTATTTTCTTCCTAGTTAATAAGAGGAAAGGATGCATTCGGTAAAAAGAAGCTTTCAAACACCAAAGATTTAGAGCTAAATTTAACCGGAGCACTTAAACGACAAGAAGTGACTTTTAATGTATTCTTTATGTAATCATTGGGTTTTTGAAGAAAGATATAAATTCAGAAACAAGCACTAAGTGTTTCACTTAAAACTGTAACCTCTTGGCCCTAGCTGGTTCCCGTCACTCCCACGTTTCCTAATATTGAGTCACAAGAAGGCAACTGAGTTTAACTTATATTTTTCTTTGAAGCAACACTGAGTTAAAATTATTATAAAAGTTGTATGCGAAGACATGCAACTTAAAATAATGTGAGTTATAGGCGAGGGCATGTGAGTTCAATATGACCTTGCATATATGACCGTTTCATATTAGCTATGTATTTAATATATATTAATTATTTATATACATTTGCAGGGACGTGTGGGACAAATTATGCAAGTTTCAGGTGAGGATATGCAAGGTCACAATTAACTGTCATGCCCTTGCCTGTCGCAGACATAATTTAAAGCTGTAGTTGAAGCATTTATGTTTTTGCAAGTATAAGTATAGAAAGGCATTCGACTGGTGTCGTTAACTCAATTGACCTCTTCACCTCTTAGTGAATAGACTCAAAAGTATGGCCTCTTTGCTATCTTTTGGCTGACATGACCGGCAGATACCTTCTTTAGAACCCAGCTCCCCGGAGTCGATGTGGCCATCTTGCATAGTATGCAATTCCTTAGATGGGGCATTTTGGACCCTATAAGAGCATGGATTTCTCCCCACTTCCGCATTGAACCGGTCAACATGAATTGACAAATTTCCAATATCATTATATGGGATCTGGGGCTGAGAAAACTGACTTAAATCATCTTAAAAGCCGGCTCACCGCAGCGTACATCCTGCACATGTTACACATCTCAGCCTCGTTGATCAGTTCAGCTTTTTTTTCCCCTTCCCCAAGAGGGACGTTTTTCTAACGGCAGGAGCAGGTGTCTGGGAGAATATGATTTTTAGATTGTTTTCACTGAAGAATAAGCCTTTGAAGGTGTGATGTTTACCAGCGCTAGAGCTTTTTTTTGTTAAAGCTTGAATTTGCCTTTTGTACTCACAACAATAGTGAGCTGGCGACAGAATCAAGAAATAATGAATGCGCTGCTGTGTGTTTAGGAGTCAAGGCACAGAATTCGTATCAACGAGAATTAAAAGAAATTAAACCACAAAAAAATGAAGCCTGTATCAAAGAAGCGGGAATGTCAGATATCAGATCATCGTGGGGGAAACGTCGAGGGTATTCTAAGAGAACATGTAAGGATATGTTAAAGAAACATTTGCATTTTAATGGAATATCTCATCAATACAAGGGGCTGAGAAAGACTAGAAGGGGATGGGTAAGAAATGGTGCCATGTGTCAAGGTATTTCTCAATAAATTTAACTGAGACCCTCTGACAGGTGAACCATCCTCGTCCTCTCCAACCAAGTGCCACCTCGTGCCCATCTCCCCCAATATAAAGATGGAGAGTGAGGATCACTCCTGCGCTAATGGCCCAGGGGTGAAAAATACACTTTGTTGGGCCTGAGGATGTTTGACTGGATCCTTCATGTTTATAGGAGCTAAAGACCATGTTAAGAAACTGTCTTGTTAAGCAGAATTGTGCTATGATGTTATATGGGGCTCCCTGACAAATGGGGCAATTAAACTAGAGCAGGGGCTAACGAGGAGGTCAAGGTCTCTGCCATTAACAATGGGAAAGAACAGTGAACGAGTTCTGATTCTAATAGGAGAATGGAACCAAAAAAGGCACTAAAAGTCTTGATACTCTTATAACCTGCATTCTAAAGAGAATATCAAAGTGCCTCGGTGTAATATGTGAATTACTGAAATTTTGCTTTTTTTCTTGAATTTTTGACCACTTTACAGATTGGTTGAAATATTTTACAAATTCCCTTAAAATCCCATGAATTTAAACTTCTTTTGTTCTCCAGGAAGTTTGTTGCAAATCCTACACTGAGTTTGCAGGAATATTCTGCGGGGGCCCCGTGGATCCTCGTTTCCCTTTCTTTTGATTTTTCCAGTTGGCTGTCGGATCAGGCAAACGTTTCACGGTGTCTCCTACTGACACGGGAACATCTCTTCACAGCACTGAGCGCATTTTATTCCCGTTTCCCAGACTTACATTAGCGGCTGTGGAACTGCTGAATGCTGTGCGATGATGTCACGTTGACAGCGACAATTTAACTAGACTGACAGTCCTATTGTGTCATACATTTATTGCCCTATCTTCACTATAGAAGAGAGTCTGTGTAACAAAGATGTGCTAGATACATTGTACATTAAATGAGACACTTAAGGTTCCTACAGGACTGAACCACTTTAAGATTTAATCTGGGCATGGGTATAGTGGATTGTACTCATTGAGGGTGAGTGCGATGCTGCTGTAAACCACACGTCCTTCACATACATTGAATGCTGTGTATGGATTATACATACTTCAGGGCAGTATCTGTCAGGCTGAGTAGCAGCTCATATGATTCATAGGTGTCTGGTTCTAAATGGTTGAGGTGGCAGCATGATGGGCACGAGTTAGCTGAAAATGTGATCATCAGTGTCATCAGTAAATGGCAATCATCCAACATGCAAGTTTACTAAAGCATTAGCATTAGCGCATGCCCTCGCCTTTAACTCACAAATTAGCTTAACGCTTAACTCGACTGACCATTCAATTTGTTAATGAATAGACCCCAAAGACCCTCTATATAACAAGCAATCATCAGTGAACCTTTAAATGAAGCTCTATAGGATATTGGAGCAACCCTTTTTTTATTTTACTGGGATGGTTGTAACTATGTGGAACAGCCTCCCAGCAGAAGTGGTAGAGGGTAATACAGTGAGGGTATTAAACATGCATGGGATATGCATACGACTGATTTAGATTTGAGTCTTTACAGCATGGGAAACAGGCAGACTAGATGGGGGCCGTGTGGGGCCGATCTGCTGGCAGATTCTATATTACTCCTTTACCCGTCGGAATCAATCCCGGCATTTTTCTGAGCAAATGCCAAAACTACTCTTGTAAAAATGAAATTATGCAGGAACGGGGCTCTGGAAATGTCACATTTATTTGTCGTGTCAATAACCACGGCGGGAGATTACTTATCATATAATAAAATTGCTCTTAATAGGGTTTAAGGAGAATGAGAGGGTGCACAGGCTCTGCGCTAATTTGCTGTCCGCGTGCTGCTCCCTAATGAGACGGTCCATTAATGAGATGGAGCCTGCATGTTCGAGTCTGGAAACGCTTGTGATTAGTCGGCCTTTGGGATTTTTATTCTAACCCTAATCAAGCCGCGTGCCTTCCTGCCGGCTCCATGAAATTAGCCTTAGGCGGGAGGCTGCGTCCGTCGGCTGTAATACACGGCGGGTCATCACGAGTGCATTAACTGCTTGCGAGCCACGTGGAAGGGGAAGCTGGGACCTCGCGGGCTACATGTGGTCTGTGCACCCACGGCACGCGCATGTATTCCTGGGCTTTGTGTTGCAGAGAGCTGCAGCGCGGAGTCTTCCATTTGCCAATTGCTTGCAGCGCGAGCAGCCGTGACAGAGCAGAGAGGCGTCGGTGTCACCCTGGTTAAACAGAGCGGCGCGGGGAGTCCTGGCACTCCGAGGAGGGAATGATTGTTTTTAAATAACGTTTACGTTTTTCTTGGCCGATTATGTAAAATCAGTGCAGATAAGATCCCATTTTTAGTGCGTGGGGGAGATGCGCTGCTCAGTAATGAAACGTGGCAGACTCCGGCGGGCTGAGAGCGGTCGGCTCCTGCGCCTATGGCGGCTAATGGCTTCCAGTGGAGACGGCGCAACGCTCTGCCTGAGGGGCACAATGCAGAGCTGAGCCGGCCAACGTATCTCAATAGATCTCTGCTCACCTACTGCCCCAAATATACTCTGCTTACCTACTGCCCCAAATATACTCTGCTCACCTACTGCCCCAAATATACGCTGCCCATCTACTGCCCCAAATATACGCTGCCCATCTACTGCCCCAAATATACGCTGGCTCACCTACTGCCCCAATATACGCTGCTCAACCTACTGCCCCAAATATACGCTGCTCACCTACTGCCCCAAATATACGCGCTCACCTACTGCCCCAATATACGCTGCGATACTACTGCCCCAAATATAAGCTGCCCATCTACTGCCCCAAATATACGCTGCCCATCTACTGCCCCAAATATACGCTGCTCACCTACTGCCCCAAATATATCACCTCTAACACTAAGTGATGTTATGATGATGTCACAGAGTAATGATGACCTCAATGCACACGTTATCCTCTTCTAGTTTCTTAAATGATGCAGTTATTGACACAAAGTGAAAAACTGCATTAGGCAAAGAAGAAGATCACGGCCCCCATATTAAGGATGCTTGTGAGGGGCAAACTTGTACAGGACGTTCTTTTCATCCATTACAGACATTCCTGCGACAGCAAGAAATTAAAGAAGGATAAATACTAATTCTAATGATTATGTTTGATACAGAGTATCGGGGGTGGGGTGGTTGTTACACTTACTTTGGACTACTTTCCAGTAAAATAAATGTTTCTTTCGCGTAAATAAAGGGATTGAATGCTAGATGTTATTCCGTAACTCTGATAATAATTAGAATTTTGTAATTAGTCCTCACTCTCTGCCTTTGAACGTTCGGATTGGATAATTACCCGGAAAGTTACTAGACGTTTAAAGACATTTCTTTAGCGCAGTGGGGTTTGGGGGCCGTGGCCCCTTCTCAGTTAGTCGAGTGTCGGCGTTTCCATTTATTATAGGAAATTATAGACGGCGTTGCTGTAGGGAAAGCGGTCTATGAAAGGAAGAAGCCAACGAGCCGCTTACTAAGCTGTGTTTAAGCACGGAGGCTACGGAAATACCTCGGATACAAAAATAATCACGTCGAATATTTGTAGGTTATCGGTTATTTATTAAAAAGCCAACATATACTGCAGCGCTGTACGGCTGGGAATCTATACATTAAACCGAAGCATCTTCCAGAGCCGGATCGGGTCCTTCGTAGGCCTCTCATCCTTCCTTTATTTAAAGGGACTCTCTAGACATCATTTACTCTTTAATGCAGGTCCCGTTAATGTTTGTGGGGTCTCCCTTGCAAATGAAGACCCCCCCCCATATGTAATTTCCACTTTCCGTACACACCGGCTATTTGCCACGCAGGACACGCGGTAAACTTACTGCCAGTCAGCTCCAGCACTCGGGGAACACTCCAGTTGGGGGGCGTCTAGCGAGACCCCCATGGAGACGTGTGAGAGTTGCCAGGTATGACCGTGCCCCACTGACGAGGCCAATGAAGGCCGAAATGGAGAGGACATCATGGCGCCCAAAATCTGGTCCTCTGTATTAATAAGGTATATCAGTGGGTTATATTAGTGGGGTATAAAAGTGTGGTATACTAGTGGAGTATATTAGTGGGGTATATCAGTGGGGTATATTAGGTGAGTATCATCAGAGGGGTATATAAGTGGGGTATATTAGTGGGATATATCAGTTGGGTATATCAGTGGGGTATATGAATGGGCTATATACGTGGGGTACATTAGTGGGGTATATGAATGGGGTATATAAGTGGGATATATCATTTGGATATATCAGTGGGGTATATGAATGGGGTATATAAGTGAGGTATATAAGTGGGTATATGAATGGGGTATTATCAGTGGGGTATATGAATGGGGTATATAAGTGAGGTGTATTAGTGGGTATATAAGTGGGGTATATAGTGGGGTATATAAGTGGGGTGTATTAGTGGGGTATAATGAATGGGGTATATAAGGGGTGTATTAGTGGGGTATATGAAATGGGGGTATATAAGATGTAATTAGTGGGGTATATGAAATGGGGTATTATAAGTGGGGTATATGAATGGGGTAATATATGAATGGGGTATATAAGTGGGGTATATGAATGGGGTATATAAGTGGGGTATATGAATGGGTATATAAGTGAGGTGTATTAGTGGGGTACATGGGGTCGCTCTTTTTTCCTTGTTTCCCTGAATCGCCGGCGACAGACGAGCTGCGAGTGATAATTCCGAGGCGATTGATGGCGAGATAATGCTTTCCTGACATCCATTTTTTCTTCCAGGCGTTAAAAGAAATGACGAACGCCTCACAAAGCCCCTGATAGAAGGAAACAAAGCGATTAAGGAGCAGATTTCTCAAACCACTGAAGTACTTGATGGAATTTTTTTTCTGCGGGGAAACTTTCAGATTGAGTTGATTTTCATACAATTGGTATTCACCTGACCTCTTCCCTCCGCGGAAGCCGGCAGAAGACTGAAGACGAATTTAACGGAGTGTCAAAGGAATAAAGGAAACTCGTGTAAAAACTTCTCACATCGCGTCCCTCCAGTGCCTTTTATAATCCGTCTGTCGGCTGAAAATCTCGCTACTTCAGCTCCCAACGCCCTTTCGTATTTTAACCGGGGCCATCATCTCTTCTAGACAGTCAATCAGCGCTCCCGGGGCAAAATTAGAGCATGCGCGTTTAAATTCCCGCACTGTATTGGCCTCTACCACTTCCGCTGGAAGGCAGCTCCGCTTATCTACCACAACACACATTTTGAATATACTTTTATATGACATTCCGGTCAGGTGTTAGACGTTATTTTTCATTAAGGGGTTAATAATAATCTTTTTTTAAACTCTATCAGATCTTGGAACAGCAAATGAAATCAATCTTTGGTTATCCACTCTTTTTATGGATTTATTTTAGGATTTTTGATTTTAAAACAGATATTTTGGTGCGTTTTAACTCTTTGCATGCCGCAAAGCATTAAATTACAGGAAAGACACGGAAAGAACACAAAATCTGCCAAATATCTGCTTGAATTAAGGTATTTTTTGTTTCTGGAAATCCAGCCTGTTGTTTCGCGGCGTCTCAGCGCGGCTCAAATCCTCTAGGAGGCAAGTTATAAAAATGCATGCGGGCAGCCCGCTTAGTATCGCGCTGAGCTTTCTGTGCAAATCAAAATCAAACCCCCCCAAGCCCCCCGCGCCGCGGCGTCTGGATCTGCACACGGAGCTGGGAGTCTCACTGGGATGAGAAGCACTCTCTTTACACTCTCTTTATCTCTCTCTCAGGTCCATTCACTAAGACGTCCAGTGGTCTAGGGGTTAACACAACAGCCAGAGCCGAGTTCAGTCGCTTGCCCTCTTGTGCCAACCCCCGCAGATTGAGTGCCTGAGACGTTAGCATTCATGGTGGGACAATCCATCCCACCTCTCTCATTGAGAGTCCACTCTCCTATTCAGAGGATCCAGAGCCTAACCTCAGGAGAGGCACTCACACTAACACACACCCAGACACACACACATTAACATACCCAAAGACACGCTTTCACACACTAACATACCCGATGACACATGTTCACATACTCACTTACCCAGACACAAACACTTTCACTAACATGCCCAGACAAAGACACGTGTGTGCACTCTAAAATACCCGGACACACTAACATGTCAGGATTTACCCTAATTGCCCTGTTGATCCCCCAATGGATCCACCTTACTGAGAAGGTGGAGGTTCTAGTCTATGCCGTCTAGTGGAGATCTCTGAAGATCTTATAAAACCTCTAATAACATTATACGTGCACTGCAATAAACACAGAGTGTGAGTCTTTCCGCCCCTCTTTCTATATGATCTGTTTATATCATGGATATATATATGGTTTATATCATGGATGGGAATCCGCTGCACTATAGCAATTCACACACATATAGTCTCCAGAAACTGGGGATCCTGCCCCTCATACTGGATTATTGATACAAGGAACATCAGATGTTCTCCATTGGATCACCTTGGGACCTTCTGAGGGACCACATGTAGAATATGATAGAAAAAGCTCGGCCCCCCAACACCTACCACGCTATCACCATTTTCCTATGGATATCAGTCGGTTCTTCACACAAAGCCTCCATGACCTTGCTGTGAGTCTGACCAGAACATCACTCAATACATCATCTCTGGTGCATCTCCTTCTTTAATGAAGTTATGCCGAGGAACTAACCTGGGGGACCACAGACAATGTACCTTTTTCATATAAACAATCAAGAGGAGCACGAGGCAGACCTAGGCAACAAAGAGACAAGAAATTACAAATGGTTTGGGGACTAAAAGGCTCTTTGTTAAAATGTTTATATTATCTAAATGTTTCAGGGCCCGGGTTCCAGTAGTTTGTGGGAAAAAAAGACATTGTATCCGTGCTTCAAATAAAGCCGTTTAATGTGTTCAAATATGAAGAAGAACAGAATTGTTTAAAATCCATGCTCGGAACGTTCAATAATGACAAAAGCGTAATTGATACACAGCCGCGGTTCATTGTGGTGTCTGGGTGACTGCCATAACAATGATAAACGGAAATGTCTCTAAATCAGAATTAGAAGCTTTTTTTATTATCATTATTTTGCAGCAGTATCTCCAGTCAATGGAGCGACGGTTTGTGTGGCGACAAAAGCCAACGAATGGAATAAACTGAGCTTTTCGGGAGTTTTCAGCCCAGCTCTGGATTTTGTGACCTTTTTTTATATTTGTTGTCTTCAATATAACGTTGGACCGAGATCTCATAGGCTGATAGTTGGCGTTACAACTGTAATAATCCTGAAACGTTTCCATTCACAGACAGCAGCAGACTCGTTGCCACAACGTGTCCATCGCAGAAGAAAGCCAGAAGAAGACATGCCCCACAAACTATGCCTTTATCTACCTGCCCCATCAAAGGTGATTCCATCCCATGGAGAACGATGGCCCCAAGCGAAAAAGAAAACAATTGAATTTAAGCCAGTTTGGGTGACTATTCTCATAAATAAGACTCTCGGAGTTTTGTATAAGAAGATCAGCTTTGATGTCGGATTCTTGCTGGTAACAGAGTATTGTAAGCAGGGATACTTGGCCGTTGCGTTGCGATAGACGGCCAATTCTAACCTCAGCAGAATAACAAAGACTATTGAAAAGAATATTCTGGAGTCTAAAATACTCTGGCTGGGACCTTGAGACGTTTTTGGCACCTTCTTTATTGTTGAAATCCAGAGAAAGATGTAATTAAAGATTCTGTTCCTTGTGAGTGAAAATGTTCTAGTTTTGTTTTCCTTATTTTTGCCCGAATATTATTATTTATTGTTTTATATAGCGCCATCAAATTCCGAACTGTACAGTAGGTATGCTTAAGGTGTTTTCCAAAACGTAACGGAATTGTGTCTTGGGTCAACCTAATACACAATATGTGTGGCTCTAGGAGATGAGCTGCGGAATAGAGTCTATGATGTCACTCTTTCCTTCTATTAGATTCCCAACAAGGAGATGAGTGCCCTGCTCTATCCTGGTAACATTGTAACAAACCTTCGGATATTCCTTTTCCAGCTGTCGCCACAGTAGGACAAGTGTAATATTTTCACAATTCTGCTCAAGTGCTCAAGAAAACCCCTTTCTCTCTGATTGGATCTGTTTTCTTTATTCCCTTTTCTATAAGTAAACTCCATTCTTGTCCAATGTCTATGATACTTCAACTAAAATATGAATATTTACATTTTGGGAATAAAATCATGATTGGAGATGCATTTGCTTGACAGACGGCGCTTGTGAGAGTCCCGTGGAGCCCGGAGTCAATTCTCTGTCTGCTACAAAGTAAAACATAATTTGGAGACAAAGGGATTGATTGTCCACTTGATGCTGCGAGTGCTGGTGGTAATGAGTAAGATAACGCTGGAAATCCTTAATGACAGCCAAGAAATCTAATACACCGTGATATTAGCAATAATAATTCCAGATTAAGAGCCACGAGAAAGTGGGAGATGAGGTATGAGGGTCCTGTCTGTCTGCAACACAAAGGCGAGCAACCGCCATCTCCTCTGGTTGAAGTTGACACTGGCCAAGAACCATTGGTTTTTCCATTATATATTTACCTGGAACACCATACAGAATGGCTTTCATTGCTCCAGCATGGCCACCCATGTCCCATCCCGCTGTGTCATAGCAGAAGCCTTCATGTAACGAATTATTTTCAATGACCGCTCCATGGAATCAATGCCATAATCCGAACGTCGGAGTCCGTGGTCTGACCTGCGATGGCTTGAAGCGCCTTGATGCTGGCAACATTTGGGGAAATTCTAAAGCGTTGTTACAATATTGCCCAATCCTACAAAAGATGAGTGAGAATAAAATGGCCGAGGTGCTTTTGTTGTTTTCGGACCGGTCCGGGATCACCCACCTCTTCCTTCTCTATGAATCAGAAGCCATTAGCTGTCTCACTGAGCCGTGCTTCTTATATCTCTTCTCCTAATAGCAGAGGCTGCCGGATTTCCTACGCGACACCAGTACCGGCTCTGTATTAAATGTCATCTTCTGGATCTCTGAAATTCTGCCTCATTATGCCAAATAAGACCCAATATATATATATATATATATATATATGGCGCGTGTAGGCTGCCATACCCATACACACACTCACCCTATTTGTTTTAAAGGCAGGAACTATATTTCTATATGTTCATAATGTTCTGCTTCATTTTGAATATTGTAAGTATTTTACATTTTAAAAACGGAATTGTTTAAAAAATGCATTATTTTATTATTTTTTCCTTTTAACGTATGGCATAGCTAACATACTATATATATATATATATATATATATGTGTGTGTCTGTGTATTTTTATATACAGTATATATATATATTTATACTGTATCTTTGTATAATAGACCTGATCAGGACGAAGAGCTTTGCTTAATAAAAAGTATTCACGCGTGTACCGTGTGTTAATCCCTGATCACCAGCACGCTTACA
The DNA here is from genome assembly GCA_009364415.1 of Spea multiplicata. Classification (NCBI taxonomy): domain Eukaryota; kingdom Metazoa; phylum Chordata; class Amphibia; order Anura; family Pelobatidae; genus Spea; species Spea multiplicata. The sequence goes on from VKOC01000007.1 coordinate 10,583,025, forward strand.
TCTGCTCTACACATGTCGGGACCGGATAAACCCACCAGATAATCTGATTTGCCCTCGGCACGTGTGGTGCCAGCTGTTCCCTGGTACGATTGCGGCGTTCTCTGTCCTGCGGAGGCTCGCTGTGTTTTAATGCGAGAAGAATCGCCGCAGACCCGGCTTCTTTCCTCGGAGGCCCCTGGGTACATTACAGCTGCTTCCGGTGCCCGTATGTACCGGCCGTCTGGCCCTACTTGGCCCCTACAGACATAAAGCTCTCAGCTCGGAGCCGTTCTGACCTCCTCGTCTATATGAAGAGCTTCCTAGTGGGTATTAATGAGGGGAGAAGCCGTAATAGCAGCTTCACACTCCGCTGCGGCATCTAATGCGGAATGTAATGATAATCGCTGTTTCTTCTTTACTAATACCTATTGCGTGCTAATGACCTCCATCCTTCGTGGAGCGGCGGTAATCATGCAACGTTAAAATATTTATTCTTCGCGGCTCTCCCGCTAGGATCTCCGAGGAGCCCCCTCCTCGCCTTGCCGGGAGACGTCAGAGCTCAAATTTTGGGGAAATTTAGGATGTTTGCAAAGCTCTCCTAAAGAAAAGCCAGGTCCAGGTGGGAAGGGCCCTTTCTAAACTATGTTGAGTCGGTATGGGGGGGCTGCGACCGCTGTGACCCCTGTCGTTACGTCAGTGCTTTGGACTGGTTACTGGATTTATTTGCGGGGTCTTCTGATGACCGCCCCGCTGTTCAGAACCCCATCGCCCCTCTGCTTACTCCTGATCTCCGGATACACAAAGAGGGAAAAGCATTTTATAGAGAATGATGGGAGCTTCGGATACATATTTTGGAACGGAAACTCTGTTTCACTTAATTGAGGATCTGAATCATCCTTAAAAATAAATCGGAGAAAAATATTTTCTTCCAGACCACAAGTTATTTTCTGAATTACTTTCCTATAAATAAATATAACCACTGAATCTTTGTGATACTCGGTTTATAATTTGCTGAATAACATTATCATTTCCCAGCCGATTACATTAAAATGACCTCGCAATTCGTTAAAAAACCCATAATTCTTAATAAAAAAAAAAAACAGGGAAAAGTCTATAAAAATTCATAATTTTCCTGCTATTTGACTGCTCATCATTCAGCTACGGGGTTAAAAACGAATGAAGAGAACGCTGCCGACTGGAAATGTTATATACGGACTACTAGGCTAAAAATTTGCATACGTTATTAAAACCCTTCGGAACGTCACGGAAGGACTTAAAATGAGATATATTCTCGAATAAAACATTACATTTATCCATGAAAACGAGGCAGGCGCAGTGCACAGCCCAGGTACTCATCACACTGCATCCCTATGATGTAATCAACTGCGCGAGACAGCAATGACATCAATCAAATCATGAAATCATCAACCAAAATTACGTAAGGGGACTTGGGACTGTATTCCGGTCTGAAGAAGAGACCTATGAGGTCCCAAAAACATATGTACGTCTTTTTTTCTATGTTGGTCCAATAATAGATCATCAACTTTGGCTCCGGCGCTCATCTCCAAACCTACAAACATTTACTTTGAATACCCCAAGATACCCCATGGGAGGTAAGTCCCGAATAATATAGTAATAATAATTTTTAAAACGCCCAATGTCATTGGTTGATCATAAAAAGGATGTTCGGCCAATGGCCTTTTTTGATTAGGCTTCAGCTTTACCCCCCATCAGTCTACAGGAAGCAGCATCGCAGAACCCCCCCCTCCCCCGTTGGTATTAACCTCCACACCAGCGGTGGCAGTAAGACAGGAAGTGGCTGCGTGGGACTTCCTGTGTGCGCTGCGCTGCCGCTTTCCAGATCTGTTTTAGATGAACAGCGTGTGGAAAGAAAAACATTTTATGATCATTCTAGAATCTTCCCATCTGTTATCTTTCCTGCCATAATCTATATACCGATCCGGTGCAAGTAAATGTTTTTCACGCCTGGATTTACTTCCTTTCGCTGGTTATAATAATCAGGCTTCCCAGAGGCGACTTACGGCAGAATATTTCTCTTTTTTTTTTCTTTTAATACATTAATTGCCCCGCCGTACGGAAGCCCGCCACGTATTTCCACCCGGCTTTTGCTCAAATGAGCGCTTTTGAAGAGATTTTGTTGCGACGGCGGCGAACAACTATTTGTCAAATTAAACGCATACGTTGGGGCATAAATAAAGAGGATGCGCTAAGGACGGGTTCATTACGTATTATATACGGAAAAGCCGCACGCTGAATAACCTCCTCAGCGGGGAGTCGGATGGTTCTGGGCTCCTTATGAATTTTTAAAGAGCTTTATTTCATATAATTTGGGTTATGGAAACCTGAGACAACGGCCTTACTCATGGGCTGCAGATGAAAATAAAATTGTATCTGGAGCTTTAAGGCCAATGGATAGATAAATGCCATGCTCGTTTTGGGGCAAATTATGTGTTTTGATGATACAGATAATGACGAGCCTTTTCTCTACAAACTCAGACCAGTTATGTTTCTCAATATGGCCCCTGGCAGAAAAATCACAAAGTTGCCCGCATTTCACCATTCACCAATGCACCAAAAATAGAAATCCTCACCCCAAAAACAAATGACCGCAAACAGCGACAGACGAAGGGCTGGAGGTGAGACGCGGCATTACTAACGTGCGTGGGAGTATTAGAAACCCCCTGGTACCAGCGGGGCATAAATCTGATAAATCCCAGATATTGGGAAATATGCTGTTTATTACATGGCTGTAGTGTCATAGATTCAGCCATTGCCCCTCCGGACCCTCCTGCGTCTTCCTTCATTTGTCCTAATGTATCCCGACCAGTTTCCCGCGTAATAAAGACACGGTGCATATACAGACCTAATGGAGTAAAGTAAGTTGAAGCCCTTGCAGGGAGTATAAGATCCTTGTCGGAATAACATGACAGCGTTCTGATCTCAGAGTCAGACACAGGTCAGCTGAGACATATTGCTTTATTCACAATCTTAAATCAGCATCATGGCTCATTGCCACCAGCCCCGTGTCACCCTCCGTCTTCCGCAAACCTGGAGAAAAAGCATTTCAAGTAAAAAAAAAAGCTTCCTGAAATACAAGATTTTTTTACGCCATTGATTTTTTTTTCCAGTTGCATTTTATTTTATCCCATAAATGCTGTGAAGCTTACAAGGAGTAGAAGAAATGTTCCACACGACTCTTCAGAGAGTGCTGTTTCACAAATGCTATTCCAAATTTCTAAAAGAACATCCTGAATCGGTGTCCTGTGATACACATGGTGCCATTGGCTTAGCCTTACACACCATTTGTTAAATGGATTAATATTGGACAATGATTAGTTTACACATAGAGATCCAATGTTACATGGTGTTGGCCAACCATCCCTTTATGGTTATGGCAATAAGAGTGATCTGGACTTCATAGAGACATGAAGACGACCCAGCAAAGTAACCAAAAACATGCGCAAGAAGAAATGTAGAAAATTCACGATGAGCCTCAGACCAGAAGACTCAATGGTTGGGTCAGGAAACCAGAGGAACTTCCTTCCCATGTTGCAAAGAGAGGTCTTCTTGGAGACTTCTTCCAGTCCTCGGTCAATAACCCAATTTCAGTGGTGGCTTGGGATGAGTTAATTACACGGTAGAAACACTGGTATAGAAGTATAATTATACGGATCTGTAATAATATCACGCTGGGTTCATGTCTTAGAAAGGCTCATATTTGTCGAGGTATTTTAACCCTAACTTTACAGTAACGCAACCTGTGTCACCTGCTCAGAACTTCGTGTTTCCATCAAGCGCCTCCATTTGCTTCTTATTTCGTATCTTGACTCATATGGAGGATACAAAGCAACTCAGCCTATATATCTGAGGTTTTTTACGGGTTCTGTCGGCGTCTCCTGCGCCAGCGGCTTGATTGTGGAATTGGGAAGCAGCCAATTACTGAGATAAGGATTTTGATTGAGAATTCTAACGCACCTGTAGAAGTTCTCACCGTGCCAAAGCCTCTTTATTACAGGCCCTCTTTCTTCTTCTATATTAACATGTTACTAACCTTTACTCCAGTGCCTCCAGCAGGGTTCTACTTTCTTAATATTTTGGGGTCTCAGTACCTACCCCTGTGGTAATAGAGTATTAGCTTAATTGACAATAAAAGTATCTAGTTCTTAATCGAAGGCAACAAAGCTCTTTCTCTTCTGATGTCTGTCCGTCTAGTTCTGAACCTTTTTAAGCTCCATCCAGGTCCGCGGTCTTCCACTGGACACGGCCTGTAGACGACTTAAACTCTCAAAGAACTTCTCTTTCAAGACTCCTTGGGGGCTGGACTTAAATTTGTCCAAAAGGAAAAAAATTAAGCTTTTTGCTTCTCAGCACCATGTTCAAACACTCATTCTTCCGTTGCTGGATCTTCAACCAGTCAAGTGTTTTAAAATATTTAATATTCAAAGTATTTAAAGGTTTAATATAGAGCGGAGTGCCTTCTTCTTGAGGTTTCTGATGTATTCCTGGAGGTGCCGTTAACTCAGCGGAGAAGCTACACTCCGGGACCCCATCATTTGCATAACTTTTTTTTGGGGGGGGGGTT
>VKOC01000007.1:10638389-10690692 GCA_009364415.1 Spea multiplicata
AGGTTGTCCACATAATCTCACAGTGGTGTCTGATTTATCGAAGCGTTAAGTAGTGGTTGCTATGGTGATAAGACCACTTTTTCAAACTTTGCACCAAAATCACTTTTTATACGTAATTTTTTAAAATATATTTTGCAATCATTAAATTGGACAGATCAATCTTGCCGTTTTTGTTATCATCCTATCCTTTTACCGCATTTTATATAATTTCCAAAAGGGAAAGATGTTCTTAAATGCATCATTTCTTCGTCACCGATGCAAATTGCTTATCGCGGAGACTCTCCCCTTCTGAGTCCTTCCTGGCCGTTTGTGGAGGGCCCGCGGTAATAGGATGCCAGGTAACGCTGATATCGTATCCTAGCCTTCACGTGCTGACAGTTATATTACATTACAGATAAATGAGCCTCTTCTCAAAGACATCTTTTAACTAATGGATACCACAACCCTCCGTTCGGAGAGTAAGTCGATACGCTACAAAGTGGCTGATTCAACTAAAAGGAGGTTTTTAGGTAATAGTTCTATGATTGGTGGGTGCTTGGAAATATTTTATTACATCGTATCCAACGCATCACAGTAAATAAAAAACTGCTGATGGCCGGTATATTTTGTTCTTTTAATATTTTGACATAGGCGAATGCAGAAATGACTTCGCTGGAAGGTTGCAGGTGTTCACCGTTGAGTAACGCTGATACTTAGTTATCCTTCTAGACAAACCTTACAGAGAATGTGTTCACCATTACCAGTTTACCAGACGGAAAGGGTTAACAGACTGCCTCTACGAAATAGTGCCAATTGATGGACTGGCCGGGCATATTTGTGGTATTTCTACCTGAAATAATGGACTGGTATAACCTTTCGGAACGCGGAGGCGAGAGACTGAAGGCGCTCCTAGCGTGGAGCCATTTAAGACAGCAGTGCTATTAACGTGAAGTGTCATTTATCTAGCAAAGTACTGTGGATAGCCTTTATGCATTTTCCAAATACTAGTATCCCACCCCGGCACTCAACCGGACTCTTGGAACGGGCGTCTTAAAAACGCAGACTGTGACCTATAATACGCCAGGATCCCAGGAGCTCTTCAAACTATCTGCCTATTGCTGACAGCGGGCGACCTGTCAACGTTCTAGCGAAGTGTAGCCTTCATCAGCCGCGTGCTAAACGCCTGTCACCTACTGGGAGCACCTGCGGGCATTCACGGTGTACCTGCCAAGTGTCCCTCTTAAAAAGGACCAGCCCTTCCTTGGACCCCAAATGCCCCGTTTCTCTTCCCTCCCCTGATGCCCCTCTTTTCTAGGAGGTCAGAATGTTTGCTGGGTATGAGGGGATCGCAGGGTTCTACAGCCCTAAAAGCCCCGATAATGTTATAGAAACAGCAGGAATGGCTTTATAAATTAAACGGGGTAAAATATTCTCCTTCTAAATGCCCCACTCAGTTACACAAATACCCCCACAATAGGGCACTAATTCACAGTCTGGGGAAAGCCCCGCCCCCGGCCATGCTTCTGACCACACCCCTTAATATAAAAGTGTCCTTATTTGGCCATTTAAAATTCTGGGAGGCGGGGCATTGCTTTTTGCTGGATTATAGTCCAAAATGCTTGCAACAATAACAACTCTGTGAACGTATCTCACTCCGATGGCTAACCTGCTCTGAAATAACCCTCATCACCAACCCTTCATTCACTAAACTTATAGATGATGTTCCAGGCTCTTTGAAGGGCCACAGAATTTCACAATCAAAAGGTGAAATTGCGCTAAACCCAGCATCGTTACCGGCTGTCCAAGGCGCCAACGCTCAGCTCCTCTCTCCATGATAAATATCAGATGGTGGAGAGAGGAATGAAGGGAAAAAAAGAAAGGTCACATTGTTTAAAAGGGACCGGACAGGATTATGACTCCCCACATGCATGGTCAGCTAGAAAGTTATGATTATGAATTTCTGCAATTACCAGACACATCCTGTTATCATAAAAAATAAAATCAAACGCTTTCATTGCAACCAAAGGGAGGGGGAGGGGTGGCCATTTGCTGATTATAAACTGATTTATACCGTGTTCTAAATTGTTAGCTATTGATTTTTATTTTTATTTTTCCTTTACCACGAGCCTATAATCAAGATCTCGCGCTCAGGACTAATGTCATGTTCCACAATCTTACACGGCCAGAAGATTAACCAGATTATACCGCGGAGGATATATCTGGGGAAAGTAATGAACACGGCCCCCCACTTTATACAAACCAATTATTTCACCAGCTCTCTATCTGAATCATTTTTGTAGGTTTTTAATTTTCTAGGTAACTATTTTCTTCATTCATTAACCAACATTCACCCACAAGCAGTGCTCCTGGACTGTAGCAACATTACGAGATTACCAGATCCTGTGACCTCAGAGTCCGCTGTACTATGATGTCACTTCTTTAAAATAATCCAAACAAAAGAGTTATTTAGCAAGCGCTGCCCTTGTAATTGCAAACTGAAATCGGCCACCATAACCCATTCAAAGCCTCTTCCAGTATATTCCTAATGAGTTACACAAAATACTTCAAACAGGACCTTCGTGCTTTCATTTAACGCGGCTGAACACACAATCTGAACCCCAACAGCAGATTTGGGAGTCCCCGGCAGCGCATGCACTGAAAGACATTATCACATGCCATCTTCAGAGTCTTTCAGCACCAAAATATACAGAAATGAAACCTCGTGCAGCATAATAAATCGGACAACCTTTTTCTTGATGGTTATCTCCAATGGTTTGGTATTTGATGAAGATCCGAGCAATGGCTGTTATATTTTTCCCTCTGGGGGGGTCACTGCTGTCCACATTCATTCCTCCGGCAATCAGAGCGGATAACAAACTAATAAAGTCTTATAATATTGACTTTCACAAAATGTCTCGCCAAGGAAATTCATTGCAGGCCAGGAGCCTTGCTGCCTCTTCCTGTACGGGAAACATCGCACGGCGCTAATAAATAATAGTAACATTTTAACGCTGCCGTTCCGAATGATGTATAAGGGGCCTCTATGCTGACCTTCCCCAAAGTCCATCTTTGGACCCCAAATCCCTCTGCCCCCTATTCCTGCCCTGCTGTAAACATGAGCCCCTCAGGACTAAACCTATCCCTCCCAATTTCATAGAGCCAAAGAAGGTCTTGGAGAGAAATGGAACCTATTGATAATTCTTCATGTAACCAACGAATTAAGAAGAAGGAGTTTATTTGCCCCGTTTAATTTATAAAGCCGTTTCCCGCGGTTTCTGTACACATTATATGGGGTTTTGGGGGCTGTAGACCCCTGTGATACACTGCGATAGGGCTGGGCCTCCTAGATTGGGACACTTGGCAGGTATACTAAACATCACACTAATAGCAGGTTTGTGACTTTTGAGTTCTGTACATTATAGAAATCGCAGACATCATTCCGGTACATTCATGGGTGACAGGCGTCCCCCCAATAAGTGTAAATAGGGGGATATTAAATCTACAGCCAGCGAGCGGATTTCTACACGGACCACACGCGTGCACAAAATGCAGATGACACAGATTACAGACTCTGCACTTTTCCCCAAATAATGTTACACTGGGAAAGAAACTATTTAATGAATTCCTAATATATATCATATGGGAAATACAGCATTAAATTATCATTATCATCTCAAAGCGTTGGAAATGTTTAACGCACTCTGGGACTGCGAGACGTATTCCACTGAAGCGTGAACGTGCCAGATTTCCATTAATTATTAACCCCTTGCTTACCTATTGATATACAAGAGACTCAAGGAGCTGGGAAAAAAAAGACATAGCACAGTATTTGCCCAATATTTTTATTTTTAAACCAGGGATCGGATCCAGAAGCGTCTCCATTGCATTGAATCGGAATGTAACGGGGTCTCGCGTCTCGTCCTGTTGTCTGCTGCTTGCAAACAGTAACTGATGAGCTGTGATTGGAAGGCGCAATATTTATCCTGACCGCCGGCGTCGCACGTGCAGCCACTCCGTGCCCTAATATCACCGCACGCTGGACTGGATAATTTAACAAGGGGGAGGGTAAATCAAATGCATGGTAACTTTATACCACGCAAATTACCCCTAAATGCTTCTGGATGGGAAATCCCTCAATTCACTAATAGTAAAAATGGTGATGTTTCAAACCAAACTGGCAACTCGGTTTCTCTACTGGTTTTATTATTTTGCCAAAGGATCAGCAAAGGAAACGATGCCACAGAAGTGCCCATAATTACATTGCCAACAGTATAAAGAGGAGTAAAAAGAGTAAATACTGAGCTTAAATGATCTGGGTTTTGTAAATCTAAGGGTACCGGCCGTCAGGCAGTGCGGGGTCCTGGGAAATATTAACAATTTTTATTCTAATTAAGTAAACACATCTATATATAAAAAAAAAATGATGTAAATAGTATTTAGTGTTTTGGGGTGGCGCACATATTATGACATCATACTGTAATGTCATGTAATATCTTCCTAGATAATGTAACGTCTGATTGTGGTCACCTGATCCCTCCAGCCATAGCTTCATTGCAAGTATTTTGCACCCCAAGGTTAATTCCCGAAGCCCTAGGTCACATTACACGTTACAGCTGGCCCATGGGGTGTTTTCTCAGTAACGTATACAACCTATGCCAGAAACCGGCAAGGTGACACCTATGGCAGCCTCCAAAATGATGTATAAACTAATGACGTATAATAGGAAAGCATCCAAAAAATACAGAGCAATTCAAAAACAGCCAGTTAAAAAGGGTAAAGCAGTCACAAGGTCAGCCATCAACATTTCATCCATTAAAAGGGACCTTCAAAAATACATTTCAAAAACAGCGAGATAAAAACCTGCATTTTTCTCAGAGACAAAAGCCATTATAATTGCATTTTGTTTATTATTTTTACCAGCTGCCTACCGAAGACAGACTTGGAATTTACCGTCCAACGCTATGTAAAATCATTTCAGCGACAGGGGACTTGTCCTCAGATAATGCCACCCGATGTCACGTTATACGCCAGACACTGAAGAGTGTCGGATCCACCGGTGGCAAATCTCCAGCCGGGAATTTTATTTTCTATCCAATTCTTTAGCCGTTTCAATAAAATTCCACAGCCCAAGGATCGTTCGGGGTTTTGTTTTGATTTTGTTTTCTGATTTTATAAGCTTTTTCACCGTCTCGGTAATAATATATACGCACGTATCTAGCAGTTGCTGGAGTTATCAGAAAGAAATGCCTTCGGGGGGGAACCCATCAACAGGCGGTCGGGAGATAATCAGATCACCGAGCGGTGTAACCGTCGGGTAATTAAAGCGATCTGGGTGAATATACAAACTTGCAGGCTCATTTTTTTTGCCATTGACACTTTAAGCCAGCAAAATGTCAGATTCTACACAGAACCTGAGCGGACCCAAAGCTTTTAATGCCACGAAGCTTTGCAGACACCAGGTGACCACTGCACAAAAATCCTTCCTTAGGGGGCTTGCGGTCCATAAGGTGAATTATCTAATCATCATCCTGCTTCTCGCTACTCATCTGTAATGCTGATTCCTTTGTCCGCCCTCCGTTTATTACTACCACTTTGTTGGCAGCGGCCCGGCAGAGCATTATTAAGAGCTGCAAAAAAATTCCCTCTGTTGGCCATCTCTTGAATATGTAAAAAGCGCAGTCCTCCTCGTCTTGTTTCTGGCCCGTGAGGAGGTGTCTTTTGCGTTCCTGGCTGAAGCGGGAGCCAAGCTAAAAAGAACATGTTTACGGTTCCGAGGGGAATGGCTGAACGCTGGGAATATTTGGCTCTGGGTGAACAATGTAACAGCTCGGGTCCCACTGCCAAGATTTAATGGGATGTAAAATGGGCATAAAAAAAAAAATACATAGTGTAATGAAACGATTCTGGGAACTCGTCACCCCCACCAAACGCAGGGCAATTCTCCGGATGTTTGCCGTACTTGAAGCCAGGAGACAAGCCACGTGGAGATGTTTGGTTCATGATGTATCCCAGGATTTAAAGTAAAAACAAAGTATTTCAGCGAAATCGTTTCATTACAATTAAGGCTTCGATTTTCAAATACATGCAAATAGTTTCACGTCTCGGCCCGATTTACAAATTGCCCAAGGGACATTATAATATTTAGGCTTTGTTACCTAAACAGACATAAAGGTGGCCTGGGGTATTGCTTAGGGTCTGTGTCAGGGGCCCAATTAAGCATGATAGGACTGTGCATTCTGGCTGTGGCCCCCAAACGCCACTTGAACTGTAACAGTGAAAGCCCTCGGCCCTAACTTGGTACATCTAGAAGCCGGTCGGATAAAAGTGCAGAGTTACATTGTATCCACTGCACTGGTCAGCCACGCTGGGATGGGGAGCTGGGCATGTGGCGTGGTTTTACATGTGGCTGTACATTAACGTGCCCGGCCATTGGTATGACCCACTGAGATATAGATCAGAGAGGAGAACGCAGCCTGGGAAGCCCTTACGTTTCCGCCATATTCACATGACTGAGGTAGCGCCAATGCGTCACCCCCTTTTACCCCGTTCCCAAAAGTGCTTATTGAGCCTCTTGTGTTTCACATTATTGTTCAAGTTTTTTCTGATATCCTGACCCTGGTCAGCTAAACGGCTATCGTGTATCTCTGGCATCCTGACCCCGGCTATCCTAATGACTCTGAGAACCTCTGGTATCCTGACCCCGGTCTGCTTAACGGCTCCGTCCAGATCACCCGTGCTTACAGCTACACCGCCAAGTGCCCTGTTATCCTCCTCCGGCCCCTTGTGCGTGTCCTGCACTGAGCAAGCGTGTTCCTTTCCAGCATCCCGGATTCCTTGCGGTAAGATAAACCTTACAATCATTGTCAGGGCCGTCAATCAACATAGACTGACAGCCCCCTGAGCTGACTCTGATTTTCTGAAAAACAGGAAAACCGGAGGGGGCAGAGGGCCGCCTGACGTCCCCCCAGTCATGCGCCCTTCTTGCTCCATGCGAAAAGTCTCATAAGCTTTCAACCTCAGATGCTCATTTGCAGAAGGGACAGTGGAGGTCTACAAAGTCATGCGAGCAAAAGCGTTGGCCAAAGAGAAATATTACCAACTTCTAAAGTCAATGTGGACCAAAAACACAGTTATACATTAAAAAAGGATTGAAAACAACTTGACTGAGAGCCAGCAGCTGCTAAATAGCCTCCCAGCTTGAGACGGTCCCATGTCTCGCCTGCGCCATTGACATATCGGTCTGATCCTTCTAAAAAGTCTTGAACCAAAGCATGAGGGGAATTTACTCCGAATAACAGAACTAAGAACTCCAGACACACATTTCAGAAGCAATGAATTTCTACCAAGCTTTCAAACACTTAGATGGACATTTTTGACATTTCTTATTATTACGCAAAGCAGGGTAGGGGGCTCAGCAGTCCCTGCCATCTATCGTGGTTTGGGAGCTGCGTGCGGTGGTCCCAGCTGGGAAAATGTAGTTCTATGACTTCATTCACCATGGGAGGCTTAACGGGATCCAACATTTCTTCTTCACCGCAGACAGCTTGTCGTAAGGCCAGGTCCAGCGGTCTCCACCGGTACCTATTAGCACCTTTTGGTAAATGGTAAAATTACGTTTCAGGATGAGAAACAACTCAAGAGATAGTGTTCAGCCTTCATGGGTTTCATCAGTAGGGTGTAGTTGGTATTCCTCTAGGTGCAAGTGAGCAAGGAGGCTCAAGCCTGGACTCACTTTTAAACTTGGGGTGAACCCAAGAGATCCCTGAAGGGTGAAAGTCGCTTGGAAGTTTGTTTCTGGACAGGATCAGACTGAAATGTTGACTGATATTTTTCCTCTGAAATGTGAGCTAAAACTTGAGGCGCTCCTGAATGGGGAGACACCGGAGGGCAGGGTATGTTGTTTGTTCTCAGTTGTTCTCAAACTTTTTGTGTAAGTGATTTCTCCCTTCAGGGATCTCTTGGGGTTTACGTGGACCTCCTTGCTCACTTGCACCCAGAGGGATACCAACTGCACCCTACGGATCAAACCCATGCCTCTGGGGTTCTTCTGATCAAAGGAACCCAATAGGTACCAATGAGGATTGTGGGATCAAGCTCTCCAACTTGGTTCTTATTGCAAGGTGCGTGTGGCGAAGCCTCAATGGATCCTGTTGGTGAATAAATCCTTCTTAGCTACATTTCCCCAGCTGGTATGGCTGAGGACCGGCTCTGAAGCCTGGACAGACGGCAGGGACTGTTCCACATGGTATACCGAGCTGCGGATAAGAGATATGGGAACTAGAAGCTGCCTATAGGCCACACTAAACACGCAAAAGCCAGGATCCTGAGTACATTGGGTTAAATAGTAGTAAAGCTTCTTATTAAAACAGCTGATCTTGAAACCAGCTGCCTACCGCCAATGGCATCGATCTGGGCAAAGTATTACCCTTTACATAACATTTCTGCGTTATCGCTTTCCACGATCATATCTGTTTAAGTGTCTTCTGTGGCGGGGAGTTAAATGAAAGGTCAGGACAAGAGCACTCAACCAATCTTCACGCGGCCGACATCCCCGCAATGTAATCGGCTAATATAATAATATCCTCCCGGTAATTCAAACAAATACACAGATATTATTCCCTAATAGATATCGATAGCAGGGAGAGGGTAACGTTATATGGAGGGCGTCAGTCTCACTCCCCCTAATGAATTACACAGCGGGCGACAATTCTATCCCTCAAACCAGCAAAACCTCCCTGAGAGAGTCTCGGCGCAGAGTATTAACTCTTCAAATTAATTGCCCATAAAGGAAATTGGGTAACACTCCTCGGCGTATATATAACATGACACATGAGATATTCTTCTGTGCTTGCGCATGTACATGTGCTTACTGGTTGAGCTCAGCTACTGGGGGGGTTTGTGGCTGTCTGTCCATGCCTGAGCATGTATGGTATCTGGGCCCGTAGCTGCGCATGTGTATGTTGATTGGAGTCAGGGGCTTGCATGTAATGTAAGGAAGTTTTACTTAACAGAGAGGGTGGTGGGTAATGGAAGATCCTCCCAGCGGAAGTGGTAGAGGCTAATAGTGAGGGGATTTAAACATGCATGAGATAGGCCTATGGCTCCTGAATCTAAGACTAACGACTGATTAAGGTTTGAGCAGGAGAAACGGGTGACTAGACAGGGGCCGAATGGGGCCGATCTACCAGCAGATTCTATGTTTCTACGTAATTGGTTTGATGTGAAAAAGATTAAATGAATACATCAAGGTTTCTTAACCAAACTTTGGTTCAAATTTAGGAAAGAGCCCCCTCAGTCAGGTACATAATCCAAACATGGATCGCAGTGAGGTCGCCCGTGTTGGGCTTCTGTGCTGCATTCAGTCCTAATCACTATGTTACCAGTAAGAAAACAGAAACGTTCATCGGGCGCATTTACTGTAAAATAAAAGAAAGGTAGTGAATGCGTTGGACGTGTTAGAAGTCTGCGCAGGCACATTCCTAGCCTTCCTCACCTACATTATTTAACCGATTTCAAATGTCAGAGCCACGTCTGGGTCAAGACAGCGCCAGCCTCGACCATCTGCTGACCCATCGCTTCTCCTCCAAATCCATGGGTTGGAAGAATTTGGAGGAGATGAGCCACGTCGGGCACACTGCCGGCACCTCATGCCACCAGCTGATCACAGGGGGCCCTGGCATGGTCTGCCGTGGCCAGTATCTGCTCAACCCCAGGAGGTAGGATATCATTTCCATGTAAGCAGCTTGCAGAAAGTTGCTCATACATCAATGGAAAGCTTTCGTTCTGGGCCCAAAACCTGCTGAGTGCCAGGGATTCAGAATAAGCCCCCCATTAACATTAAATGAGTTAATTAGGCAGTGGTTGCAAATCTGAAGACCATCCAGGAATAGCTCGGAGCCTCAACACGGGCCATTATCACAGCTCGGACAACATACAGCAAGGGAAGCAACATCAGTTCTTATTCAATAATAATATAGTCCGCAAACATATAAGACCTGCTACATATCTGCGAATTAATCACGCTGAAAAATACAGGGAGCTGGAAGCAAAGTCATTTAAAAGTCATCTGACATTTAACAAGGAAACCCCTTTTATATAAAAAAAAAACTATTGCCTGGATTTAAAGGGACAGCTTTGCTTTCGTCTCCATGACATTGGCAATAAAGTTGGGTATTTGGGCATTTCTAGCATTTTCCCCACTGTTATCAATTATTATAGAATTATATTATATATATTCACATCCTCAGCAGGATAAGGGGGCATCAAGATGAATATGGGTGGTCTCCGTATGTCTATCCCATGCATGTTTAATACCCTCACTGTATTACCCTCTACCACTTCTACTGGGAGGCTGTTTCACTTAACCACCACCCTCTCAGTAAAGTAAAACTTCCTTCCAATAATGAAGTGTACGCTTGTATTATTTATATACTAAGAAACTCATCCATCTGACGTGTGCTTAATCTCCATGCATGTCTCCTTTCTTTCTGCCTTTGTGCAATTATCTCCGTTTCCTATCCTCCGATCCCCTGTCTCCTTCGCATGATGAACAATCAATCTTTAGGCCGGAAAATGATTGTGCAGCGAGGATTGTCGGCAGCAGAAATTTCACATGCACTTAATACAAATCATTGGTTATTGCTGGCAAAAGCCGATGTCCCCAAACTATATTTGTCTTATTCCATCTGCTCGGTGCTGAACGCTTACAGGTTATCCTCCTGGGACCAGACTGAGGATGCGGGGCAATCAAACAACGGCAGGAGGATTGTATCCGGATGACAACAGATAGAATCAGACCTTAGCAGCCTCTGTTAATTCCGATTCCTAAATAATAAAAGTTAATCACCCAGAGCCTGAACACTGATACTACTACTAATAATAATAATAATAATAATAAAATAATAATAATAATATTACGATCAATGTTCAGGCTCTGGATAATGAACTTAATATTTAGGAATCAGAAATAAATTAGTGGTTGCTAAGGTCTGATTTTATCTATTGTGAGTATATTAAGAACAATCATTACTATCTTACATATGCTGTATATATATATATTTATTTATTATTATTATTATTAAAATGACTCAGATTCACTGATTTTTTTATAACCAGTAAAAAGAACTGTACTTGCTTCTCTAATGCCCCTTAAAACATAAAAAGTCTGGCTGATAGCTCTATTATTTTAACATAATTTATTAACAATATCTTAAACTGGTATAATGGTAGAAACATAACATAAACAATTCTCTGTAGTGAAATCCATTCCATTAGATGTACTGTAAGGAAGTTTTACTTTACTGACAGGATGGTAGATAGGTGGAATGGTTTCCCAACAGAGGTGGTAGAGGGTAATACAGTGAGGGTATTAAACATGCATGGGATAGACATATGGCTCCTGAATCTAAGACGAGACCAACGACTGATTAAGGTTTGAGTCGTTACAGCAGGAGAAACGGGGGACTAGACGGGGGCCGAATGGGGCCGATCTGCCGTCAGGTTCTAGGTTTCTATGTTTCCTTGATACATAGAACCAGTTAAAGAAAGTTATATATGAAATGTTTTGGGGGTTTTTAAATTAGAAACTTGATATCTGAGCCTCTATGACGTCAAACTGGGGTAACGCTGCGCCATCACGAAAACAGGCAGATTTAATGCTATAAGGTACCGGGCGCCTATACAGTGACGGCTCCGCCATACTAATCTGTTTGACATTAATATGTCAGACTGCGATTGAGTCGATGGTCCGTGTAGCCCCGGGTCCTATCATTCTGAATTACCGCGTCAATCTCCTCCATGTCACGCCGACAAATCGTTGGGGACTTTATTTTAGAATTCAATTGCAAAAATAATATATTTTTACATTTTTTTCCCAAAGTTGCATGAACGCTTGTCAGCAATAGATTGATTTCTTTCCTGATATTTTGAATCACTGACAGAAATGGGTTTTGTAAAAGTCTAAACTATGTGACTTATATCTATTTAAAACAGAAAAAATAAGGTTTTAGAGACCAAATCCAAAGAAAATGCACATCGGGGAGAGAAACTGTAGAGAAAAACGAAACATAAGTCCTAACAATTCAAACGTCAACGGCAAGAACGATGGAAGTGATTTGTAACAGAATTCCTATTATTGCCTTTTTTTAACTGAGAGGATAAAACGGGGAACAATTTCATCCGGGACCTAATCCTTAGAAACACAGATCGGCCCCATTCGGCCCCCGTCTACAGCAGGAGAAACGGGCGACTAAAGACTCAAACATTAATCAGTCGCTGGTCTCGTCTTAGATTCAGGAGCTGTATGTCTGTCCCATGCGTGTTTAATACCCTCACTGTATTACCATCTACCACTTCTGCTGGGAGGCTGTTCCATGTATCTGTCCCTCTCTCTATAAATATGTGCAGACATTTGTTCCATTAAAATTTTGCTGCACAATACAAATGTAATGAATATATTTCTGCACCAGTTTGTTCGGTGGTCAAAGTCTGGTAAATAGACAGATAATATGGCATAGTAGTCTGGTGGTGTTGAATTGCAAATCTCATCATCTAAGCCAAAGGTGTCTGTAACGCGGAGAGTCTCAGCTCAGTTACCCCAGTAGAAGGTTTTTCAGAATGAATTGTCAGCAAGGTGAATTATAAAGTGGTGGGTACATGGTAAGGGTACTAGTCTGGGGTGATCGAAGTGACCAGCAGCATGTGACTGAAACAAGGTCTGTAAAATAAACAAAGGGAAGGATTCACGTGGAAGCGCCATGGAGGGACGCAGACAGAAACACAAAGACCGCAGCAAACTGTCAAGGAGAGAGACAGCAAAGAGGTAGAGAGGACACAGGGGGACCAAGACAAAGCGACCAGACAAGACAGACACAGACAGACGGGGAGACAGAGAGATCCCAGGATCACAATAACTGCTGGGGACAGGAGAGAGGAGAGGCAGACTGAGACAAAAAAGGTGCTGCGGGGAGACAGACAGGTGCATAGAAAGCCTAAGAAAGGCCGAAGCTGGAGGTGTGAGAACGTGGAGCGTCGGTGGGGACAGTCAGAGCACCTGCTGAGAGGACAGAAACACAATCGTTAGTCATGGCGCCGAGGGACCCGATTCACCAGCCGGCTTCTGCGTCACCCGGCTGAACCGCACCAGGGAATTGGCTTCACAGCTCGCTGCACCCAGGCCCAGAATTCCCCCCACCGAGACCTACACAGCACACAAAGGGTTTAAGGGAGAGCTGGGGTTATGGGGGGACATCGACATATAATGTGACCATCAAATATATCTATGATATATATATATGTTTAATCTCACGGCTTAATATATTAGCCACAAACGGAATCTTTCTCAAAACCCATAATTGATATTTAATACAATATATCACAAAAAGCAACATTACTTTATCGAACTTTCCCAGCATCCTTGTTTAGTTCATCTACTCCTTCTTTGGTCCCCAAATCTCTGTGCCACCTTTTCTTCCCTCTCTCCTTCCCTGATGCCTCCTCTTTCCTCTCCCGATGCCCCTCTTTTCTAGGAGGTCAGAATGTTTGCTGGGTATGAGGGGATCGCAGGGTTCTACTGCCCTTAGGCCCTGATAATGTGTATAAGAACAGCCCCAGCAGTGACTCTACCCCCCTGCTAGCCACACACTCCCCTGACCTTGAGCCTTATGCCATGATTATAGCCTTCACCTAATCCCTAAGGCTCTAGGAATAATGATCCAGACTTCCCTTCTGAGTCCTTGTCTGGAGAGCCTGAATCTGCATAGATTTTATGGGTTCATTTTAGTCTCACAGATATCCCATGCATTTTGAGAAGCTTCTAGTGTTAAAGGTGAGACCGAGTCAATTTATCATCTGTCTTCCATTACAGCCTATAATCCACGCTCGCGCTGTATAATTACCCGTATAAAAGGGTCACAGTAACATTATGAGATAGGTAGTGCGGAGGTCTAGAATCTAAAAGGATTTGCTGGGTATGGGGGGAGCGGACGATTCCCATATATCAGGCGGATTTGTGCCAAAGGAGAACCTCCCTGCCTAGAACCTTCCCTTTCTCCAGCTCAAGGAGCGGATTTGGCTGAACCTGGCACTGGACTGGGTATTTAGGTAAGAGTGGCTGTAAGGTAAGTTACCCTGACTCATACCTCCCAAGCCCTTTTGCCTTCATCCATCCTCCAATAGACGGTTTGCTGGGCCCACTCATACCTACAAATATTTTGAGCTCCTAGAAAACAGGGACGTCAGGGCAAGAAACATGGGCACAGGAGGTTGGGTCACAAAGAGAGACTAGCCCGCCTAAACAGGGACATTTGGTAGGTATGATTTCCTGGGATGTTCTGCTATTTTTTTCTAAAACACACATTTTTTGTTCATCGAGGGCGGCTGCGCTTTGTATGAGTTAACATTTAAGGCTCTCAAAGATATGCATATATTCCTTAATTCTGATTCCTTTTTAAATAACAAAATACCATTAATAGCGTTTTAAGGCGAAAGGCCGGGCGCTCTGTTTAGAGACAGACAGGTGGCGGGGGGAGGATCTGTGCTTTCAGATCATTGATGCACAAATCTCGCTTCTCAAAGGTCACTAACAGCTTGAATTTTATGAATATCCAAATTTCCCGTTCAATGACCCGTTCACTTCCACGGCGGGTTTACGAGATCTCCTAAACCGCCGTCATTTACTGTCCCCGAGTCTTCAGGTCATTCGGCGGTGCGGATGGCGGATGTTTTTATTTCTTTCTGGAGGCTTCGGAGAAGAGACTGAGTGGACCGAGAAAGGAAACGTAAAGCTTTCGGGTATCGGCAGGGTAGGAAGGAGCGCGTTCGCCTCTACAGCAGACTGCGCTCGACGGGTTCGCTTTCCAGATTGCTAATTTGGGCAAGATTACGGCGAGTTAGGGCAATCAAACTCATTATTTGTATCTGTTTATGCCCTTCTTGCAACACGCAACATAAACAGGGGTAATGCATGGAATATTATACAGATCTATGGGCCGCAGCAGCGCATGCACGTGGGTCAATCATGTAAGACATCCGAAGCACGAAAGAAACTGTAACAAGCTGCTCATAGATGCCCTTAAAACAATACCCCACTTTATTAACCCCAGAATTCCCAGCTCACACCTCTGCACATGTGTTCTGCACATGAAATACTTGCTCTATACATATGCATTTTAACTCTTTGAAAGCTGCTGACTCTATTAGCATTTTTAACCTTTTTAGAATATCTTGTTTTTACTAAAAAGCAAGCCTGAAACATCCACTTAACTTAAGCAACCCAGGTAAAGCCGGACCCCCGTGTGGCACCCCCCATTGCTCTGTGTATCTGTAACACCTGTGATTGTGAATCTCACGCTCCCTCACTCCATGTATGCAGAATGGTTGCTCGTGTATCGCATGCCTCTGCTCTCCCCTTTGCAGCTCGGGTAGTTAGAAGAGGTCAAAATAATTTCTACAGCAACAAAGATCCTACATCCGACACGACAAACAGAGCGTCGGCTGTCGATATTATATAGCAGTGATGTTTCTGGAGCTGGCTCTGTGTGATCGCTGAGATATGGAAGCCACAGCTGGATTTACGCGTTCGCAGCGGCTTCATAGCATGCAGAGCAGGAGCTACGGCAGAGAGTATTTATAGTCACGGTAAGTGTGAACTTCAGGCTGAAAATAACCGGCATCTGTGAGTGTGTGCGTGTGAGTGTGTGCGTGTGAGTGTGAGTGTGTGCGTGTGTTTGAATGTGTGTGTATATGTGCGTGCACAGAGCCCAGGTATGGGTGTAGACACATAAGGATCATACATTCAGGGTACATCATACTGCTAGACAAAATCCAAAAACTTAATGAAGATGCTGAAGTCTTGGAATCATCCATTATAACGTCCATAACGGAACAGCGAGCACGCAATGAGTGATACAATGTGGCGAGTTTAGACGTTAATTCTATTTTCTCCCCAATACCAGTCCTGTTGTGTCACTCGCAGCCACCCGGGGGACAGGGACCGGCTCTATGGCGTTCATTGATTAGCTCAGCTATTGATCCAGTAGAAAGAAGGTGATCTCACTCAGCTGTAGGGGTAATTAATGAGGTGTAATAGGGTAATCCTGACTCTCATGCCCTGGCTAAGGATGAGGCCGCAGTAATCACAGTCTAAATATTGCGATGGATCCTGCGGCTTAAAACAGACATGTGCAGCGGATCACCCTTAGAACATGGATGTTTGGCGAGGGGTTGACATGTGTTAACCTTTCGGGCGCCAGTGGCTTGCTCAGTAACATGTAGCATATCCTCAGGTATACTCCACAGAGTAAAGGCAGTTGTTTAGTTAAAAATTAGGGCATGAAGGGCAATAATCATGTAAAAATTACACGTCCCGCACTCAGACACATGTATGTTAACAAAATATGCTTTAAAAATCTATAAATCTACAAAAACGTGAAACAGAAAGATTTCCCCCTTAGTGCATTTGGTGATAAAGTCAGCATGAAGACTCAAGATACACCCCACAAAAAACATACCCCCCCAAACACAAACTGCTGTCCACTCACAAACACAGAACCCCCCAAAACCACCCCCAGCAGAAAGCCTGCAAATACCCCACATAAAGTACCCCTTGGAGCACACATTCCTTTACACAGGCTTATATAATGACACAGATACCCCGGTGCTGCGAGTTACCCCCGGAATGCCCAGAACCCGCCCCCCAGCCCCTCTTACCTGAGGATGGCGCTGTCCCCCTGCCGAACCGTGACGTTGTCCATGGCTTTGGAGAAGCCGGCATCCCCGCTGCGCACCGGCACTCCTGCGGGCACAAGGAAGAGCAGCCTGAGACCCAGGGCGAGCAGCCACCGCCAGGGGGCGACCCCCATCCTGCCCCCGACACACTCACACACTACCCCGGGGCTCTCTGCTACATGCCCCCCGGGAGATCCCCCACAGAACCGGAGCTGCCCGGGACCCGCTGCCCGTCTGCCCGAGCTCTCTCTGCCTCTCCTCCCCCGGACCCTCCTCTCACACTCTGCACCCCCTCCCTCACTCGCTTTCTCTCTTCTGTCCTCACTCCCTTCTCTCTCTCGGTTTTTTCCTCTCCGCTCTTCTCTCTCCCTCCCTCTTCACTCCCACTTTGTCTCTGCCCCTCTCTGCTTCCCTCTCTCCACTCCTTCCCTCAATCTTCCTCTATTTTCTCTCTATCTGTCACCTCTCCTTCCCTCCCTTCTCTGTGTCCTGCTCTCCCCCATTCTTACCCCTAGGACCTGTGGAGGGTACCACGCAGTGTAGCCTCTGGGGCCAGTGGGCTCTTTGGGCTGTTATGATCTATGAGGAGCTGTCCATGGTGCTCACCTGCCCGTAACATCCCGCCACCTCTAGGAACAGTAAGGTAACCCTTTAACAGCCAGAGGGGAAGTCAACATATTGTGAAGGAATGTGCGACCCTGGCATTAAAATGGTTAAGGTGCAACAGTTACATCTCAATGTCACACAGGGGTATTAATGTGTGTCACATGTGACAGAGGCGACTCCTAGTCCCTACTGTTATTAATGGGTTAATTCAATAGCCCTAGCACATTGTCACTCACTGATTTAACCCTTTGGTTCAGGGGCAACTCCTAACAGAGACTTCACATTGCAGGGATGATATTTTGTACCAAATATATTAGCAAAAGTATAGATTAACACTTCCAACCTCCCAAAGGGTTAATACCCAAGGGCAGAGCTGTTACCCCCACATTGTGTCTTCTATAGGTTCATGGAGTAGTGTTTGGGAATGTGACCTACACAGAGAACCCTGCAATCTGCATAGAAAAGCACAGGGGAATAACAAGGCCCAGAAAGATCAACAACAAACATCAACACCTCAAAGGGCTAAACATATTATAAATCCGCCCATTCATTATTATTTATATATATTATTATTATTATTGTTATTATTATTAGAGATAGGAGTAGTCATGTTGTTATAATTATCATAGTTGATGTTACTATTATTATTATTATCGTTATTATTACCGTTGTTGTTGTTATTGTTATGATTTTATTTACAATAACATTAATGGCATTGCGCACATTGCTACTCAGTCCCCACATATTATAGTAAATGTAACCAAGTTATCCCTATTAGTGTTTCTATAGAAGGAACATGGAAAGGATTCTGGGGATCCAAATATTATAACAATCTATAAGACACATTGTCAAAGGAATGCCAGGCTGCTGCAGAACCTCTTCTACAATCAGCATTTTGCTTCTTGAAATGATAGCACTGGGGTCATATTCTGGGGTCTGCGCACGGATTTGCCCCCTTGCTTTCTATGCGATTCCGTTAACATTCGTCGTTCTAAAAGGCTCTTTAGGCTGCTGAGTGTCTCCCATTTAGCGGAAGAGTGAAAGAGTCATAGATGCATGGAGGGGCCTTCATGAAGATGCTGGTAGGTGCTGATTCAGAAAGAAATTGCCTCTCAGACATGAACCTGCCCCCCCCCAAGGAAACAAAACGAAGAATGGATCAAGAATTGTTTAGAAGACGCTGTCCACATGGGCCAACTAGCCTGTACTAGTGATTTCATTCTAAGTTTTAGTGGTCAGATTCAGGCCGTTTCTACGCCAAGCACTTGATTTGAATTAAGCATCAAACACACGGCGTTGGACAAACTGACCCCCAAAAAATGGTGATGGTACCTTATTAACCCCCCCCCGGCACCCATCTCACGGACCTCCGGTTAAATCCTCTCACCAGATCTCCAGTAAGCGCTTTGTGCATAATTACCGCTTCTATCACTTTAAAGAGATGGAAACCCTCGCTTTGCCAAACTGACAGCACGGGAAATAAATTAGCAGAGAAAAAAAAATATAAGAGCTTATTTATGGAACATAAATAGTGGCGGATTATTGAAAGCTTATTAATGGTGGATAAACAGGGCTGCAGTTCACTGTATACACTGCAACAGTGCTTATCCGCCCATTAATACTCCTTGTTAATGTTCACTAATGCCTTCGTCGGGCCATAACTGTCTTTTTAAAGCTTAATGAAATGTGGCGCTGGCGCTTTTAACCCTCTCACTCCTGGGACAGCAGCTCTAACGCCAGCCGTTTCCGTTCCTTTTTCATTGGGAGTAAATTAACCAGCGAACAATTATTTCACGTGTAATAAATGTCTAATTTATCAGGCGAGTGTTGAAAACAGTTTACAGAGACCAGCTGCTCTCGGAAATACAACGGTTTAGGTGCTGATCGTGTCGGGGAATTCTGAGCAGATTTGCTCCCTGCGGGCATCCTGAAAGCGACCTTTTCCCCCTCTTTTAGCCCTAAAAGTCATAATAATTTGTGCAGAAGCAAAAATAAATATCCGCCAACCCTTTTTCCTCCCCTGATGTCCCTCTTATCCATAGAAACACAGAACCTCCTGGCAGATCGGCCCCATTCGGCCCCCGTCTAGTCTCCCGCTTCTCCTGCTGCAAACCTTAATCAGTCGTTGGTCTCGTCTTAGATTCAGGAGCCGTATGTCTCACTGTATTACCCTCTACCTCTTCTGCTGGGAGACCGTTCCACTCATCTACCACCCTCTCCATAAAAAGCTTTAAGATTATTATTTAAAATGAGCAAACACTAAGTTCTGCTTGGTTTAACTCCTTACTGTCCCTGCTATGTGTATATTATTTGTGCCCGCTCATATCACGTGGCACCACTTATTAAGTTATTCATAGACTTGGCGGGTATGGGCATAAAATGACAGCATTTCGGCCAAACCGTCCCCCGGGGATCGTGTAACTCGCATCGTTACTGAGATCAGCCGTGTTTCCAGGTGAGGCAGACAGTTTTAATTACTGTGATACATGATGAAGATCCAGACACTGCGGCTGACACAACCCTTCGCTCAATAAAGGAATTATTAAAACGGGAAACGGTAAATACAAAACCATAAAACAAACACGTGTTTGGGATCATCCGGGATTTACAAAAAAAAAAGAACTTAAGAAATTAAGCGGCCGCTCCATGTGATATTATTCACTTTTACAAGATTCTGTCGGAAGCTTGGGGTTTAGATTTTGGAATTGGTTCATTATTAAAGAAAGATGATCGAACGCACCTTCCAGGACCAACTATCTATAAAGGATCCAGGCATTAAGGAGTTAAACGAGCTGCTGGTGGGACAGGCTGGGGAGGGCAAATCACGTCCAAATATTTTCACTGCTGCCCCCTGGACTTGCCACCCTGAGCTTAATCCCCGTCGGCCGCCCTGATTATTTTTTAAAATAAAATGTATAGAACTAACAAAGTTTTATCAAGAAAGGGCGCATGGCTGGGGGGACGTCAGGCAGCCCTCTCCCCCCTCCCGTTTTCCTGTTTATCAGAAATTCTGCTCCGGGGGCTGTCAGTCTGACAATGATAGGTGTGCATCATCCTACTGTGCTTAGGGGTGGGGGTCACTATATATGGGAGCCCACCCCAATTTAGGTCACTTTTTCAATTGACCTGGAAAGCTTTCCTCCCTCCCACCCCTCTTTTTTCTGTTCCTTGGCGGTTGGTTATCAAGCTGGCATAGAGCAAGGGTTAACCACCTTAGGTGTGGTTTTTACCCGTGGTGCACAGGCCCTCGGCCTAAGTGCAGGACACTCCCTGGGCTTGTGCCTTGGTGAATCCTAGCCGTGACAATGGCTGCCGTGCAGGGGACGCCGGTGGTCTCTACGGGTTTTACGCCTGTGCCAGCCGGGTCGGTAGTTTACAGTCGTTGTTTACAATTTAGGGTTACGATTTGTAATCTTTACATTTGGTTTACAATCGTTAGTTTTAAGGCTTGCACGTGTCATAAGTAAGTCGGGTGGCGCGGCGCGTGCATCGCTATATTATATACTTTGTTATATGGTGTTTACAAATAAAGTTTATTTTCTATGAATAAAGTTATTTATATTCTGTGTCACGGTGTGGAAGGCGTAGAGCGGACTGCACCGTGGCCTTATTTTTCCATAGTTGACTATAATAAAGCATTATATGGTTTACTTTGTGTATTTATTTGGGAAGGGGGGTAAAAGGGGGCGACGCATTGGCGCTACCTCAGTCATGAGTTGTTACTTTACCTTCAGGTTAAACACAATGTATTCCTCCGACGCCAGCATTGAAAAGGGTAAAAGGGGCAGAATGTTGGTGTCTCCGCTCCCCTTTTGATCCGCGTGTTCATGTAATTCCTCCAGAAAATCTACCAGATCATTAAGTTTATAACTCATTTATCTGTAAACAATAATTTAGATTTTCTCCTTCTTTATAAAAATGTTACCTCCAGTCTGAAGTCTTTTGTTGATTGTCGCAGGAAACTTGTGCTCGCGGCTTTAAATAATATTAACCCCAGAAAGTTCTAAATATCGTACGACATAATATTCCCGACTTGCCAGCAAACACCAGAGAAGCGCCAGCTTTAAAACCGGAAGTCTTCCTGTCCCATCCGAAGATGGCGGCTGCTTCCAAATTCAAACCATAAATCTTCTGAAAACTTCCATCATCTTTCTGATCCAAATTCTTTGGATTTTGGGCTGTTGCTTAGCAACATGTGCTACATTTCCCCCCGCACTGTGTTGCTAGGTCTCTTGTCTTATATTCAGTAAAGCTTTAGGCCGCAGATATTGATTCCCTCGCTGTATCTCAGTATTGCAGAAGCACACAGTGATGGTATGGCTCTACTGTGACAGGGCCCGGCTAGCTGGCTCATGTGTCATATAATGTTTTATATTGTGTGTTTATTGTGTAACCGGCCCAGAGACTGATGTGGATTCAGCCCCAGCCTTCAAAGAGGCGATCCTATAATCTGGCTGGGGCTCTTAATCAGCAACACAGCCCTGTCTGCCCCGCCGGCCCCAGAGTTCTTCTTGGTTTACTGCGCATGGTGGTCTGGCTGATCCGTGGATAGCTGAGTGCTATCCGTATGAGGGACTGACTGGCGATTCCTCAGCCCTCAAACAGGGGTACCCAGCCTTGGGTACGGTGACCCTGTAACATCTACTCTATGTTTACTTAACCAAGATAGTGGTAGATTAATGGAACAGCCTCCTAGCAGAGGTGGTAGAAGGTAATACAGTGAGGGTATCAAACATGCATGGGACAGACGGCTCCTGAATCTAAGGCGAGACCAACGACTAAGGTTTGCGTCTTTACAACAGGGGAAACGGGGCGACTAGACGGGGGCCGGATGGGGCCGATCTGCCAGCAGAGTCTATGTTTCCTCTACGTTACGTGATCGCATTGTAATGTGTGAATAAACAGGCTTCCAGACCTGCTCCTACATGCATTCTAGCGTCGTGATGCTTTTATACATGGCTGCCTCCCATATCTTAATATCACAATAACCGCGAAGCATTAGGCGACTTCACGGAGTGTCAGAAGATAAAAAAGACCATTGAATGGGACGCTTCACTCCATCAACAAAGCAACAATTACTACATGCGCGGAAATTCCCACTGGGAGCTAATCTGCTTCGGAATAACAATGCTCCAGTCGGTAGTGATTTGGAGATCGTTCCTGCGCCAGCGGTGGTGTCTTAGCTCCTCTGACAGCCGAGTATTCTTTGCCGATTGCGGTAAACGGGTTATTCTTCTCTGTCCATTTCTTCTTCCTTCTGTTTCAGCTACGAGCCGGTCCGTTAATAATTATAATTAATTAATAAACACCGTGCAGCGGAGGTGCCTTTAAATACCTGGCAGTCGCTGCAGGGTAATGAATCATGGGCTGGAGATGTAACAGTTAATATATTTCCGTATCAGAAGGATCCCAAAATAGAAACCTAGAACCTGACGGCAGATCGGCCCAATTTCTCCTGGTGTAACGACTCAAACCTTAATCAGTCGTTGGTTTCGTCTTAGATTCAGGAGCCGTATGTCTGTCCCATGCATGTTTAATACCCTCACTGTATTACCCTCTACCACCTCTGCTGGAAGGCTGTTACTCCTACCTACCACCTCCTGGGTAAAGTAAAACTACCGTCCATTCCATCTCAGCCTCTGACCCTCTTGTGTTATATATGCCGGTCTCTTGTTGTAACGTTTCCTCTCCTGTACTTGAAATGTATCACAACCAGACAATTCCCACTCCAGTAAGGAGTATCGAGACAATAACGGGGTCTCGCTATCATGTATTCAGAAATATATCAGGAATTCTGCTTCCTTTGTCTGGACTGCGATTTGGATATTGGGAGAGAATAGAGTTTTATTCTTAAAGACAGTCTTAGTTTTGTTTTGTATATAAAGCTACCTGTATTATTATTTCATTATAAATTGTATAAGTTTTAATATTTATTAAATAAGCAATATTGTTTCAATTAGTCATCCGTGAGTCTGGATTGCGCATGCGCGGTGCAATGAGCCGGGCGCATGGCTCGCTGACCTGCGCTGATGTACCGCGACACAAGAAGTTTCTCAAAGTTCTAAATTTTTTTTAAGTATTCCCAAAGAAAGAGGCTCGGTGACGAAACGGCTGCATTAAGGAAATAGCGTGCGGGGGGGGTTTGAACGATGCGGAAGTCGAACTCTAAATCAAACCGAGAGTTTTAATACTTCCTATCCACTAAATCCGCGCCTCTCACTAATGCGCCTGGACGCTCTCCAAACCCCATCCCAAATTATCACGGATTACACCTGATTTATGTTACATTTATCTTTATACCGGAAGAAAGGACTGAAATTCTCCTTCCGGAGCCGTTACTGGAATCCATAGAAACGCAGAATACGAGGGAGCCATCGACAGACCCTCTAATCTGCCCGGATGTTCCGGAAGCTTCCAAATTTCTAGCCTTAGTTTGTTCTTTTTGGTCTTGAAAGGAACGTAAAGATTTTTCCATCCAGGAGAAGTCACGCGGATCCTCGCGCTGCCGCCATTAGTGGGAAATTCTCCTGGGCTTTTTGCGCCCAACAGGGGGGTATTTTCTCTGCATATTTAAAGGCGATGACATGCGGTGCAGCCGAGAGCTCCAGGAAACGCGTGAGAACATTTTTAGAACGGATTACTGATGGAGAGAGGGTTCTAATAACTATTTTCGCTGTCTCGAGAGTTGCGTGTCGGTCTCTCCGACGTCACAGAGCCATAGCTGGATGCTGCCAAGAAGCTGTCATCTCCTCAGAGCCGTTCCGGCCTCGCGCTCGCAGCCAGAAGAGGGATCATGTCCGGTAATCCAGATTAAATTGGCGCCTGGACCTTAATTATTTATACAGGGATTATTTATACAGGTTCTCTGTGGTTTCTCTACCCTTTGCTTTGTTCTTTGTAGATCCAACACATTTCGTGTCTATTACTCATTCCTAAAACTTTAGTAACTGCGTTGCCTTCATTTTAACACAAAATGCAGAAAATTGCAGACTTATTTGTCCTTTTTTCATGCTCATTATGTTAACTGTACATATAACAATGGAGTGGAGGGTGAATCCCAGAATTTGGGAGGGGGAAGAGACTTTTTACATAGACTATCTCAGCCGAGGACAGCACTTGGGTGAACTGCCTGCTGGTGAATCCCTACTTGGAAGATCCTTAAATTTGGCTAATCTCACCTTTTTTCTTTTGTCACTTTTAAATTGCGCCTTGATGGACACAGATGCCACCACTGAGCAGTGACAGACACTTATTGTGACTGTACATGGGGACATTTAGGCTTCTGGAATTCTCTCTTGGTTTAGATGGCGAAATAAGTGAATAAAATAATGTCAACATTTCATTCATACGCTTTATTTTCTATGTGTAGAACTATATGAAATAAATGTACGAGGGGGCAGTTATGGATTCCACTTATAAAGCAAATAAAGGTGAAGAACAGAAAGCCTTCCATGTAATGTGGATCCAGGCTGACATCGTCCTGCAGGCAGCACAAACCCAGAGGAATCGAGTCCTCACAGAATGACCCCCCGAGCACTTCAGGGGCAGTTTAATGCAGAGAAGAAACGCCCTGGAATTGAGATCCCACAACGCAGCACTAAAGAAAAGTGCAATAAAGTATATGTGAGTTATTAAATATCTTCTAGAGTGGGTTATAAATCAGAACTTTACAGTCTCTGATTACACATTCCATTTATTCTGGAAGGGCTAAAAGGAAGAAAAATGGAGCTCGGGGAAGATTTAAAAGGAGACAAAGATTGTATATTTCATTCCAGGGTTTTTGCATGGGTCCCAAGAGGAGGGGATGCATTTCATCGGCTGCACTCATTGAGTTCAGGGATGGTCCAATGCGGTTAATTTCTGAACATGTAACATGCCCTGTGGCTGCATTCTCAGAGCTGGCGTATGAACGGCCATGGAATCCCTGAAACCATTCATGTTTATGCATCATTTCTTGCAGAAAGGGATACAAACGGAACCTGCCGGCAGATCGGCCCCATTCGGCCCCCGGCTAGTCTCCCGTTTCTCCTGCTGTAGAGACTCAAACCTTAATCAGTCGCTGGTCTCGTCTTAGATTCAAGAGCCATATGCCTGAGCCAAAGTAATATACATAGTAATTTAAGACATACTGTAATTGAAGATATTGAGGAGAAAATTGTCATTTTAGATCTTTTGTTAAAACTTTTGTACTAATAATAAGTCAACCTACACTGAGAGCAGCAACAACACATAAGTAATCTATGGAATGGCTTTAAAATCTTAATATTGTTACATATCGAGCAGTAAGCTGTGTGTTAAAAAAATCTGCTTTTGAAATAACAAAAATATTTATGTTTCCTCTCGTGTTCCACGTTGCTACAAAGTAACTCTCTCTGGGATGTCAGCCAAATGCCTCCCCTGTGCACATTTAAACACGCATGGGATAGACAAATGACTCCTGAATCTAAGACGAGACCAACGACTGATTAAGGTTTGAGTCGTTACAGCAGGAAAAACGGCCGAATGGGGGCCGATCTGCCGCCAGGTCCCAGGTTTTTATGTGTTTTGGCTTATGAGGTTTCCTGTCCCATTTGGATTTTTTCTGCTCTAAAGATTTAACGTGATTGGTAAGTCAGACATAATACTTTTCCTGCCACCAAATGTTTACACGCACCGTAATCGGTCTTAATGTAGATTTGAGGTTGTTTCTGTGATCTATAATTGGCTATTGATTTTGGAAAAGCCCAGACTTATAAATTAAGTCAGAAATGTAAAGAAATTATGCTTGAAACATAATTTTAAAAAAGGCCGTTAGAGCACTGACGATAAATACTTTTAAATGATTTTGATCCAAATTTATATTTATATCTCAAGACAGTTTAAGTGACAGTAACACCATTCCTTACCCTTTAAAGGGGCACTTTGATTTTAGGGGGGTTCTATAGACATTATTGGGGGTTTTTAGGGCTGTAGAACCCTGCGATACCCTCATATCCAGCAAACATTCTGACCTCCTAGAAAAGAGGTGGAGGAAAGGGAGGTATTGGGGGGGCACAGGAATTTGAGAGAGGGACTGGCCAAGCTAAACAGGGACATTTGATAGATATCCAAACAAGTTGAAACAACTTGAAAAAATAAACTTCACAGAGGTTGAGAGGGAAAAGAAAAAAAAAGATATATATATATATAAAATACAGATATATTTTTTAAATGCCAAGCAGAAATGTCAAGGAAAATTGTAGTGCTGGAAGTAACAGGAAAGGTCTATAAAAACTGTCAAAATTGTCTTTTTTTGCAGCCGCTCTTATCTTGTCTTACGCTCGGAGCCCAATGTCTGGCTGTTTATTGCCTGCGTTTGTGTTATTATTCTAATTTCACCATGTAAACTAGATATGAATAGAAAGCACAGTAAAGAAACGGCCCGGATAGAAACAGAGAGTCGAGTGAATTATGAAAAAGAAAACCGAGACAAGAAGAGATACCGACGAGATGGAGGTGGGAGTGTTGGGGGGGTGGACGGGGCTTATCTTCCTCGCACCCCCCCCCCCCCCTCCATGTCCATTTCAAATGATATTTAAGGATAAAAATCTCAATTTGAGCATCCAGAGCAACAGATGCACTGAAATCATAAAACGTGGGGAAATGAAGGGAACATGTATCTTTGTCAGATGACAGCTCCCTCACATGTAGATTTATTAACATGCCATAAGGGGACTTAGGAGGCTTCTGTGGAGATAAGGAACTGGTCCCTATTCAATATGCCCAATAACACTGGATGGAAACCCCAGCTAGGTCACCCAACCAAGCTTACAGCAAAAGGCTGAGGCCTTATGGGATATCAATATGCAAATTAGGACACGTGTATGTTAAATGGTTATTTGTTGAACAGTATATATATCTATATCTATATCTATCCTGATGAAAGTCAGCAATGACTGAAACGTCGACTTGACTTTGAATAAAGTGAAATTGTTATTTAAAGACCTGGAGTGCTGACCATCTTTTGAAAGTGTTTTATCTCTATATACCGGTATATAATGCAGTTGTAATAAAATGATTACTTACTATTAGCTATTTACTAATTACAGTGAATTTTAAGTTTGCTAGCCTCACCCTCCTGATTCCTTAACTCGTGAGGTCCAGGTTTGGCCTCTGCCAGAGTGATGAATGTTGGGAAGTTGGTAAAAATGTCTCTGTGTTACTAACTTTACAAACTATTCCCTTTAGTCATAAAGTAGAAAGCTTACAGGTAATTGCGAGCTTGTAAGTCTGACATCCGCATAAGGTGATGAATGGATACTTTATTTCACTTACAGGACCAAAAACAAACTGAATTTACAAAAGGTAAATCACGTCAAATATGTGGATATTTTTCAGAGTAGTTTTAAAAAAAATCTACTATAGAACCTAATGGATAAGCACCAGGAAATATATTGTATCTATTTATTTGCAATGTTTTATTTGGGTGATTTCTACAATATATTAAAAAAAAACAATAAAATCAGAGAGTCGATCTTTGCCTTTCTGCAGAAGATACAAGGATTCTCGGCAGACCTGCCATCCCGGAGGGAGTAAACCTAATGGGTAATAACTTAAGCAACTTGATGAACTGTCAAGAGTGGGGAACATAAAATATGTTGCCAAGTAGTGAAAAATTATGCATTTAGGGCACAAAAACCCGAAGGCAGAATATACTGCGAATGACACTCAACTGATACCAAGAGGAAACAGACCAGGGAAAGATCATGCCTGTGACTTAAAATAAAGCCAATGGTAAAAAAAGGAGACAGACAATAACCAGACAGAGATACTAAATGTTAATAAATATAATAATAATTATTATTATTATTAGGAACATAAGAACTCATTAGGGACCCTTACACCTAATTCACAGTAAATGGGAGGGTGACTTTGTGTCTTGCGGTTGACTTATAGGTGAAAGATCTGCATTGAAAGGCTTTCTGGCAGAGGTGGTAGGGCAAACACGATAAATGAAAGTGCTCTAGGAGGGGCCTTAGGTTTTGCAGAATATAAGATGAGACTGAATGTTCCGGTTGGTTCTGATCCGCAGAGCATCTGCATTTTATGTCTCTTTGTGTTGGAGAGAACTCTGCCTAAACTTGGGTTTTTCATGACATTGAAGCAGTAAATGTTCCCAGAAGATTTTCGTGTTAAATCATTCAACCTTTCCTGAGACAGAGAGGCATTTTAAAGGCTAAATGAACCAGTTTACAGCTTAAATCGTTCAATTTGTAATATTACATGGAAATAAGAGAAGAATCATACTCAGGTTCTCTTAAATGGCTCAGCCTGGAGTGACCCCCGTAATAAATGCCACGGCCTATGCATCTAACCAAAGCAGAATTAACCCTGCGTGTGCTCATAGTTTTCTATCGGCAGAAATATCTTCCATATCATTTCTATTACCAGAATCGCAGAACTGGCTGGTGGAATCCCACAGAACACAACAAGTTTTTCCCCTGCTTGAGAACAGTAAACTTATGCAATTAGAATAACATTTAAGAACAGAGTGAACTGCAAAGCGACTAGAAAAGACAACATGCTTTTCTTTCTCCACTATAGACATTTTGGGTTTTTGGAACACAGAAGGCTATGGCTAAAGCCAGAATGACATCATTTCTCTTGGCACCAGTTGGGTGTTAGAGACAAGGAGCCATATTTTAGGCAAATAGCTGAATTCAGAGGAAATGCTCCAGTAATTACCATAGAAAGGCCCAGACTAACTATCTGGTACATTGGGCAAATGCCTAGTGGGCTTCTGGTGGACATCGCTCCACATACATCCAATGGCTACAGCGTGGGACCACCAACTGGATATACCCGGGGAGGATAAAAACATAGCAGGTAGCCTCCTTTATCCAGCCGCTGGCCGCACTGATGTCCCTGACCATGGAGATCTCTTCTATGATTCCACTACAAATATAGAAATTATATTCTAAATGTGACTGACGAGAGAGGCGACAATCGATAAAATTTACCAATTAATAGAGATTCCGCATCTGGTTTTCTGTTATCGCAGTGGGGAATGTAGCATATTTCAGATAGGACATGATTCACATAAATGGATTATTTATGTTATTGACAATTTAATTTAGGTAGCTTCCTTAGAAAGATTCATTAATATAGAAAGTAAACATTTCCCGTATTTGCTTCTTGTAGAAAATGACTATTCACCCCCCCACACACACACACTCCGGTTCATTAAACTGTAGACATAAATTATTTGTTAATTATTGCTCTTTCCCAGTATCTATTAAAAAAATAATAAATAAAATCATGACACCATTCATATTCCATTACGCGCAATGGCAGGAAATATCCGAAGGGGAGATGTACAAAAAACGCCATTGGGACAAACCCTGAGCTATCACCACGCAATTAGCGTCGGCAGAAATGTATCAAACTATTATCTCTATGAAAGAATCAGCGCAACGGCTCTGTCAAAACAAAAAAACGCTCATTATGAAGTCATTTTGTCACGGATTATGGAACTAAAACAATCACAAATGTATGTTATGAGATCAGACCATATTATTGAGTTATAAGTCAGAAGCCCCCTATCTCCTCAGGATACTAAAATACGAAGTTTGGGGATACAATGTTACAATCATTCAGTGAACTCATGAATGAGATCAACCAAAAAGCTCAAATCGGGACTATATATTTTGGGTTAGAAACAGAACTTTTTGAGATGTGTTCAGTATTCATGATTCTGTGCTTTAAAGAGAAACTTAAAAAAAAAACAAACATATAACACGATGCCCATGACTGGACAATGTCAGATCTTCCAGCGCAGACTCTGTGTTTGGGTTTTGGTCTCTGTGGGCATGAATATTTTCCATCTTGATTGTTCAAGTTTTGCCAAAAGTCCAAGCAGTATATTAAAGTACAATTAATATTTCTCCCATTTCTGCCCAAGCTTTTTGCCCCTGGTCCCATAGGGCAACCATCTCTACAAGCCCTTGGATCCACTCCTGACTCTCATTCACGTAGTAACTTTTGTACCATATCCTAACACATTGTCTCCCCGTATCTTATCCTCCATTAACTGTGCGGTGCAGCTAGAAGGGTCAGGTTTTATATCCAAATTTTAAAAGAAAAGTAAAAAAAACCCCTGAATCTAGACATTATCAAAAACTTTACATTTTATAATTCCCAGTAAATTGATTGGCCATTGAACGCCAGCTGTAGTGTTTGGTCACGCTTAGTCTATAACTAGCCAAGCTTGATTAGATTTGTAGTCTTCTGAGCCTCTGTAATATGCAGTTTTATCCAGAAAGCAGAAACCGTTATTGTCCAAAAAACCACCGGACCGCGTAACGTCCGTAGTAGGGTGCCAGACTTTTTGCATTAATCGCTTGTAAAAGAAACATTTTTTACCGGGTGGCCTCTCGGCCCCTTGCAATCTTTTTTTGGGGTCAGACAGGAGATGTTAATGTATCAGCTCCAGCTGTTGAGATGATAAAACCTGCAGTGCACAAACTTTCTTTATGGGTCTGCTCATAAAAC
Organism: Spea multiplicata; assembly: GCA_009364415.1. NCBI lineage: Eukaryota > Metazoa > Chordata > Amphibia > Anura > Pelobatidae > Spea > Spea multiplicata. The sequence goes on from VKOC01000007.1 coordinate 10,669,209, forward strand.
GCGCACAGAAATTGCTGAAGCAGTAACCTGTTCTGTTTTACAAGCCCCCGTAAATCTTCCTCCTCTTGGGCTGAATCCTGGAAGGCCGCGCTAACCTCTTCGCAGCTCGGCACCCAGTCTGCTCCCCCTGAAACTCCTTAATGCATCGCGTGTACAGACACCGCGCATCACATGTAAACACGCAAAGGATAAATCAAGGACAGAAATAGCACCAAGCGCAGGAAGAAACGCGCGGCGCTCCAGCTGTTCCGGCAGCACAACGCCTACTAGGTCAACATGTTAGATCCACAGTAAATCCTCTGCACTTATTGGCTGTAAGCCTGGTTTATATTAATTTATTTTACAATGGGTTGTTTTACTTGAGGAATTGCAAGGAGCCAAGTTCCCCCACGGTCAGGGTATTTACCTTTGGCCTGACCCAGGGCACTCCCCCCCCCCACCCCACCACCATCATCAGTACAGAGTGCAAGGATATGACATCATATCCTGAAGTCCCATGTCTTAAAAGAGTTCGCGGAGAGATGTCTGGCTGTGTGGGGATGTCTTTGGGATCATCACTGGCGGCATGAAATTTACAAACAAAGCTTTTATTCTCAGAGCGGCCAGAAAAATATTTAAAAACAGAACCTACATCTGTGATCTGTCCCATAGAACCACACGTCGACTGCGCTATAATAACATGAGCAGTTTATATATATATATTTATACATAATTTCCCACATGTTACAGGTGAGGGATCAGGAACGATACATAGTTTCTCCATGAATGGAAAAGAAATATATCTTTAATAAAATAAAATTGTTTTGTTTGTGATGTAAATAAAACGTAAACATTTATTAGTATTAACATAATATATTTGTATTATTATTTTCTCTGTCACTGGTTATATTTGCCAGTAAAAGACATTGGATGGTGGGGGTATAAAGCCATTGAATATGATAAACGAGGTTAATGGCATTTAGAGCATAAAAAGGACGAGTTGCTTTCCTAGACTAACCAGGGAGCGAAGTCTCGATCAGGGACTTGCCTCATTCCCCGTCCCTGGGCTTTGCTTTGTAAATTCCCAGTGAGTTTGTATCTCCCTGCGCTCGGCTCCTGCCCCCCCCGCACCAGCAGAGCCAAACTACCAACAGATATTCCCCTTCCTGCCCCTCTGCCCTTCACCACGTTCTGAAATCCATCTCTTTGTAAATATTTCCATCTGATAGTCCGTGAAATGTGAACAGAATGCAGCCTTCAGTTTGCTTCCAAAACAATATATAAAAAAAAATACCAGAAACACAATGAAAGGCGTGAGCAGGTAGCAGGCGCTCTCTCATTCCGCGTAGCAGCATCATTTAAAATGCACATGTTTAAAAAATACATGCGCTCCATGTTTCCTCTTGTATTCCTATTTAAATAATTGACTCGGTTGTTTTGAGCCCTAATCAGAATATTCTCAGCTCAAGAACCCAAAACTGGCGCTTATTACCCTAATGAGAACCTCAGACGCCCCGCGTTCATGTGTAAAGCTGCTGACACCTGGAAACCGCTCATATTCAACAGATAATCAACCACCGGAATTATTCTCAAACGAGGGAACCAATAGCTTAATGTACATTATGGGGGACAGAGATCTATTAAAGGGGCATCAGCGTAACAGTAAGAAGTGCAATAGGGAAAAAATTCTGTATTATTTCTTTCTGAAATTTTTATTTTATGGAGATTTATAAACAGTTTTAGGAGATTCTGCAATCTCTTCCAGACTTTTCACAGTTAACAATAACTAGTAATTATTTTAACCCATTGCGTGACAAGCATCAAAGAATTAAAATGTTTGCTTCTATAGTCCCCAAAACAGTTACCTATTTTTAAGATACACATTTTCATATTATTATTATTATTATTATTATTATTATTATTATTATTACAGCTCTGTCTGTCACCAGAGGCCTAAATACTGCATGAGTTTTATTGTAAAAAAGTTTTATTGTAATTCAGTGATGAATTACCTATCGGTAAATGAAATATTAATCGATCGCCCAACAATAACATGCCCCAGACACGTCGGTATAACTCTCGGGCGCTCGTTGGTCTGTTCCCCTGAACGTTAAACCCGCCAAGGAATCTCAGAGCTGATTTTTTTCTTTATTTCTGCTTATTAACCCGTGACCTCCCAGCAGCCGAGATCATGTAGATAGAGCCATGCAGGTGACGCAGCAAATGCGCATGCAACAACCCGTAACGCAGGATGCTGAGCCGTGCGTCTGCGCGCTGCCACCTGCTGGTGACAAGCCTCAAGTGACACCCACTGACATCCACCTTAACCAGGGGGACATCAGTGAATCATTTAAAAAGAAAAACCTATAAGGAGCTTCTGATTTTATAGCGTGGTATAAATTCCTCTTACACGCTGACTGCGAGCGCTGTTTGAGTTTTATTGCTCCTTTTGTGTCCATAATAAAACTGAATTAATATGGAACATATCCCGGAGTAGCTAAAAACAAACCTGTAATTGAAAATGGTTGCTTTCCTTTATTTCATGAAGAATTACCTTATAGTCCTCGTCTTCTTATCTGGTTCAAAGGTGTGAATCGCTAGGTCCTAGAACCCACCAGTCCTCCAAGTGCTAGACTGAAAAGATGCAAAGCAAGGGATACCCGGTCTGCTCTAGAACCCGGACAAGCTAATCCTCTATTCCCATTACTAGACAATCAGATTGGGGGTAGCCTACATACCCAACCGCCCTCTGTATCCTCAGAGCCGCATCTCTGCAGTATTATATATGTCAGAATATTATATATGTCTGCTGTCATGCCAAGCCCACGGCGGGACTTACCACCATACACAGGGCATGTGGCAGTAAGCAGGTATTTACTTATAAGGCCCCATAGACATCTGAGAGTCCCAAGGAGACCTGCACCAGTCTGATGCACATCAATACGCTCATTTAAATAACACTTGTGTAGGTTTTTACTGAAGAATCCAGTGGATGAAAGGTACGCACCAGCCTCATATGCATGTTTATTTCCTCATTACTGTATTAGCCTCTACCACCTCTGCTGGGAGGTTGTTCCGATTATACACATAGTATATGTATGACTACCAAACTCATGTTTTAATCACCCCACGTCACAACGGGTCCTTTAATTCATGTATCCCAGACCTCAGGGCCTGACGGGGTTAAGCACCCAATGGCAATGTTCGCCTTTTGCAGAAAACCCTGTGTCAGCACCGGAAAGCGGATCCACCTCTCTGCGCATGTTTCTACCGGAGAGATGTTTAGACAAATGGAACATTTTGTTCTTAGTTTACAATGTCTCTCCCCAGGGTTCAGGAGTCCCAGAGCTCAGCAAGAAATAAGACACAGATTTTCCGCTTTTGTTTGTCTGTTATACCAGCCCCTGTACATTAAGAGCCGTGGCCCTAAATCATTTATTACCCAGAGAGGCTTCTACGCTTTCCTTATTTTTTTTCGCTTCAATGTCTAAAGGGATCTGTAAGAAAAGCACCAATGACCGTAACGAGATACAGAAGGTGACGGGGACGGCAGCATCGGCTGGATACGTGAGCTTAGCTGACCCAATAACAAGACCAGAAAGCAAACAAATACAAAATATTCCACGGCTACAATATTACTGAACGCGGATACATAGAACCCATAGATCTGTTCATATAAATGTATACAGTAATAACAACCCCAGCGCTGTATACAGTAATATAACCCCAGTGCTGTATACAGTAATATACCCCCAAGCGAGCTGTAAATAAGACAGTATATACACCCCAGCGCTGAAAATACAAGTCAGATAATAATACACCCCCCAGCGCTGTATACAGTAATATACCCCCAGCGCTGTATACAGTACTATAACCCCCAGGCTTGTAATACAGTACCATACCTCCAGCGGACGCTGTGATATCAGTAATATACCCGCCAGCAGCTGTATACAGTATATAAACCCCCAGCGCTGTATTACAGTAAATAACCCCCAAGCACTGTATAACAGTAATAATAACCCACACAAGTTGCTGTATACAGTAAATAATACACCCACGCACTGATATACAATGTAAATATCAATATAAAATCAAAACCCCCCAGTGCTGTATACAAGTAATATAAACCCCAAATGCGTACTACAGTTAATATAACACCCAGCAGAACGCTGTATACAGTATAATAACCCCCAGCGCTGTATCAGAAATAACCCCCAGCCTGATATAAAACAGTACAATAATAAACCCCCAGGCACTGTATACAGTAATATACCCAGACGCTTGTATACAGTAATTAACCCCCAAGCGCTGTATACAGTAACACCCCAGCGCTGTATTACAGTAATATAACCCCAACACTGTATTCAGTAATATAAACCCCCACGCACCTGGTATACAGTAATAACCCCAAGCGCTGTAATACCAGTAAATATAACCCCAAACCACTTTGTATTAACAGTAAATAAACCCCAGACAGAGTCAGAAAAATCTGGCTGGGTCTGATAAGATCGAGTCATTCAATTGTTTCCCAAACAGGCAGTATGATAAGGAGATCCGGGGGGAGGGGGAGGTAGTAGATCGGGGGTCAGATAACAGAGCGAGAATCATACAAACGGCTGATATGCAGTTGCCTGAAAACTTTATATTATGGGCAAAAACTACAACTGAGATAAAAAAGAAAACAGCAAAATATTTTTTACCTGATAATAGTAATTTAAAAAAAAATCCCCTTTAAAACGACTCCTATTTAGACCAATAGTAATTGTAAGTAGTTATTAATAATTGTTTATTTGTATTTTTTATTTTTTTAACAATAACTGAGCAACACGAAGTTTCTGTCTCTTTAATTCTCGGTGCTCGGCAGTAGACCGTCACTAGTGGATAATGACCCTAAGAATGTTCAATTATAGAAAACAAAACACAAAACAAACTCATAAACTGCCTACACGAGATATACAGATGCCTCTTTAATTACACTTACACTTAATTAAATCACGCCGGCCGCAGTAATACACTGACTGTTTATCTTCGCACGTCAGGTAGCGCCTCTCTCCGAAACGCGGCGTACTCTCCGGCAGAAAGGCAAGGTCAAGGACAGACCCGGCTCTCTTCCCACACCGGCCTTATTAGTGTTTATTTAATGTGTTGTCATTCGCTGTTTACAACATTGATATTGCAGGACATAAAAAAACAAACTAATAAAATGTTACTTAAAAAATGTAACAAAAATTAAACTACATTAAAGGCCAGAGGAACGCTCGACACACTTCGAAGAAATTTAATATGAAACCCTTGGGTCATTAAAGGGTTAAAAAGAAAATCTCTCTCCTGCCCAAGTCTCCATCTCGTTGGAAGCATTTGCCGTAACCAAACTGGTACGGTTATTGGGAACGAGTCCTGACTGTCTGGTGGAAGTAAGGAAGATGAGGACAGGTAGCTGCGGATGGTCTACTGAGAAGTCACAAGGTCCGTCTGTAAATTAGTCGGTAACCAAGACATCTATTATCTAGAAACAGTTACGTGAAGTGAAAGAGAGAAAGTTTATGTAAAATCTTCAGAAAATAGAGCAGTTTGCTTTACTTTTATCATTGATGCGAGCAAAAAAATGAGATGAAGGAACCCAAGAGTTCTACCTCTCGGCCCCCCAAACACTTAACCTCCAAGCTTCCTCTTGTAAGACGGATCACGAGCTTCTGTGTGATGAATGCAGATTTACAAGCAAACCCACAGACAGTCTGAATAATTAATTAATGTATGAGATACACTTAAAGAGAACGAAGCAAAAGGGTCCAGCAGCTTAACACTGCTTAGTAAACAGGATTGTGTGTCTATGAGGGCCCCACGCGGGCCGTTATCAGATAAAATCCCTTTCCGTAACGGAAGACATGAAGAAGACGAGGCGTGAACACGCTGTTTCACTATTATGAAGATGTCTTGTGAGGGCCTGTAGGAAGTTATCTCAATCTTCCCTTTCAAGAGGTGTTGAGGTAGAGAACGTGGTCAGCGACTCCCGCTGTTCTAGAGTCGTCTTGAATTCTAAAGCTCTTTGTGTAATTGCGGTCAAACCTCTTTACCGTCCGGATCTTCTGCATGACTATGTTTGAAGTTAAGCTGGAATTCTGATGAATGGAGCCGGGGAAATAAAATATATTGTTCTATTTGGTTTTTTTGAAGCCACTTTTCATAATATAAGGTTATCCGATGACGTTCGTCCACTTATATTCCGTGTTATTTTCCTTTAAGCATCATTAGAATGTCTTCCTTAACACTTTTCATCATATTCACAGTGAGAGCCTCAACCCTACGGCACATTCACAAGGCGGCTACAAAGGAACAGTCGGCGTCTTCCTGTATGTCAACCAATATCGCAATTTAAAGGAAACCTAAAGGAAAAGCTAATGGTTTAAATTCTAAACCTTTCAATGTACAGATATGTCGCGTACGGCAAAAAAATCTAATTCTAAATCTCATTTCTAAATGTAAGGATCCACATTTTGGGTCTGACAGCCAACAGTCTGCCTCAGTCACCTCGAAGCACAACACTAAGGTCTTGCTTGATGGCATCTCTGGCTTTTTGGCTCGAAGACTTTTTTAACCACAACAATACTAAGTGGGGTGGGCAGCCAAGAATAGTAATGTCTGCGCTTGAGATTAGGTATGGAAAGAGAAAGGTAGATATCGAGTGGTTTGGATCTCCTGGCCCTCCAGATTGTATTCCTGGAATAATACCTCCTGCTTTCACTGAATGTTTTTTTTTAGTTTCGTAATATATATAAAAATAATTATATTTATTTATAATTATGTTTAATAAAATTTCTATGTTAACTCACATTTTAGGTTCAGACACAATAGAAAATATGTGTTAGGTAGCAGGAGATACTGAAGCATAATTACCCAGCAGCAAAGCGGAGATATCTTTAGATGCCCTGTGATCATACCCCAAATTAAAACCGTTACTTGAGTTTTTGCGGACGTACGGATGGGTAGATGGGTGGAGAGGGATATTTAATGATGGGACGTTACAGATGACATCACTACCTCATTTTTATTTATTTCATTCTTTTTGGAATGAATGTTGTGTAATTCCAGGGTGCCATAACCCGTGAGCACAACGAAAATGCTTATTTTTAACACCCGCTGCTGTTCCCGCAGAGGTTTTCTCGGCACGAAGATGGTCCTGGACCTTTAGATCATTTTGTCTTCTTGAGCTCACAGTGAACAATGTATGTGTAATGACCCCACGCAGCCCTATCCACATCACCTATGGATTCTGTAGCTCACAGAGTTTGTCTCTTCATCGTAGATGTCGCCGATTTCTCTAATGGAACAGAAAGGGTTAATTCTGAGTTCCCACCAATTACTGTTTCACTCAAACGTTTCCTGCCCACATAAACGCCGGCCGCTCTGAAGTGTGTGTATTAGCGCTGCTCGCACGCCGGAGCTATGAGCCACTTCTAATGTAGTTTGTAAAAGGATAATGAGCCAGGAGTGAGAAGTTTTAGGTGAATCTAATTGACCTTTGAGAACAGCATTGGCGGCGCTGTCTAAATCGCGGCACGGAGAGGGAGCCACGGCCAGGCCTTGGTAAAGAACTGGCAGATCAGCAATGCACACTAATGCCGAGCATCTTAAAGTTACGCCAACACACCACGACGTACATTATTATTATCATTATTATTATTATTATTGGTGCCAATCAGCCTAACTCCGTCTAACTGTGATATCCGGCATCAACTGATCTTCCATAAGAAAACTTCAACGTCTTAAGGTCATCACAAAAAAGGCGTCTAATAAAATAAGCATTTTCAAGGAGGGTCTGACCTACAATATCCGTAAATATCCAGCCGTGGCCATTGCAAGATACTTCCCAGACCAGCACATAAATAAGCACAGTAAATGAAGTATTTAAGCATAGAGGGTGGTAGATTAGTGAAATAGCCTCCCAGCAGAAGTGGTAGAGGGTAATACAGTGAGGGGGTTAAACGAGCATAGGATAGGCATACGGCTCCTGAATCTAAGACGAGACCAACCACTGATTAAGGTTTGAGTCTTCACAGCAGGAGAAACGGGCGACTAGACGGGGGCCGGATTTTATATTCTCTCATGAAGCTGTTAAACCTACATTTAAAGATAAGGCCCAGGAGTCTTTATTTAGCTTCACCAAAAATAAATAAATAAATATAAAAGAATAAAAAAAAATAGAAGCAGAATTAATTGTGGGCGTCCGGAAGCCAAAACCTCAAGCATTGATTTTTTGACACAAGCCTCATATCTAAACCCTTACATGGCTACGATGTAACAATTTGTATTTTAACCATTTTGGCAACAAGCAGCATCTAACTCATCCATCTGGAAATCCAGGGTTTAACAGGGTTTTTTTCCCCGTGTGGAATACATTTCTATAATTCCACCCGCTAAATTATCCCAGCATTTTTTTTTTATTCTTGGCTACGACTGAAGTACTAGAAGGAATGGGTGACCTTTACTGAGAGATTCAGCGGCTAATGTGTTGGAAAACGCATGATTACCGGGTTCTAGATTTTTAAAACCTGAAGGCGAGATCAGCTGGAGGTTCCGTGTTACAGAATACCAACGAAGTGGGAAAAAGACAAAGTCATTAAAAGGAGGTTCCTAACCAGCAATTAGTAGATAATTAAGAGAGGAAACATGGGTGATGATTTTAATACTACATTATTTAAATGTTTTTAAATATTGATATTTTTCCAACTCCAAATCTTCGGCTGGCGAATGCTGAATGCCAATAGAGTTTTCCACTCACTCTTCGTATCTTGAATTGGATTCCATATCTGCTAAGAGGAGTATTTTCTTTTTGGACCCGAGGATCTGTTCTAACATAGTAATTTAGCTTGAAAAAAGGGAGAAGACCATTGAGTCCATCCTTTAATTATTGAGAAGACAAAAAACCCCTTATTGAAGAGATTTCCAATTGTTCCTGAAAAAAGGAAAAAGAATTCCTCGACATGCAAAACGGCTTCTGATTACACGATGAAGAAACTAGAACTCATATTCTCATATTATATATTATATACACTCCGTCCCATATAACTAATCCCGTCCTTATAACCCGTTATATCCTGTATATTCCTATAATATATATATTCTCTACCAGAGGACCAATTCCGTTTGCAACCTTATATCCTGTATATTCCTGCATATATATTATATAACGTCGATAACTGTCTCACTTTATAACCCAAGTATCCGTATATTCCTCATATTAGGTATTATATACTTCCCCGCATAACTAATCCGCCCCTATAACTCATATATATCCGTATATTCATATTATATATTATAAGGCCCGCCTATAACTAACCTTCACCTTATAACCAAGCATCTGTATATTCCTCATATCATATATTATATACTCTCCGGCCGTATAACGAATCCCGTCCTTATAACCTGTTAATCATACCATTTATTGGTTGTAATATCAGCTGGGATACAAAGAGGGAAAGTCATGTCCCTGATAATCAGGAAGCCTGAGAGGGGCAAATGTGTTAAGCATTCACCACTCTTTGCTCTTTAAAATATAATAGGAATTAACAAGGTGATGCTCACTTTACATTTTAAAACATTTATCAGGATTGTATTATTTGTTATTTCTCTCCATTCTCTTTATTGCTCTGAGACCCCTCTAAGATTTTGCCAGTTTTGTCAATCATGAAATCTTCTTAAAATACAAAAAGCTGATTGTCCTTCAGTGGAATCAGTATTCCAAAAGCACTTATTCCTGACTTCATAGTAGATGCAGTTTACTTCTTCAGATCGTGTAAGAAGTATGGAAACATGCGCGCAGGCACTTCCCATTGATCGTTGGAATCAACTGTTGATTTGAAAAAGGTCATTTTTATTAGGATAATCCATGCTTTGTTTTGGAAGGGATTATCTCTGCCCGCGCGACACAGAGATATGCCAGACGTGGACGTCGATGACACAAAGAACTCCGCTTCTACAAAATCCCGCTGTTCGTACCATTCCAATAAATGACACATTGTTTGGACGTAACTTTCCTCGCTTGATGCAGAAACTCCAGAGATTCACACATTAAAAGGTTTAGAGAATGTCAGGCGAGGATCTGGATCAACATCATAACAAACATTTCCCGAGCTGAGGGAATTTGGGGGACATTCTAGAACATCTGAGACATGAGGGTCTTATTATACAAGACCATTTAGTATTTTTAGCTAAAATAAATTGGTACTTAGTCCATTTAGTCTGTGCGTTTTTTAAAGACTCAAACCTTAATCAGTCGTTGGTCTCAGGAGCCGGATGTCTATCCCATGCATGTTTCATACCCTCTACCACTTCTGCTGGGAGCCCATTCCAGAGGATGTCCTTACATTGATCATAAAACTAAATGACTACAAGCTGCTGGGATTGATGTATCCCGATCTGCATGAAAAAGGGATTGAGGAAACAGGAGCTTATCGGGTATTTAAAAGGAGTGACAACATTGGGACATAAATCAAGCGCGTCACAGTATTAGATGAGATGGCTGATCCAATTAGGTATTTGAAGCCTGGAAGGGGCAGGTATGGGGCTTTCCAGAATATAAGACAAGGCCAAGGACCAAGCTGAGCGTGGGGTCCTACAGCAGCTGGAAGATGGGATCGACATCTCTCATCCTCCATGAAAGGCCATGTTTCTGTGTCACATAATATGGGACGCGTATAAAGCCGTCATGTATGATCTGCGTGCGTTTGCAGTGCTGTTAGTATGAAAGCCCCGGCATTTCCATCATCCAGGTGTTACTGCACGGCGTGGAACGCACCGAGAAAGGGGCGCGCAGCCGGCACACATCCAGAATGAAGGATTTCACAAGGCCGAGGCTTGTAATGTCAGCGAAGGTGTTAACAGATGGGCGGATTAGGCTAAGTAAACACTCAAACACTTGGCTGTCCTTCAGAAGGCCGGGGAGTAAGCGATCAAACTGCAGCTTTGCTTTTCAAGTGCTCACTTTTTGAAAACTAAAGCTGCTGATCTTTGACGGTGGATCAAGGGTGGGCGGCCGGACCGGGACAGGGGGGTGAGAGCTTCGGTTTGATGTGGGCATCGATTTGTTTTTTTTCCATTTGCTGCAAAGACTCCATCAGTATATTAATGTCGGGACATCTCCAGGGTCTGGAACTTCGCAGCGAGACACCATCAGGCTTCTTAATGTGATTATTATTATTATTATTATTAATAATATAATGCAAATAATTTCCACAGGGACACCATCAGGGATCTTAACATTATTATTATTGTGACCTTTTATATAGCACTAACAATTCCCACAGCGCTTCTTATAGTCCCTACATTCAAAATGTTAGACAGATACAGATACAGAAAAGATACAAAGTAGGCATTTCTCCCAAGCTTACAATGTATCACTTTCCTCAACCCCTATATTCTACAGTTTTATAAACTAAATTAACCCATACAATGGTATCTGTGGATTTAAATATGCAAGGTATATATATATATACCTTGCATATGTATTAGAAGCCAAATACATAAACAAGCCTGTTTTCAGCATCTGCATGATTATTCCTCCCCATTCAGTTATCTCTCTACTATCGTTAAGTTGCTGATTGTGATTGGTTGGTTCAGGCAGCCTTTGTAAGGAAAGTGGTGAATTCAGGACAGGAAGCTAATTCTTACACTAAATATGCCACTTTTTTGCATGTTTGAGATCTCTGTTAACCAAGATAAAATCTGATTTTAAGCCAAATATCAAAAGCCACATGAATACACCATTCTGAGGCTTTTAGGTGCTTCTGATAAATGATGTTAGTGATTCCAAATGCTGTGATCATGGCTGAGTTCCTCCTTTAAAAGGACACATATAACACCAATTTTACGGGTCATAAGAAACAAAACTGGATTAAATCCCAATTTTTCGTTTCATGCTTGGATGCGCATGATAACACCTGATACACCAAAGGATGCCCATGGACTGCAAAGGGTTAAATATCAAAATAGCTATTTTTTTCTTACTAGATCAAAGGAAAAATCTTATAAATGCTGTGTATTTTATTTGTAGATCAATAAACTTACCCTGCAGCGTCTCCTTGTAATCAGAAATGATATAAAATGTTACGTACAAATTCAAACATAAGAAAACAGGTCAGTGGCACCGAAAAGACCCGGATTTTACTCAGAAGTACATACAGTGTTACTGAGTATCCCCCAGCCAGACCTTTAACCTCTATGGTAACTTACATAGTCTGATATTATAATACTTGCCATATGTCCCTCCTTGAGTGAAACAATCCCTGTGTCCCTGTGTTCCCTCTACTGCGTGTAGAAATGATGCTAGTAACATCATTCCCCTTAGTAACTTTAGTGTCAGAACCCAAATGGCTTCATTCACTGGTACTTTGGACTATAAGTCCCATCATTCTTAGTAATGACAGCAGCAGGAGGAGCGAAGCCGGAGCCCTAATGATTTCGGCAAATATTATATTTTCAGGAAATGTTTGGGTGCCGGCGAGATCCTCATCCCTCAATTATCTCTCTCAGTCATATGAGAGAAGCCTCATTTAATGCGATATCTGCGTAGAGAACACATCAAACATTACGCGGCCTTATTTTAGTGGAATTTAAGCCACGGGCTGAAGAGGATTGCTTGAAATGAGCTGCGGGAAGCGCATTCGCCTCACAATTCTATTGCTTTGCAAACATCTCACTTTCTTTATATTTTAACACAGACGCCATTTATAAATTTCAGCTTTTTTTAAAAAAAAATAAATAAAAAAATGCAGTCATAATATATTTTGCCCAATGACATCTTAAGATGTGCCAATAGGCTTCTTCCTTGAATTAAGTGATAAGGACCATATTTCTTTCCCAACCACGTCCCACCCGGCTGTACACGTCCTACCCCCATAATCTATAATGGAGCCGCTGTACATGTGATGTTACAGAAAGGTTTTATACAATTCATATTATAGTATTAAAATTGGCTTTAAGTCACAGTATTATATTGAATTTATTATTATCATTATTATTTTTTTAAATATTATTGTTTATTATTATTATTAAATATTGGTTGTATTAGTATTATTATTAAATATTACTATCTGCATTATTATTAGTAAATTTAATTTGTATTATTAGTATTGTTATTAAATATCATTATGGAATTTACAATAGTTCTACAGACCCACCTTGGCGTGAAACAATGTATTTGGTGCTCGCGATAAGGTTCCTACACCCTTTTTCCTTAGAAAATAAAGAGCTGGATATAGGTGAAGGACTCAATAAACATTACTGGATCCATCTCATGAAATCTAACCTCTTCTCCTTCGGAGATGAAAGACGAATGTACCTTTCAGCAACAATGTGATGAGAAAAGATTCCTTGCATAGCGGAGGACAAAGAGAGCGCGTTCAGGACAACAAGCATCAGCGGGAAAATAGACAGAATATAATATTCACTTTTAAGAGACGCGTTTAAAGATCCCTTTGAAAAGCTCGGGATGAGCGAAACCTCGACTATTATCAAAAAAAAAAAAATCTACAAAAGGTTACATTTACAACTAAAATTGCTGGAAAAATGTATTCACAGGCCACATTATTTTACAAAAATATATAATACACACCCATTAAGAGAGCATTTATGGTATTCAGCCTTTTTTTGAGCCTAAAGTGGAAGGAATGTTTGCTGGGTATGAGGGGATCGCAGGGTTCTACAGCCCTAAAAGCCCCGATAATGTGCATAGAAACAGCAGGAAACGGCTTTATAAATTAAACGGGGTAAATAAAATGCGTTTTAGTAAACCCCTGCCCCTAGTCACGCCTCTAACCCCGCCCCTAAATAAAAAAGCACACCTCTGGCCATATAGTCCTGATATTATTCTTAAACTCTAAATCTCTGTTTAGCATGCGCGAGCTGATAATTTATTTAGTGGAAAATATTCATTTCAAACTGCGGCACTTTCCTGAGTGTGCGGCTTTTTGTCTGTAGAACAATTTCGAACAATCAGTCCCAGGGGCCTTTCCCGCGTGTTCTCTGATAACCTCTTTCTGATTGAATCAAGGTTAGAAAGTGCGCTTTGTCTGCAGGCAGTGAAGTTTCGTAGTATTAGCTATGCATGAAGCGGCCTCCTTTTATATGCAAAGGACGCAGGCGGCGAGGCTCCATGCGCAACCAACACACGTGAAAGCAAATTACAATATTACGTTACAAACTTGCCTTTATACACAAAACATTAGCGCATGGATTCTCCTTCATAAAATATTAACATTCTGCATTGATGAGGGATTTCTGGATAATTTAGTCCTGAGCACTAATCTCTTAATGCCAGTCTTAGCCCTAAGCTTCACCCAGGTTACTGATATTAGTCGGTCGAGGTTGTGTTGCTGCACTCTCATTGGCCAACTGTGTTAGGAAGCAGCCAATAGAGGACGCAAAATGTCATCGCCACTCTTTTGGGTCTATTCGCTAAGAAGACTCATTTCAAGTTACATCCCCTTGCATGCTACATTAAATGCTGTGAGTTACAGGTGAGGGCATGCGAGTGCAATGTGAATCTGTATGTCCTCACTTCAACCTAACAAAATAGAGTGGGGGGATGATTGCCCCCCTCCTTAACTATCCTATAGAATGCTGGGGGGTATATTACCTTATAAACCCCCTCTCCCCCCATCCACTGCTCATGGGGATAAATTATAATAAAATCTCTAGAAGATGCACAGATCCCTTGTGTTGCCTCTCCCTCGCTGCTCATCCCATTCCCAGTTGCAGGGCAAAACAAAGTAAATTATCTTTTAGGATCTTTGCCACTCACCCCTAAGTGAGGGTGAGTTGGCTATTCTTAGCTAATGTGCAAGCACTCGCACTTTAGTGAACAGACCTGTCTGTGGTGAGTTCAGTGAACCCGGCAGCCACGGACGAAAGGGAGAAAAGGGCTGCTTCTCTAGGAAGAGATTAATTGAAGCGTAATCAAAATTATTTCTGTTGGTGCCCTTTTGCCCCTCTTCTTAGGTAATCCTGCCTCAGGTGTTCTCAAACCGTATTGCTTACTATAGTTCCCCTGAAGCCATGCATTGATGATGTGTATCCAATATGAGCATAATTAGGGAGCCCTTAAATCTGTGACATTTGAAATGAATTCCGTAGCGCACGATCCCAGCCATTCGGTGTTACTTTGAGCCAAAACCATTCCATAAGACAGATTGTCGCATGAGCCCAAGGACACTATTTCAAAAAGATCATAAAATATAGAACATTAAAAATATACTGAAATGTCTGAATGTTCTATAAAACAAAATATGAAAAGCTTGAAGGAAAACCATATACATAAAATATAATCTGCAGGTGCCGGAGGTTACGACCTACAAGTATGCGGCCAACAGAAAGGCGACATCAGACCAGTAACTCAACAGATGATAGACGACTGCAACCACCATCATCCCCAGCCAGCTGTCACAGGCTGGGGATGATGTGATTGGAAGTCCCATAAGTAAACATCTATTAAAGAACATAAGCAATGAATGAATGAACAAGCCGGAGGTCCACGGAGGAAGCTCATGTCAACTAAATGGCAGTGGGACCCGTCCCAGCTGCCCGCCAAGACATTTTACAAGCTGCCCAGGGTCTCCGTAGAATAATATTTTCCCTTTGAAATGATTTCTGTCTCTGTGTAATTACATTTTTACGATGAAAGTTTTACACGGTGCGGAACCCAGCTCAGACTTTGTGGCTTTCATTTTAGTTTTATTTATTTATTATTTAATTATTTATTTAAGTTGCTAAATATATCAGAATGGGCAGATCGGAGGAATTTAACTCATTTGCGCCCACTCTGTTCATCCATTACATGAATTCTCAGTTGGAATTAATTGGCATAAAATGATTACACAAATAGTACGATCACGTTGCAATAACGATTCATTATTTTATAAATCACTCATTTACAGTCAAATCCTTTATCGTCCTCAATCAGCTGCCAAAATAGCAACAAATAATAAAAAATGGCCTTTTTTTACCAATACATTGATATGTTTACACAGATCATCAGCAAATAAGGCCATTTCCATATTGTTCCCTATTTTCTCGGGTAGAGAGGGATGGTGCAGGACGTACTGAGCCTGTTTACATGAGAAAGATCAAACATGCGCAGCAGCATGACGATAACCCAGAGGGGCAAGGAGCCACCGTCCTTGTTTTCTGGCGTTATTAAGAGCGTCTGTTTCGCTGAGCATGTAGGAGGATTGCGTTCCCCTTTAGAAGAGATCTTTTACAAAGAGTAATTCTTAGTTCCTTAATCCTAACAATTCACCCTGACACAGACCCGACCGCCACAACAGAGAGACCGAGGAGCCCGGGACCAGCTGCTTCCCTCATCGAGAATAATTAATTAATTAGAGGCGCGTTTGATGCGGCAGCAAAAGAAACAGAGATTCTTTGATCAATAAGAAAGTTAAAAGAGCTTCTGTCGGTGAGCGGAGCCGGCATATACTCGGCATTGCCCAACAGCTTATGCCAGCAGCGCACGGATTTAACCCTTTCATACAAGATGAATACTTTAATATGAAGTCATGGGATATGAAAAAGCCTCAGAGACAAAGAAACCATTTTTTGGCCTGTGTGAGGTCATCTGTTTGCACCAGTTGTCCCTCATCCGTCACATAGTACAGACCGGGGTGACCTGCCACAAGCCGTTGGGTACGGGGAAAAGTGGGGGCATTAAAGGGCAAAGCATTCTCGTCAAAGAGCTCTGTGTTGGAGATGAAGGATAAAAACATGAGACGTTATTAGCTTGGAATCCAAGGCATTATAACAAAGTTCTGGCAAACAACATGGATTCCAAGACTCTGGAACGTGAGCCGCTGCTTCTACCACTCTTTGGCGGCCGTAGCTGAGAATGGATCTGAATGAAGCCGTGCTCAACCCTCCTCTTCCTCATAGACACACGACTCACACTTCTCTTTATTCTGCCCCTGTCTGTCCCCCATTGTCCCAACACTTCAGATGGGCAGAGTGGCACTCATTGGGTTAATTAGTGAAGTTAGAAGTCAGGCTTTATCAAGACTTTTTATGTGACTTTAGAATTGAATGCTGTTTCTATACACATTACTGGGGCTTTTAGGGCTGTAGAACCCTGCGATCCCCTCATACCCAGCAAACATTCTCACCTCCTAGAAAAGAGGGGCATCGAGGGAGGAGAGAGGGGCATCAGGGATTTGGGCCACAAAGCAGGACTGGCTAAAGTAAACACTAAACAGGGACATTTTGGGAGGTATGGGTTTAATAAACAGAAGATTGAGTCTATTAAGAGTTATCACGCTACAAACATCGCTTCACCCTTCACATGCCCTGGGACTCAGACGGGCGGCTGAACATGTTGTTGGTAACGTGTACTAACACTCAGACTGCAGGGGAACAAAAAAGCAACTTAACACATCTGTTTCTGGTAATGAGAAGGGTTGTATGACCCAGAGAAATATCAGATTTATGACCCATCTGGCATTCTCCCGTGATGCCATGTGTATAAACTGTCCATTATAAGGTAAAAACTTTATTGCCGTCATAAAGACTAACTGTAATTTGTTAATAGCGCAGCTCCACACAGCAGCTTATATCGAAATTGCAATAAAAAGCCAAAGCGCTTTGTTATGCGACACCTTCCCCATTTTAATTGCACTTATGTTTGCAAATATGTTTAACTGTTTGCTGCCAAGTGGTGCCTATTATAAAACAGGCTGCGTAAAAGTGATTTATGGGACTGTAAATATAAAACAACGATCGCAAAATAAAATATTGATGAGCACATGATGGGCTGTGCTACGGCCGCCAGTTCTATGTCATTACATTACGTTTCTTTATATAGTGCCAGCAGATTCCGTAGCGCTGTCCAAAATAACAGTGTCTGTAATGTAATGTGCGCCACGTCTGAGCTTAGAACCCTCATCTCCCAGCACTCGTCTATAGATCTTAAACAACATCCGAAAAACAGCTGTCACAATGTTACAGAATAACTGCCAGTATCTGTAGTCTGATGACATCATAGCAGCTGCAGGAACATATTTTCATTTCCAACTCCAGCAGGCCTCTAGTGCCTCGATGTAAAACATATAAATCCTAAAAAGACAGAAAATGGACAAGTCCTGGCGTGAGAGACTGGAGGGGCCATGTCGGTGCTCTAACTAAACTCAACAACTGAAACAGAATTATTAATATTTAGCATATAATATAACATTTTCTTTACTGAGAGAGTAGTAGATAAGTGGAACAGGCTCCCAATAGAAGTGTAAGAGGGTAATACAGTGAGGGAATTTAAATGTTTCATAGTTAGAAAGTCTGAGTGTTTCAATGTCCTTTATTATTCCTCCTCTCCAGACGTTTATTATGTTGCCTCATTTTTTTCTCAAGAGATATGCTATAGAATCACCGGGGGGTGTGTGTGGGGGGGGGGTTATTAAAAATTCTAATCATCTCCTTTATTTTGAGGCACTTTACTCTTGCGAGTTCTCCCTCTCAACTCCACCATGAAATGCCAGCTGTGTTGACCTTCCGGTAATTAACGTTGTTTGTCCTCTGTGAGATGAAGCCAGAAAAATGCAAACACATACATTGCATTTCGGCGTCGGAAGCAGTTCATAAAATATAATTATCAACCAAAATCAATGTTTGTCTGTTTACACTTCCTGCTCTTCAACATGTTAAGAGTTCAATTATTGAATTTTTGGATTAAGATCCCTCTTTTTGCCGACGAGCGAAGGCGGCGCGTTTCTCGCCTCACCGGTGGAGGAGTATTTGTACGAAAGTCTACTACTCTGCTTTGTTTTATTTTTATGAAACATTCTGTCGTCTAATCCGCTAACAAAAGAGAAAATGCAGGAAACATAATGAATTCCAGCCTGAAGAGCTTTAAACGTCATTTGAAAGCTGAGGCCGTGGAAGAGAGAGTGAAGGAACTGAGGGCCGGCGAACAATCGCCGTGGGATGAGGTATTCGTGATGAAAAGCAAGAGGTGATTCAAGGCAACCGCTATCTCCATCACCGCTCGTACCTGAGGACAGGTATTGGAGACAAATAACCCCGGCTGATAGGAGCTGCAGTCCATTGCCTCTCCTTGGATCATCCTTAATTTAGAAGCTTTCATTTTAAGAGAAGCAATAGAAAAGTTCATGCGTGGAAATACAAATGGGCATGAAGATGTAGGCATGAAGATGTAGGCATGAAGATGTGGGCATGAAGATGTGGGCATATGTTGGATTCAATGGTGGCATCACATCTGCTACTGTTTGTAGAAACATAGACTTTTACGCTCAATAAAAACCACTGGGGTCTTCAACATATTTTGGAGGAGCCTCAATTCTAGAATGCAGTCTGCAGCACCCCTTAAGTACACGGAAGGAAAAGGGGGTAAATATACCAAGAAAAATGTGTCTATTAAAGGAAAATTGGCTACAATAGCTTTTTTTATTTGACCGAGAAGATGACTGTTGGTCTCGATCTATTTGATGGAAGCTTATATTCCACGTTCACGTTTTGAAATTAGAAGCTCTCATAGGCCACGTTAATATCGGTACGGTTTATGTTTGTGGAGTTAGAGATAAAGAAAGAGGGCGGCATGCTGCCACAGAGAATACAAACATAAAGAAACGCTGAGCGCTGTCCTCGGAAAATGCTCTGGTTGTAATTCCACCGACATAATTCAAAGAAATTATTGACTTTGGCCAAAATATAAACCTGGCATTAAAATAATCCTTTGCATCACTTATATAGATCCAGGGTGAAACGAGGCGGAACAGCTCTCAGAACCCAGCAATTGTGTGCAAAAATATTGCACTTCTCTATTTACACAACAGAACACACGATGTGAAACAAATAATAACATTCTCTAGAATACGGGGAATAAAAACAACGTAACAACATTGTACACAAGAAATATGTATTCAGGCAATAAGGCAGGGAAGCACGGAAGCAGTGGCTCCAAAATGAGTTGGCCCCTGGGCTAGGTGGTAGCCCCAGCAGAAAATCTGACTCCCACCGCATTTCGCATTGATGTCCCAAGCAACCTTTTCTGGAATCTTCTGCCAGCACCGTGTGTTTTTACACCATTCAAAAAATGTCTGCCCGTCTCCTAGATGTGTCTGGCAGCTACTGAATTCTTCACCGGTCCTAATCTCTCTGATCTGAATACAATTTGCATCGTAAATGTCTTTTGCTATATTTTAATTCCCTTTCCCTTCCTTCCAACGCACTAAATAAAAAGCAGGAGTGGCGGGATGAGCCGCGTCTCCCAGAATCCCGCACTCCTTTCCAGATGGTAGCGGGACTTCTCTTGGGTACTAAATATATTATTAAGAACTCATTTCACCATGAAATTGACTATTCAAAACAGAGACCGCAGTTAATATATTGGGACAGGTAGCTTGAGGGAATCATATTAGATAAACTGTACCTTAGTTTAACATGTTCACTGCCAGATGTTAGTTGAGTGGTTATCTAAACGTTAGCTGATAAACAAAAAAACAAAAAACCCTGAAACTGCAGAACAAAAATGGAAATAAAAAATGTAAAAAAAGTCTTGTAACGCAGCACTGGGTCCTCTGGTTGTCCTTGAAGGCTGTAATTCTGCCAGGTGCGAATATTAAACAGGTATATAGTGGAGAGGGGGCAGAACGGTCCTCACATTCTTTTAAAACTCTTAAAGCAGGTGAAAAGTGCACAATTTGAGCTCATGTGATAGCAAATTCTAAAATGTAAGGCCTTTTGTGCAACTGAGAGGGGGGGTTTATAAGTGGAATAGCCTCACAGCAGAAGTGGTAGAGGGTAATACAGTGAGGGAATTCAGACTAGACGAGCCGAAGGGGGATGATTGGCTGGCAGGTTCTAGTTTTCTTTAAAGTTCTTGCTAACAATGAACTAATGTTAAAAACACCACAGGAACGGACTGGGGAATAACTGACATGCGCGCTGCCACAGGCATCCGGTTGGTGGCCGCACATTAAAGGCCGTTTGTTTCTGTGGTTGCTTAATGGCCAGTCCTGGCCTGAAACCACACAAATCATCCACAAAATATTAATAAAACAATAATTTTAATTATTAGGCTTAATGCTACCCAACCACTTCCAAAGGATGATGGGAGTTGGAGTTCATCAGCAGCTGAAGGGCTTCAAGCTGCCAAACCCGGGCGCAGCAATCCCAAAGAAAGAGGATCATGGAACTGGAGACATCTGTGTCCCTTCCCTGGAAATACCCCTGATGACGGGGTGACTGTGGGTGATACCCCATAACTGCATATCTGCCAGCAAGTTAAGGACTGCAAAGGAGTTCTGGGTAAACATCGGGTCTGGCATTTGCGAAGGTCTTATCACTATAGCAACCATTGGAATGGACAACTTTTTGCAAACAAATAGAAAGCCCCAGGCGAGAGCATGGAGCAAGAAGGGCGCATGACTGGGGGGACGTCAGGCAGCCCTCTCCCCCTCCCAGGTCACTATATATATGGGAGCCCACCCCATTTAGGTCACTTTTTCAATTG
>VKOC01000007.1:10709408-10723608 GCA_009364415.1 Spea multiplicata
GGGTTATATTACTGTATACAGCGCTGGGGGTTATATTACTGTATACAGCGCTGGGGGTTATATTACTGTATACAGCACTGGGGTTTGATACACAGTTGCTGTCCATGGTGCTGACTGCAGTCAATTCATTAAGTTCCTCGGCAGTCAGATAAAGGAAGATAAGAAATAAGTTGCTTCCTATTAGAAAAAACTAATGTTGTCAATTTATGAACAGGTCCTCAGGTTTTTTTACATTTTTTTAGTGTTTCTGAATAATCATTACTGAGCATTTTGGACAGAAATGTAGACATTTTTTCTTTTATTTCCCGCTCGCGCTCTGCAACATGTCCTGGCGTTATAATCGCTTTACTTCAAAGGGGGAGAAATGTTAGAACAAGAAGCCATAATCAAAAACTAGCGGGTCAGAGGATGAGATGGAATGGAAAAAAGATTTACTTTACTGAGAGGGTAGTCATTAAGTGGAACAGCCTCCTAGCAGAAATGGTAGCGGGTAATACAGTGAGGGTATTAAACATGCGTGGGATAGACAGACGGTCCTGGAATCTAAGACGAAGTACCAACGACTGATTAAGATTTGAGTCGTTACAGCAGGAGAAACGGGCGACTCGACGGGGGAGACATTTGTGTTATTATGAAATTTAAATAAACTATAAATAAATGTAAACGGCTCCGTCTGCGTAATAATTATTATTGGAATTGTGTTTTTAGTGGCAGGGCTGCTGTGATTGCGATATTCGACACGCTGCAGAAAGCTGTCTGACGAAGTAACGCATCACCTGATGCATGAATCAGAATCCACATCGTTGTCATTTACCGAGAGACGCGTGAAAAGGGCGATACGGGCAACGGGTCCGCCGTAAACATCTCAAGGTCAGGAAGGTCAGCAGCGGGTTTGGGGAAAACGATTGAAAGGCAACGTTTCTCCGCAAAAAATGTATCTTTACAGGTGATTAAAGGCAAACTCATTAATAGCTAATTTTATCACGACTCAATGGCTCGGATCACTCAAGCGATTAAAGAGTTAATTCATCAGGCTGCTGTTTCTTCAAACATTCCATAAAAATATTAATGAGAATTACAAATTCTAAGTTGAAATGTTAAGGAATTGATGGTGTAAAGAGGCGTTTTCTCCGGCTTTATCCCGCTGCTTCCCTACGTTACAGAAAGCATGCGCGGCTGCAGCGGCCAAGAAACGCTTATTATGCTGCACTGCGCCGTTCTCATCCCTCTTCGCTTTTCTTTAGAACTCATAAAATTAGCGTTTAATCACAAATGCTTCATTCTGGTTTTCTTGAATGGCCATTAACGATCGATAACGACAATTAGACTTTAGCTAATATACCTGACATGGGAGACGGCAGCTGTTTTTAGGTCGTCGGGAGATTTAAAAACCCAGATCGCTTCGGCCAGACTACAAAAAAACAGGGGGGGGCGAGGGTTACATCGCGTGGATAGACATACGGCTCCTGAATCTAAGACGAGACCGACCACTGATTAAGTTTTGAGTCTTTACAGCAGGAGAAACGGGCGACTAGACGGGGGCCGGATGGGGGCCGATCTGCCAGCAGCTTCTATGTTTATACCAAAGCTTTTTGGTTGGATCTGGGAAAAGCGCGTCCCAAAAACAAAGGGGCATGTGAAGCCGAGGGGAGGTCTGTGGGTGCAGACACTTGCATGGTCTGATATTGGGGTAACAAAGGGTGTCGAGGTTTCAACTAACGCTGCGAGAGATCAGTAAACGGGCGCCATCATCTTAACTGCTCTAAGAAAACTCGCAGACCTTGGACAGACCTTGCGCTATATAACTTGAATGCCAACATTTCGACCAAAAGGTCTTAAGTCAGAACCAAAAACAAAACTGTAACTGATAATAAAAAAATGTGTTTTCTGAGGGCGATGCGGCGGTCGGGTTCACGGACGGCTGCATGGATGAATATTTCCCAAATACTCACACGACCACCACGTGTGGCTCGCTGTTTCTCTGCAAAAGGTGCAAATGTTCCTGCTGTGCTTCTACTTTTATTTTCCAGCTTTAAAAGTATCCGAATAAATTAAAAATACCCGGTAATACGTCCCAGTTGGAGATATTTTGGAAATTTTCTCCCACGTGTTGGTTCGTTGGCGTCTCGCGGAGTGGGAGCAAAGTATCCAGTCGGACAGAGGATTGTTTGCTTTCTGATGACAGAGATTAGGAACATTATCTAAAAAATATACAAAACCTATAAAAGCACAAAAGCCTTCAACATTCAGATTCCGGGGCTGCTGCTGGAATAATAAAGTATTATCTGTTTTTATAAACTTTAGACATTGTGGGGTAGGAAAAGTCCTAATGATAGATAATATTCTGGGTAAGGCAATCATCCTCGCTTTAATGCTTTCTTTAATCTGGAAATATCCATCCCATAATTTATTGAATTTGACTGTAAAATAAAGGATTTGCGGAAAGCGAAAGATCTGCTTTGAAATTGTTTTTGAGGAGTTTATCTGACAAACAGGTTATTGTTGACCCCGGCGGCCCCCCGAATGCGTCATAATAATCCTTCTACCGATATTCTCTTCTATTGCCGCCGTTCCAAAATCCACAGATTGAGGTCCTTCTTGTATCACATCGCGTTGGCAACTTCCCTCTATTATTAGAGATTTGGCTTCCAGAATCTATCTTATAAGGATTGTAAGACATTAAAACAAGCGTGCCTTATATTAAAGACCACATTTAGAGCAATCAAAATGTGAATTTAAACAGTTTTTTTAATCTAAAACCACATCGTCTTCTTCGTCAGCTGCTGAGCGCAGCTGTTTCTTTCTCGGCGGCGGGGGCCAGATCCTCAAATCGCATTGAAAGCACATAATACTCATCAGAAGCAGATGCAACAAAGTTAGTGTCTTTGTCAAAAGTGTAAGAAGTTAAAAGCACAAAACAAAAACTTTTACAATGGAACGAGCAGACAAGGAGCTATTGATTGTATGGCACTCGTTTCATGAAACCGGCTTCAAAGCGCCTCCTGTTGGCCAGTAACTTGGTGACATCGGCCAAAGTATGGTTAGAAATGAGAATGCCACAATAAGCCATAGACACAAGAGATGGTTTGGCGTCAAGAGAGTAATCATCCACGGGATAGACGACTGATTAAGGTTTGAGTCTTTACAGCAGGAGAAACGGGCGACTAGACGGGGGCCGAATGGGGCCGATCTGCCGGCAGGTTCTTTATTTCTTAACGATTACTTTTTTCTTCTGCCGTTGAGCCCCTACAACGACTTATCTGCTGCTTTTCCATTTTAATGGCTCCTTGAGGCTGATGGGCACCCTATGCATATTGAAGGGTCAGCTCCGAAAAGTTTCTTCTTCAGAGGCTGGGTTTGTTGCATGTAATGAACAGTTCAACCAGCGAAGAGACCTTCAATTTACTATACATTACACAGGGCCGGCTCAGCCCTTCCTGCTAGAGAAGCTCAGTGGGCTCGACCCTTCATAATGCGCAGTCGGGTATATATATATATACATAAAAAAAGAAAAATCCACATTAATAATCCCAGGTCCATCCAATACTTGTTTCGTGTCCAATTCTCTTACATGTTGCGGGGTTTTTCCCCCTATATTGTTTGTGTATACGTTGCTCTGAACACCTGGCATCGTGCGGCATCGTGCTGGCGGCCGGGTTCCTTGCATCTCTCTATGTTAATGTTTGTCGGCGCGCTGGCATCTCATGAATACGTGGCAATCATTAGTAAAACCATGAAGTATTATAGAAAGCGGTGGATAAAGATTAACTACTTCTCCACGCGTTCGCCGGGTGCTGCGAAGTCAGACATCTCAGCCTTGTTCGGTTGCAAAAAGTGAAGAATGAAGGACGATGTCCAACAGAGGAAAGGGATAAAGGAACCCAGAGTACAGAAAGAATGATGAAAAGCAACCCGAGGCTCGGAGCTGCCTACGGAGATGCCGCTTCTCCAACAATCCCTTTAAAGACTGGCCTTGCTCAATACATCTGCACATTCGCACAGACCTGGCCCCGGCGCAGAGACTTCGTTCTTCCTCCCCAACTGCTCTTTGTTGGTATAAAGTAACAGCGACAAACGGGTACACAGAAAACACACAACCATGGATTCAAAGAGCTGCTCTCACACAAAGAATACTCAGTGCCTTTACTTGCAACCTGGGGGGGGGCTGTATTCTGTGGGCTGTTGTAGAGCAACATTACATGTAGTGTAAGGAGGTTTTAGTTTAGTGATATAGTGGTAGATCAATGGAGCAGCCTCCCAGCAGAAGTGGTAGAGGGTAATACAGTGAGGGTATTAAACATGCATGGGACAGACATATGGCTCCTGAATCTAAGACGAGACCAACGGGGGCATTATGAGACGCAGGGAAGATAACTTTTCAGAATCTTTACTTTGTCCATAATTAAAATGCCTAATGGCGAGCCCTGCAAACATAAAAACTACGGATAGCGGATAACAGAAAACTGGGAGAAGGAAAGGGATCTCTACCATGAAATCAGGTGAACGCGGGGGGGGGGGTGGTTTTCCTTCTTACAATTGCTTCTTGAGGAGCTTTCTGTTTAGACTTAGCACCAATCCAACACTTTGCCCATCGCTAAGACATCAATGGGTTAATCGCCGGGTACCATATTGCTTGGGTCACTCTAGGGATTATGACTGCGTCGGTATATGAGTCTGTGGCACGCTGGGGTTAATCGTCCGCCTTGATGATGATCATATTAATCTTACGTGGTTGTGTATCGGGGATCCTTTGAATGACGTTCTATGATTCCTTGGATGTATTTGGTGCTCCAGCTATTAATAAGAAACCGATAATGTAAAATTGTACGTTCTCTGACGGGCAAGTCGTCGGCGGGCAGGGATGGTTCATCTGTTGCATGCATTAAGCGGTTGCCGTGTAGGGTGGGTGAAGTTAAACGGCCCCTCAGCTTCATTTAGATCGGGGGTGATTTGGTTAGATTTCTCCAACCCATTAGCTCTGTTTGTAAAAGAATCTTTCAGATTAAAGCTTTAGAATGTTTCCGGAATAGAATAGATTTTCCGCAATCCCCCCAGAACCTTTCCTTATCTGCTTGGGACACGCTGCGGCTCAGATCAATGCGGCTTTCGCCGTCTCCCCAAATACTCCGCGTGTATCTCTCCCTCCCGGCCCCCCTCGCTCCAGCTCCGCGGCTCAGATGTACGGCTACCATGACCAGGTAATTAAGCCGCAAACAATGGCAGTGGAATGGAAGATTAACGCCTCTATGGATGAAGTGGGAAGTTATTTCCAGCTAACAAAGCCGCGTCTGATTGTAATAACAAGGACAATTCAGTGGGGCAGATACGGGGGGCCGCGTTCTGATAAACACGCAGGACACTTTCTTCGGTGATTTCTCTGTGTGATGTCCCTGGAAGCTGAATACTTTTCAATGCCTCGCATTCCTTTCAGATCTTGTCTATTAAACAGATTAAAACACAGCCTTGGTCTGCCAGCAAAACATGCAGAGCCTTACTCCCCGAACGACCCACGGCGCCGCCAACGCAACCGAGGAGACGATGTTTCAGCGTCCGGATACACAACTGAACAAATACCCGGAATGGAAACATTTATTTTAGAATCCTGCTGTGATGAAGGTAAAAACCGATGTGTGAGAATATCTGGATCTATAGTGATGCGTAAAGTGCCTCCTGTACATACCCCAGAGCCCCCGGGAGATGGGCCACCAGAGACAGCTCATGGAAGCCAACCCCAGGAAGTTCCACGGCACCAACATGACGGTGTTGATGTATAGTCGCTCATCACATGGGCTTCAAATTACAAGGGAACATATGTTATGATACACGGGTACAGAAGGCCGGCTTGCAGCCTACTCGAGACTTTAAACAAAGAATCAGGAATAAGGGTTGTTATGGTGCACTGAGCATCCAGGGGCCCTTCCAGCCAATCACACTTACAGAAAAAGTTTATCCAACTAGATTCCCATTCCCAACGAGTAACCAGCGTCTCTCGCTAGCTGCCAAAGGCTTCCATACGGCCTGGTCCCAAAAGATCCACAGGCCGCCCCAGATCATATGTTGAGCCTCTTGTATGAACGAGCTCTGCGCATGGAACTGCAGCCCTGCGTGTCACGTTTACCAGCTGGTAAATTATATTTCATAAGGAATTACGTTCCTCCGCGCTTTTTGCTGCAAATTCCTGACTTCGTTAATAACCTACTTTCCTCGCCAGGTTCATATAAAATTCCACGCTGCAGAAAAGCGTAATTTCACAGACTCGCCTAAAGATGTTTTCTTGCAGAAACATGCAAATCGACAAGTACCCAAAATAAACCTTTTGCCAAAGGAAGAATGAGTTTAAACACCTCTAGAGCCTTACATGGAACAATACACGTGGACAATATGACAGGTCCAATCAGGGCTGATATACTGCGGGAACGCAGAGAAAACGCCATGTATTTTAGTGTTTGTAGGCTCTGCCTTTACAAGCAGAATAGAATTCCTTTTCATGCATGACTCCGCTAAATACACCCTAGAGATTTTCTTCTGTAAAACAGACTATCGACAGAAAAAAAGACGTCCAAAATAATTCTTCAGAATACGTTGAGCAGAATAAGAGAACTGATAAATAGAACGTACCCTGCTCGGTGCTGCTGATTTTACTTTATTCCCTACAAAATTCTCTTAAAAACAAAGAAAAAAAAAACACTTTAGGATAAAGGAAGTTGCTATCAGTTTCATCCCATTTAATTGGAGAGCTCGGATTAGTTAAGAGTTTGGAGATCACTATGTTGGTCACTCTTCTAATAAACTGTATTCCCCAAAATCGTTGTTACTTTGTTTCCATCGTGAAGGTGATAGACGTTGCTTACCTTGTACGATGAGATGCACGCGGGATGTTTTCGGCTGATTGTCCGTCTGCACAGAGCAGGTATAAGGTCCCTCGTCATGACTGTCCACATTCTGGATCTCGATGCTGTACTGGCTCTGTGTGTTGGCCAGAAGCACCACGCGAGGGTCTATTGACCACTTGTCGTTGCCGGTGTACAAAATGGTGCTGCGGTTCAGCCAAGCCACCCGCGTCACTCTGCTGTCCACTGTGCATCTGCGGAGACAGAGAAAGCGCAGGAAGAGTTAACATATAAAAGGGCATCGAGAGGAGTTCATTGATGTAATGGACAAATCCCTTTCTGAAGGTCAGCATAGCTGATCGAAGGTGAAAGTATAACATGGACATTGTTCTCCATCTTATTGATCCCCATTAGTCTACTTGCCCCTTGTCCACTGGTAGAACTGGGAGAGCCTTCACAGAAGATCGTCTAGTGAAGGGCATGAATTGATGAGCCCACCAGGATAAAGACCAAACTTCTGTTGGCCCAGACCTGAACCAGACATGGTGATGGAACTAAGGATAGCCGCTGAAAATGACTTGATATTGGGGAGGCAAAATTAAGAAGCCCCCCCAGGGTGGGGGGTTCAGCGGCACCTACAGCAATACAAATAAGGTTTTACATTTTAATAAAATGGAACATTCGGGTGCTGATTTTGCCGTTTGTGGTTTTTCTGGATAAATTACAATGTTGCAAAGTTTTGATAAACTGGAGGAGTCGGGGTCCCTGTAGAGAAGGCACCTTAAGCAGCAAACTTTGGGGCATTTATTGTTAAACAGTAACTCATCTGGGCACAAAGGGTTCTTAGAGAGCAGGTTATGTAAATACATGAAGTTCTCTCATCTCCAGTCTGTTCGACACGAGCGACAACTAAAGGGATTAGAACGGGGGAGCTGAGACGTCACGGGAGAAAGCGGAATCTAAGCTGTTTGTGATTAAATCTCATTTACCAAAAAGTTACAAAGAATGCTAAAAGAATTGTGGTCCAAGCCTCAGCTTCTTTTACTCTGAGCGGGTTAAATCTCTAAGCTTCAACAAGTACATGCGCATCTAATTTCCAGGTGGAGAAAAAGCTCTAGCCTCTTAGTACATTAAATAGACCCTTATCTCCTACCCAAACACTACTAAATAAAATTCAGATTCCATTTGGCTTCTGCTGGGAAATTCTCCGCAGTAAGCATTTTTTGAATGCAATGAAGGCAAATTCTCAAATAATTGAGGGGACTTTTAGTTTCCAACCTGGTCGGGATTGAAGGCTCTTAAACCTCTCGTGCGACAGGTGGCGCGATTCACTAGATGTCCCTCTACTCTCCATGCCTCGTTTTGGGCCGCTGTATCGTTAAAGCGGGAGAGGTCATGCTGTGGGTATGTCTGACGCAGACATTGACAATTAATTTTGGTCAAAGCAAAGATAAACCGGGCGCGCTTTGCTCCATTGGAACGGATGGTTCTCCTGCTCCGCATCCATGTATCACACATAGAGAGCGACTGCTTCACTACACATATGGGATGCAGCGTGACCCCCTCATTCTAAATCTTCAGAGCTATCCCTCTTTTACAAATCAATATGCCATCTTGTCTTTTTATTCCCACTACATTCCATCTTCTCGCTCATTCTCGCTCTAGCACCCATATTTCATCCAATACGTCCATTCTGAGCCGGTTTATTCTCCTGCGAGGAGTTCTGCGCTGCTCCCTATTCATCCCCCCATCGTCTCCCTGCATTCAGATATTCCCAGTAATTACAGATCGACTGCTTCTGAATGATACAAAGACTTTCGCCTTGGGTGGATAAATCTACCGTAGGCTGATTCAGAATTAAAAATTAAAATTCCTGGATCGACGTTACTTTACTCCCTAACGCCAGAAATCCACCAGACAACCCAATAAACGGCTCCTCTATTTCACAGTCAGATCACAAACTCATTGCTGATTATTCATCCCGATATTGGATGATCACAGAAATTAGTAGATGAAGACGAATTTCACAGTGCCCAACCAGCCCAAATGGTCCAATCAATCTAAACAAGGTTAGAGTTTTCTCCTTCTGTGTCGAGTCTTTGTAACAAGATGAAGATCCAATCCTCCCGCACCCAACAGGGCAGACTCATCCCTTCTTTGAGCCAAACAATGGTCTTCACTCGGGCTTCGAGAACTTTCTGCTTCGCGCTTGGCCTCTACACTTGTTTAATATTAAGATTACCAAAGAACTGCTTTCCGATTTCTCTGCTAAAGCCTTCCAGATCCTAAATACCGGTATCACCTCCTTTCTGCACCCCCTGAGACCCCGACTGAAAGCTGCAGATAATCTCCCCTTCTGGAAAGACGTCGGTAAACAAAACAGCCTCTGCTTGTATTTGTCACAAGAAAATAAGCGAAGGGAATATGGAGTCCCTCTCGCCGGGTTCTCCGCCAGCTTTCTCTCTCTCTCATTTGCATAAGTATTAAGCCCTGAAACAATGGCTTATCAAAGACGTCTGCATCTGTGATGTTTTCACAGACACGGCACATGGAGAGAGGCAAAGGGCACAATTTGGAGGCTGTGACCTCCCACTAAATTACTAGGGCGAGTGTATGTACCCCTCTCCAAATATTAACAGTCAGCGAGTTGGTTTTTTTGTTTGCCGCTCCAATTTTTTTTGTTATTATTAGAAATAACAGAAATGGCAGCTGAAAAAGAATTTCTAAAGGAACTGTAAAGGAGGGTGCGATGTATCCCGACGCCGCCGCCATAAACGCTAAAGAGATCTAACTGGGAAATAACAACTGGTGTGCGAGAGATGGAACCTGTAACTAAGAAAGGAAGGACTCAGCGGGGGAAATTGAAAGGAAATGGGGGGTCGAGTAAGATGAAGAAGACGCTTTCATAGAATGCGACGGGATTTATTGCGCGGACAAACAGTAACGCGCGGACACAGACAGAGAGACGGGCAGGCTCCGGGACGCCTGCTGCCACCATAGTACATATCGCCAGCAACCACGGGACCCTCAGACTACAACCGCAAAGCATGTGATCTCTCTTCCAACGCACCGGGCATGAGCCGGAGATCGGGGGATCCACAGAGCCGTCTCGAGATGTGGATGAGTTGATGCCAAACCGTGCGAGCGACAGCAAGCGACAGCAAGCGACGTCCATGCAGGTTCTGGACAGATTGTCCGACAACTACCAGCATCTCTGCATCCGCTCGAGATAAATCTAAAACTACAGGAGACACAACACACACTGTATTCACTAAAACAGTCATGGACTCAAGCAGGGTGCTAACGCGATGAGATGTATCCGATCCTGTACTGGGGTTCATGCATTAAACATGGGAGATCCAAATGAGATCCAGAAGATTGTCCATGGGCCATTTGGGGTAGTAATGACCATAAAAAGTAAATACATTTAAATTCCATATTCACACCATTCGCCGGCTAATAGAAAAAGAAACGTTTGGCTGGTGCCTGAGGTTCATCCAATAACCAGGCTGCCTGAGGGTGCTAGGAGTTATGCAAAAGCCAATCTCTGTTTAAAACACACAATTCAGGAACAAAATCTCTTAAACATTGTACAGCGCTACGGAATTAGATGGCGCTATATAAAACAATAAATAATAATAATAAACGTACAGAATGCAGATTATACAGCGTCGGTACATATAGTGTCATTACGGCCAATGGCGAGTTCCTGAGAAGGCGTTATTATGAAGACTCCGGCAGTGAAGGGGTTCAGACATTTTTCTCATGTCCCAGCTGCATTATGGTGTCCGCAAAAACTCTGTGAATCCAATTTAAGAACAGATTACCTCCCTCTCACTTACTTCATTTGAAGCAATTATATGTTAATTTCCATTGAAACGCGCCTAATGCATACCAATAGCGGCTCCCACCTTCACGGAATATTTTAAGAAATCGACTGGCTCCGGGTGAACACGGAGTTAACCCCTCCACCTCCAGGAGACCAGGTTAAGACGCCGTCTCCTCGTAGATGATTTGGGGGCTTATTCACTAAACTGAGAGTTTGCAGGTGAGTTGAACATTTTAAATCTCACCGGGCCTTCCGACGAGGCAATCCCAGAGAGTTTCTCCTGATCTGACCGTCTATTTCGTAACGTACAGAAAATACAGGGGTAGTTTACGAAATCATTATTTTATATAAATTGGGGTAGTAGGAGCAGAAAAGGATCCTGATGATGGTTAATGCATGTTAGAAGAACAGACCGCTACGAGTACTATGAGAGAGAGAACGTTCTGCCAACACGGCTTCCATATACAATGTATCGCATCACGTGCTACAACGAGGACAAGCGCTCACTTTCCTGTCACAGCGAATGGCTAGGAGTTGATGTAAATATTTTGGCGACCCCCATCGCTTGCATGACCTGACAACGGCGTCAAATAACGAGAAATATGACTGTGGAGGACTGTGGAGGAATGAGCAGGAGCCCCGGCGGCAGCGGAGAGCCAGAGACTGAGTGATGGCGTGCGGGTTAAGGACGCAGCCGTATTCACAATCACACAGGCGACCGCTGAATCCAGACGTTCATCGCCAGTCAAACTGAACAGATTGAATTCAATAGGGCTATTCATTGGACAGGGCTGCCTTCTGACACCCGACAGCAGAGCCGCTAACCCCGGTTATTACAGCTCCTGTTAACCGTTCGGTGCGGAGCTGCTGGCAGAATTACGCTTTGGGGATCCCTGTGGCAAACAAGGGGTTAAGCAAGAATATCAATATATATAATTTGATATATACAGCATGTTAAATGGAAAACCCGGTGCCAGCGCTAATTAGATTCTAAATGTAAAAAAAAAAAAATATGGCACTGAATAAAAGTTTAAAAAAAGAAAGAATTTAAATGTAGAGAAAAAGACTAAAAAGAACGATTCCGCAACGAGGAGGAATAATTAGGGATGAAAAGAAGGGCCGCAGAGATGCTGCTGCAGAGAAATCAGCGTCGGCCTTTTCTCGATTTATTAATCTGACCCTCTAACGTCACGTCCCCCGTCTGCCTTCACGCGGCGGCCCCTGGGTGTCCCCTTTAGCGTGCGAGAGGCAGATTGGGAACAAATGTCTCTAATTATTAATTCATGTAAATTTACCTATTTGGGCTCCAAATTCCTTTTTATAACTTAATTGAAACAATATAACCCCCCCTCCACGGGGAATATTCCCCAGATGAAGCTGCGCAGGGTGAGAACGTGTACAGCGCATAGTAAAAGAGGGGGCGCTTTTCACAATCAAGATATTTTATTTCAGCAGCTTAACAAAAGAAGAGGGCAGAGATAACTTATGGGGAGGAATAAACATGCAGTTAGTTGGGGATCCGATGTATGGAAACAAATTGTTGTGATATGACATCATATCCTGGGAGGGTCTGCACACAATGACGCGTTGCTAGTATCAGACACGCGAATCAGGAGATTCGGTGCTTTTTTCACACTTTGCAGTTAATATCACACAGAAACCGTTTGTTCGAACCGCGCGCATCCGCCATGCAAGGACGGCGTGTCGAAGACGCAAGGTTAATGATACCTTTTATCCGACATATAAATGGGGGGAACACAACAGGCGTTAAACGCTTTTCTAAATATCCGCACAAGAGATCGAACAACCCATAGGGAGGCACAAGTCTACAAAACACTGCAAATGTGCATAACTGGGGGGTCAGATTGGGAAATAAAAACAAGAAATGCATTTTTCTCAAAGTTTTATATCATATTTATATCATCTGAGAGAGGAAACGGCAGATTACAGCGATTTGACTTAAACATTTAAATCCCTTTTGTTGCTTTGATTACCCAAATTGTGGATGTTCTCTTTTATGGGCCAAAGGAGGCAAAAAGGGGAGTGGTTTTCACTAGCTCCTCCCACTACCATTCATGGCCACATATTTTTGAAAATGCTCCCCCTCTTCCAGAACACTTCACCAATAGTGAGCATGCCCCTCCCACTTCCTATGCCCCACCCACACGTGGCACCTAATACTATACCAAGCACCCAGATTCTCCGGTCTACCTGTTGACTTCCGCTGTAATCGCAAACAACGTTCCTTTTACACCGACTTCCAGCCGAGTCTCAAAAATACAGAAAAACACAATTCTGATGCATTTAAATCACACAGAAACGGGGATCCTGTTTGCGTAACCAAAAACATCGCCCCCCACATTCTTATTTGAGAATATGGATGGAGCTGCTTTATACCCCACCGATTGCAAATGCCGCCCCCTGCCCTGTGCTGGTTACCCCCTCTAGAAATACCCCCTACCAGCTACCCCAGTGGAGTAGAGATAGAGGTAGTCAGAAGCCAGCGTGTCTCGAGCCAAACACACTGATGTCTCACAAGACAGCTAAGTACAAATGTTCTTCTGCGCAGGGTATGTTTAGAACCCCCTTTTTATGAGTTCATTTTGGGGGCCCCTTTTGCCTCGATTTTCCTGCCCCTATACAGCTGAAGCTCTATACTGAAGAATCTGCCATGAGCTCGATTTTATATATTTTTTTTCCTTCTATTTATACTTTTTTCCTCCTATCTGCCGTCTCCATGGAAACAGGAAGAAAAGAAAGGAGCAGGAGACAGAGAGAGAAGGAATGCAGATGCGTGGAACCCTTTCACTGCCGAAGCTCGTTCCTCCAGCCGCCTCTGGCTCAGAAGGAGCAACCTCTTTATTAAGCCCGACTTATTGCCCCCGTAACCTTTCCTGTGCTAACAGCTGACATCAACACCTCCTTTTAATAAATGTCTTATTTCCCGGGTCCTGGCTGACCGCTAACCTGACCTGTTTGTCTGATATTAAAGGACTAATATAGAGAGAGAGCAGAGAAAAGCCTCCCTAACCTTCTGATTAATAGCGAGGAGGATGCGGTTCTCGGCTCAACAGAAGCCTTCGAAAACCAGACAACAGCCTCGGCGCGGAGGAGATTTCACTTAGCGCTCCCAGCGACGTCTTGACACGTCCGTAGCATGCGCGGGCTTCCAACGTTCCGGCTGAATAATAATCCAGCAATGCGGAGGCAGGGCGTACGGAGGGTGATAAAGTAGGGAGACAGCACCCCAAAGACAAAAAACTGGAGATTCCAAAAGAATTAAATGTACCCCATTATTCATTAAACTGTGAATTTGTAGATGAGTTGAGTATTGGATGTATGGAGATATCTCTCAATGATTTAACTATACATTATACGGGGCCAGCGCATCCCTTGTTGTAGGAGACGCTACAAAAATAATAATAATTATTATTATTATTATTGTATATAAATACTGGAGTTCTACATTCTGACTGCTGTGGAATTACTTCAAGGTGCTGGAGGTTCTTCATGATGATGAAGATAAGCTAAGGTATAATAA
>VKOC01000007.1:10723708-10759015 GCA_009364415.1 Spea multiplicata
TACAGTAATATAACCCCCTGCGCTGTATACAGTAATATAACCCCCCGGAGATAATGTTAGGAGGTATTTGATCACCCTGGCAGGCAATACAATGTTTCTGCTGATTTCGATTTCTCCATTCAATTGGTAGTCATGGCGATAAGACCACTTCCCAAACTTTGCACCAGATTTACTTTTTTTATATATAACTCCCAATGTTACAGAATTTTATGGACGAGCCCCGCCGGGCGTTTTTGTTTTCCTTCTATTAAGATGCAATAAATGAAAATCAGATTATAAGGGCGAGGTGATTACAGGTTCCCGAATGCTGTGATATACGCTGGATTTTGGATTAAATTATACAGGTTACCCGGGTAATGGCGCCGTTGAGTCGGTGGACGGAGCTTATTTTTAGAATTTGCTCCAATGTGTTTTTTCCGTTCTATATTTAAGACGCTCGGCGGACGCAGCTCCTCGGCGGCCGTTTATCATCGGACGAAGGTGAAGCACGACCTTCATGTAGCGTTAATAATTCAGGGGGCGATGAAAGCGCGATATTTAGGGCCACGCCGCCCAGAAAACACGGAGAGGGGCGGAATGATTCGCTGTAGATGATTGGAAGGGATCTGGCTGGAGTTTGCGTTGTGTGTCGCTCTCGGCCCTTATACCGGCTCCAGCTGCATCTCTCTCACGTCAAGAAACCGGCGAGCAGATGGTCGGCCATTGATTATCTCGGTTGTATGTCTTTGTTTGCCGGTAATGGCAATAAGGCACCCCCCGGATGAGACACCTGATGGTTAACGCATCTGAAGGTGACCTGAGTTTCTCTCCTTAGTTTCTTAAACTTTAAAGGCACTCCGTCACCTAAACAGTCCTCGCAGTGCTAACTTTCACCACTTCTGCTGGGAGGCTGTTCTACTTATCTACCATCCCTTCTGTACAATAAAACTTCCATTCCAACTCTTCCCTCCAGTCCTTTTGTTAAATCTCTTCTCTCCTCGTCTCTCTCTCTCTCTCTCTCTCTCTCTCTCTCTCTCTCTCTCTCTCTCTTCTCTCCTCCAAGCTGGGAGAATGGCAGTACCCAGTAACATGTATAGATCACTATTTCCACCGTCTGATACAATATGCAGATTTGTTATTATATGATAATGGATGATTTGCATAAAGTGTCACCAGGTGATGTTTTTAACCGAGAAACAAAAGACGAGACCTTTGCGGCAGGAGAAACGGGCGACTAAACGGGGGCCGAATGGGGCCGGTCTCCCGGCAGATATGTTTCTAATGCAGCAGTTCCACTTAACAATCTGTGTTGCAAATAAAGCTGCAGAAGCATAAAGTGTATTTTTCTATTAATTAGGAGGATATTGCGGCAGAAATCGCTGGAAATAACAACGAGGCTGAGAGAGACATCAGCTGTCCCCCTGACTGCCCCCCCCCCCGTTATAAAGTCTCTTCATATCTGCCGTTTGCAGGAGTTTTAGGGACTTGCGGCTCTCAGCCGGCCGAGAAATCACCCAGCGCCTTATCTGAGGAATCATCACACAGCGGCGTCACGGCAGATCCTCCTCTACTCGCCGCGGCCGACAGACCGGAATCTCACAGCAGCCTGACATTTCTGTAAAGAAACCCAGAACCCGCTGGCAGATCGGCCCCATTCGGCCCCCGTCTAGTCGCCCGTTTCTCCTGCTGTAAAGACTCAAACCTTAATCAGTCGTCTGTCTCGTCTTAGATTCAGGAGCCGGATGTCTATCCCATGCATGTTTAATCCCCTCACTGTATTACCCTCTACCACTTCTGCTGGGAGACAGTTCCACTTATCTACCACCCTCTTGGTAACATAAAGCCTCCTTACTAAGCCTCTGACCCTCTAGTGTTAGATTCTGGTCTCTTGTTGTAACTTTTCTCCTCCTTTGAAATAAATTCCCTCCCGTCCTCTCTTTATGTATTTGAATGTCTCTCTTCTGTCTCCCAAGGCAGACATATTGAGATCTCAGTCCTTCCTTATCATTATTATCCTGCAAACCGTCCCCCATCTTAGTCTCCCTCCTGTGAACTCTCTCCAATATGTCATTATCCTTCTAGAGATGGGGACCCCAGCACTGTATCCACTACTCCAGGCGAGGTCAGAGATCTGTAAGGTGGAATGAATCACTTCTATCGTCACAGACACATACCTAGAGTTTTCTGCATTGCTTTTTGGTTCATTTTGTCCCCATCGCTGCCTCCCAAACCCTCCATCGTTTTTAATATATTTCTGCCTTTTTAGACGTTTTTATCCTTTTTTCGGAGGGGGAGGCGGCTCTGGGAGTCGGATTCTGACACTGAAACAATCGCTGTGAGACGTACGAGAAAAGCTCTTTCAAATTTCAATTTAAAGTGGATCTGTCAGTGTTGACATTTTTTTCTCATTAAGTTTTCTTTCTTTGGGTTTTTTCTCGATGTCTTCTGGAAATCTTAGATTTTTAGTATTTTAAATACTTTTTTAAGTTTTGCAGATCGGTGCCTTTTGTGGCAATTCCTTTTTTTGTTTTTTATTTAATTTCCTCCGTCTTCTGCGCGGACAGCAAGTCCCTTTTTCCCCACTCCTACTTTTGAAGTTTTCAGGAGATGATCAGCTTCTATGAAACGGGGCGGAATAAATGAATGAAGTGGGATAATCATGCGTTACTCCGGCACTTGCTCTTGCCATGTGTTTGGGTGTTTAGGGGTATAAATTAAATTTCACTTTTTTGATAAACCTGCTTAAATTTTAATATTGATACAAAAATCAAACGCCAAGAATTATATGTATATCGGAAAATCTCTATTTCATCGATAAACGGACGTGACTGTACTGCCGCTGGGCCAGAGCGCAAGATCTAGAACACAGAAACTCCCAGCAGATCGGCCCCCATCCGGCCCCCGTCTAGTCACCCGTTTCTCCTGCTGTTTCTGCATTTTGTAGAGGATAAATATACATTTATAATATATTATAAAAATATTCCGAGTAAACACAGCAG
Source organism: Spea multiplicata (assembly GCA_009364415.1). NCBI lineage: Eukaryota > Metazoa > Chordata > Amphibia > Anura > Pelobatidae > Spea > Spea multiplicata. Next base: position 10,726,687 of record VKOC01000007.1, read on the forward strand.
ACATTCTGAGCTCGTAGAGAAGAGGAAAGAAGGACATCAGGGGAGGAAAGAAGGACATCAGAGGAAGAAAGAGGGGCATCAGGGACTTTGGGCCAAAAGCGAGATTGGTCAGACAAGGACTCGTGGACGCCGGGCGTGCGGTGCTGTAGATATACCCTGCACTTTGTAGATGTATTGCAGGTCTTATTAAGCAGGACAGGGTTAACGCGGCTCTGGATTTGCCGTTACACTTCGTTCCGTGAACATTCTGCTGAGTTTGTGCTTCAGAACCCACCAGGGAGAGACGGCCCATAAAAATATCCCAGAACTTCTCCGCGAAATGCTGACTCTGTCTAATCCAGCCCAGACTTCCATTCCCCACACGACCTTCTTCCCCCCCGTCCCTCATCCCAAACCCTCCGGAGGAGCCGAGGACAGAAGGCGTTGTTTCTTCCATCTGCCGCGGACTCCAGGGAGCGTGGGCTCGGCGGCGGTCACACGGAGGGTCCACACGTGGGCTTCGACCAGAACCGCGTCTCCCTCACACCTTTAGACATTCCCTCCGTTCTCTGGGAGAGGTCCGATGATAAATCGTCGCCGTGTTTGGTTTGACCTCTCTGAAAATGCGCTTTTCTATAGATTGCAGATATAAAGCCGGTGCCCGAGCCTCGTGTTTTTTATCCTGTAAGGAGTTTGAAGTTTATGCTGATAATAAGCGTCAGAAACGTATTAATGAGCAGCCGCCCAGGGAGCGCTCCAGACCAGCCGTTACATTATATATGTTTTCTATGTACGGTATATACTGTGTATATAATATATAATGTATATGATATATATATTTCTGCAGGACCTTGACACCTCCTTTCTACTCAACTTGACCAACTCGGCATTTAGTGAGCGGTTGCTTTTCTTCTGCATGCGTCGGGTTCTGATTCGTGGTTTGGAATGAAATCAGATTAGTTTCCTCTTTAAGACGCATCGGAGGTTTGCAAGAACAGCCAAAAGGCATCTTTCCAGCCCCTTGTAGGGCGACAACTCCCATGACTCTCAGTTATCGGGAGAATAATAATTACCCATCGATTTGGCTATTACACTTTATATGTTGGTGTTTAAGACCCACAATGTCATTGGTTTTGATATTTTAATAGATTTTTGGTATTTATTATAAATAATTTTATATTTAATCAAAGTAAAATAAACAAGTCTAGATCCAGGTATCCTTTTCTGTAACCCCCCTCCCCGACAAGTTGTTTGTAAAGTGATGGAATTAGTTGTGGTTTTACTAGTTTTGGGATATATTCCGTCTTCTGCCGCTTTTATTAAGGACACAAAGCGATCAATAAAAAGCTGACAGAGCATCCATTCTGCGCTGATTTGGGGAATTTATATTGTGCTGTAAAAACCGGTCAGAGATTTCTCACCGGCTCCTAAATGATTTAGGGGAATTCTAACGTTGCCTGATTCACCGTGATGAGACATTGTGGGGACGATTTGAGGGGAAATGAGAAATAGAGAAATAGTTACCATGAAATGATATGATAATTCGCATTCGTAGCGTTGGAGCCGGCGCATGCTGACGAACGTTTCAATATTTTCTGCCGCATTTGATTCCCTCCACCCGGCAGCGGATCGTATAAAAGGGAGACGCGTCCAGTCCCATGTAACACGCGTGGAAGGAGCCCACGGGGGGCAGGATTTAGGGGGAACTCACCAGCGGAAGCCCAACTCGCTCATTGGGACTACTGAGCCTTTTAATGTTACTTTGTGCCTCATTGTTTTCTGTTTGCTGAGTGTAACGACTCAAACCGTACTCAGGCATTGGTCTCGTCTTAGATTCAGGAGCCGGATGTCTATCCCATGCATGTTTAATACCCTCACTGTATTACCCTCTACCACCTCTGCTGGGAGGCTGCTTTATACATCTACTTCCTTCCATTCCATGTCAGCCTTTTTTTATAGATATTGTCCTCTTGTTGTAACTTCTCTCCTGTACTTTGTGAAATCCCTTTGTATGTAATGAAATGTTTCTTCCGTCCCCTCTCCCGGTTCTCTCCCGCGAGCCGCGTGCCTTGAGAAGGTGTAATTGGGGCTGCGATGCGGTTCTTTCGCGGTATTGTTGGCTTTGTGTTTTTTGTTACAATGTGTTTGTATGTGTGAGTTTCTCAGCCTGACAGACGCTGTTCACCGGCTGTCACGAGCTAAGCTGTAATTATACAGCGGGCGCCGCTAATTGCAGTGTACCTGCATTAAAACAGCCGCTTTAAAACAAAGACTAGTTATGTAGAAGAATTACACGCGTGTGCGAAGGCAGGGAGCGGGGAGACGCTAATTGATGGATGTGCAACGGGAAAGTTATTTTATTTGAATGCATTGCACCTTTGGAAGAATGTTTTCCATGCGCGATGTGACGCCGCGGAAGGCCAGGTCCCTGCAGCTCCCAGAATGCGATCGCAGCCAGTGGTTCAGCAACAAGAAGTCCCTCTAACCCCAAACCCTCGGCTTTGCTTCCATTATTATATTTTGGCTGACCTGTTGGATGAGGATTATGGGAGTTGTAAGGGAGGAGCTCACAGTCGGCTACCCCTCATCTATATCATCTTAATGCAGTCAGTTCCGTCGCTACGAGTTACAAAGGGGGGTAAAACTTGAAAAGTAGTCTTATCACCATGGCAACACACGCTCCTCCTGATTGGAACATTCCATTGCATGTTGGGAAGAAGTCTTGAAATTTTGCTGTTACTGATTGTGATTGGCTAGATTCTGGGCCATTTAGAAGAAGTGGAATGGAGTAAAATCACTTGATCTTGTTGGCTATTAATGTTATTGTGGTTACTACTTTATGGAATTTACCGAGAGGGGGTAGAGAAATGGAACAGCCTCTCAGCAGAAGTGTTAGAGGGTAATACGGTGAGACAGAAGTTGGATATGGTGACTTTTCCAGCCAAGTCCTGCTGAAACAAACAGAACTCCCACGATTGGATGTCCAAAGGTTGGCTGTGAGTCTTCAGAGTTGTAGCAGAGCAGATCTGGGGAACGACTTAGCAGCTATCCCTGCTGCAGCCACCATACCTCTCGTTAAGGTTGCCAATATCCCTGATATTAAGTGATGTCATTCTTGAATTAAAGAATAAAAGATACAATATGCCGGCTTCTAAAGAGAGAGCTTCTCATGCCGTCTTTAGCTGCCATTGTACTGATATATTTCTGTCCTCTGTTCTCTATTATATCACCGTTTCAATCGGCCACATTGTATCCGTTTCATCCCTAAATCATAAAGACTTTCTCCGAGTCCAATAAAAAAAATTAAACTTCAAAGTAACGTGTCATTTGTGTTCTTCAGCAAAGGGCGAGCAGAATCCGAGTAACAATGAAACGGTTTCAATGCGGGAGAATTATTCTGCTCTTAATTAAACCTTTGGAGGCTTTAAAAACAGAAATTGTTTACAGTTCTAAAGGAGTCGGAAATAACCGTCTCTTCCTTTAAGAAGATGGCTTCTAACATAATAAGGTACTTAGACACTCATGGCGTAAAATCCATAGGAGGCACTTCCACCTTGCCTGATCCATGTTTTGCTCCATTCATGGGTACTTCCTTGCAGTTCTTTTAGTGGATGTGTGCTACTACTGGATACTGCGTATTGTAAGTGAGACTATGTAGTGTGTTTTTGGGGATACTGCTGGGTGGCCCATTTGACTCTAGAGCCACCAACCCAATCCATTTTGCCCAATTCAGATCAAAGTACCATCAAAGTGAAGCAAAAAAAAGCAACTAGTCTTTATGGGCCGTACACAACTACCCTATGCAGAGGATGAGGACTGATTTATTTTTAACCTTCAGCCATGATGTTAATGATGGGTACCAGGAATGGGAGAAGGCATCTCAGCTACTTAATGGGCCACATGTAGCTACCTATTCCAGAAGACCAGAGGGGCAGGATTTTTAACCTCAATCAATGATAAATGTCCAAGGTGTTCATGATGGGCACCAGAAAGCGTCTCAGCCATGAAGAAAGAAGATCAGCAGACCTGCGCATGGTGTATTTAATGATGAAGGCTCCCTCTTTGTTGAGTGTAGGGGGCTCCCCTGCATCTTTATCAGGACCCCATTAACATGGAGGCAGCTCAGCCCATAATGTTATATACCTTGAAAGCTATCTCTTGGAATCCCTCATCGCCTTCTCTCCTTTCCTGCCAACATTTCCCATTATGCATTTAGAAAACCACCTTAAAAATCCATATTTGTTAAAAAAAAGACAAGATAAAAGTAAGAGGGCTTTTAAGCAGGCCAGTTACCCTTTTAACCCTCTTCATATAGTGCCGAATCCGTGGCTTTCAGTAAACCATTTATTTTCCGAGCAATTTGGGACAAAGTCTAATCTCGTTGCACCGATTCCTTCCATATGATGCCTTATATAATTTATATCCGCGAGGGGCCGCATTAGCTGCCGCTTTATATAAATTTGTTTAAAGCAGCTGCTGTCTTGTAGGGTTTTTGTAAAAATTATTTTATTCATGTTTGCTTAGCTAATTGTTCAGGTTTTTCCTCCCGGCAGAACGGCCTCTCTTGCCGCTTAACAATACCCCGTTTGCTGCGATGTTATCCTTGTAATTAAAAAAATGGTCAGCAATTATCTGTACCATCACCCATTCAAAATGTTTAATAATTAATGTCCGTTCAGTGACCCTTCTAACCTTTCTATGTCGCACGAGAGGGAGCGGGGCTTTCTTCGGGAGGGGGGGGAGGAGCGCGAATGCCGGCTTAAAGAAGACTCTTCGGATATAACGTCGCAAATACTTGATGAGGACATTTATTATAAGGAGGAACTACAAAACTGTCTAAAATGTAACAATTGTGACAACTGTCCATATTTGTAAACATCTTTGAGCAAAGTTCTAATTGTGGAGCAGTCGTCATGGAAACTGGTGCAATGTTCCTATTGCTTGACCCATATTTGCCCCAGAATTGCTTGTGTATAAATATGGCGTATTGTCTTTTATTCTGCATGTTCTTTATAGAATTGTGTTGCCAATAAGGTCTAGACTGAAACCACGTATTATTATTATTATTATTATTAGCCAACAAAAAAACGAGGAGCCATCTCCCGTTTTGAGATCTTGTTGAATCTAAAGGGATGTTGAAGGCCACTGTAGGTAAAAATGTCCTCTTCGACCTGCAGGAAGGTTTTAACCAAATTCACGATGTTTAGGCTGCTCTATCCGGTAATCGGTATTACCGTACAACCTGTTTGTCTTAACTGTGGAGGGAACTTTATGGCTGCTGCCCCAAGGAGTAGTCAGTATGTCCGGGGAGAAGATACTTTGTCTCGGCTGCCTGGCTCTCAGACTAAAGTGTTGGATACTAGCCCATTACTGGAAAAATTGTAAGTTTGACTAAAAATCCCACCAATAAAAAATGTGTTCTCATTATGTGTGTAACAATTAATATTATCGTTAGTTTTTTTGTGTAATTTGTAATGTTTACCTGTAAATGTCACTCTGCTGCTTGTATTCTTTGTATCAATATATTGGAACTGCACAGAAAAAATAACATAAAGATACTCTGCATATCATAGTTTTATGATATAATTCTTTTTAGCTCGTGTTATATACGAACACATTTTTATACATATTGATTTTTCTTATTTTTTCTCCCCTAATTTTCCCAGTTCCCCCTCTGATCACGGAGATCTCCTCAAATATTGCAGTAAATGAGGGAAGCAACGTCAGCTTGGTCTGTATGGCCACCGGAAAGCCGGATCCTGTAATAAGTTGGAGGCATCTGTCTCCGAGAGGTGAGTGATCTGGATGTTTTCTGCGACAATGTATATGTATATTTGGGGAAGTAACAAGGTACTCGTACCTGCGTAATCCCAAATGAGCTGATACTTCAGAATATTGTTCTGTTCCAGTTGTAATGAAGCATTGCTCCATGATGTTTCTCTGAAGGTGTTAGAATCCCACCAAATATTCTATATGGAACCCCAACAATTGCGTGTAACCAGAGCATCGTCATGGAAAGCATGACCTCTCAGGAAATATGTTAATAACCAAGCCACTTGTCTTTAAGTAGAGGCTCCATCTAGAGCAGAGTAAAAAGGGAAGGTCAAGTCGGGAAGCCCAAAGGCTATCTGATCATTGAAGAAATTATGATGTCAACATTAGACTGCAGGACCCTTAAATTGACCTCATCACCCTGAGAATCTGCCCCATCACCCTGGGAATCTGCCCCATCACCCTGAGAATCTGCCCCATCACCCTGAGAATCTGTCGCTTTATGCTGAGAATTTACCCCTTTAACATCTGGATCTGTCCCATCACCCTGAAAATATATCCTTTGATTCTGAATATATGTTATTCATCCATTAATTGGGCCGGTGTCCTAAGACCCAGGACCCGTCCCAGAGAGCTCCCCGGCGTGGCTGTAACATAAGGTGAAAGGCTCAGGCATAAAGCCCTCTCCATACTCAGCATGTTCCTGTCCCATGTTTGCAGTATCTTGTAGTAGCCCCTCAGACTCTGGCTGAGAGTGATGGTAGTCCACCTACCCATGTGGTTGCTAGGACTTGTGTTAGTTGCCCTACTTTCTGGTTATAACGTCTTTTATTTGAACGTATCTTGATCTCCAGTAGTTGTCATTTCTTCATATGGTTCAAGTCAGCAGGTTGGCAGCAGGTCATGGCTTATTATCTAAATGGCTTATTATCTAAATATAGCATAATAAATAGAACATGGAACTCCATGTATCTCCTGTTGTTTCATATTTGTAGCTGTTTATTGGGGTAACGGTCCGTTCTCACAGCATGGCCTTTGTTTCACACCTGCTGGTTTTGTCGCTCTCCGGTTTCATTACAGACTGAAAGCCCAGAGTGTATTCCTCTGTATCCCCTCACCTCTCTATCGTTGTATCTCTTACTCACGATGTCGCCTTCTCCTCCTGCGGGTGTTTTTTTCCTTCTCACTGATCCTGTGACACCATTTTTCCTCTTCAGTAGCCATGCATCATCACGGTTGACCAAGTAATCTTGCTATGAACTCAAGATCCACCAAAACTATCAGGATCTTATCATCTAAGGCCAAATGGATCAGCCAAGGATTTTGATATTGGTTCTGATAATAATAATAAAGCTGAACCATTTTGGTGGGTCCTTCTGGTGAATGACATATATATGTAAGTGGGAAGAATACTCGGATAACTGAAAATGTCTCTTTAATCATCTGCCAGACCTTTAATTTCAGCTAAAGCCTTGTTTGCTCAATACTTTCCTCTTTTTGAATCAGGACGTCTGCGTCACATGACTGATGGTGACATCATGATGGACCCAAAGTATCTCATGTGTCATAATTTGGCAGCATCCGGGTCCATGCAGTCACGTATTGTAGTGACTGCTCCGTGTATTCCCAGTCTGTCTCTATCCTCCCCCATGCCAGAGCGTCCATTTCTTTCCGGTATCTCGTCTTTTTGTGGCGTCTGTCACCTCTTGCTCAGACATATTTGGATTTTCCACCCTCTTCTCACTTCTTCAGTTTGATTTCTCATCTGCGTCTCTCTCGCTCCCTCTCTCTGGTCTATTTTCATTCATAGTGATAAGTCTCGAGCGTCTTCCCCACTTTTTGACATCGGCAAAAAAAAAATGACATCTTCTCTCCCTCCTGCCGTGAGAACGCATTGTAAGACAGAATGTTATTTCAAACCCAGTGACTGTGAAAAGCGTTACTGGACTTTGAAATATATTTAATATTGAATTTAATTAATATTGGTATTATACAAGCTCAGAACTCTTACTACATCCTCAGATTTCTGTCTCAAGAAGAGACCTCTGAGGTCCTCAAAGTGTATGTAACTTCACATCTTCTTTTATGTTGCCCAAAGAAAATGGATCATCCTCGTATAAAGACTCCATAATAGATTTGGAAATAGAAGTGATCAGAATGCGTTTGGATTCTCTCTCGTTTAATGTCTCTTCCCTGTTCATCGGATATTTTTTTTCACTTTGGGGGTCGTCTCTTTCTTGACCTCTCTTTATACGGACGCCGCCTGCCTTTCTCTCTCTCGTTCTGAAGGAAGAGGATTTTTGTGGGCCGCTCCTTCATTTGCTCATCGCTTCATGACTCCAAGGGACAATTAGCCACATCTTGGGTCCAATAAAGCCCATTTTCCTCCATCTACACGCCGTACAGCCTGTTATTGTGAGATTACACAATGATGTCTCTTTTAAACAAACACGGTGCTAACCGATTACCGTTCAGACCGGCCGCTCATTTCACGCACAGAAGAATAAATCGGTTAAACAAATCGGTTTATAACTCTTAATACGATACTCGTTCCATTAGTATCGGGTTTCTAAGGTTTCTGCGGTGAAACTGTATTGAAGGTTAAATAAAAATGTATTTAAGCGTGAAATGCAGAGTATTCTTTGGAGAGCGAGTATCTCTGTCCTCGATGCCCATCTATCTCAGACAGAATGTCTGTATTTATATCCAGAAGTGATACTTTGTATTATCTATAAAAAAAAATTACTTTCCGAGTGTGATCTATTTGATAACTCTTACAGTCACTGTCTGGGTCGAAGCCGATTCCAAATTGTTTCACTAAGTGACCCCAGTCCTATTGAAATGATGACGGGGATTAGGTGGCCCATATGATGTCCTGATTGAATATCTGGGGACCTGGACTCAAACTTCTTAAAGTCGTCCAGATGCAACAGAGGGCAGGTTGATGGGTTGGAGAGGGTGAAACTAACCCTTGGTCTGGGGGGTTAGCTCATGGTTGAGGGGCCAGTCTGTTAATGTAGCAAGAAGTTAGAAGAGCCCAAAGTCAAGCTGCTTGTTCAGAATCTGTAGGACAAACCTTGTCCCTTCCAAGCATCTTCATCATCCTCCCAACCCTCTGCATCTTAACGCCATCAAAACACGGATCCAGAAGTTGATTGCTTTCTCTTTAATCCTTCCTAGAATAGGAAAACCTTTAATTATTCCATTAAACCGGGCCCCTGGAACCTCCCCGCATGCATCGCGCTTTCTGCCTGGTCAACTGGGTTATTTTTTTCTGTTTTTCGCTTGGTTGTACAAACACGTGAGCAGATGGGATCTTGGAAGTCCCCGCGCACTCAACTCATTTGGAAATTTGTCACCGGAAATTGCTGGCATCCACTAGACTTGGCTATTGTTCTGGAAAACAAAACGACATGGGACTTCGGCGTACACTCGGAGATATTTTGATTCTCCATCAATGCACATTTTTAATTGAACGGGGCACATGTGATTAACCTTGTGTAGCTGTTGTAATAAATAAGAAAACCACATTTCCATCAAGCTGGGGAAAAAAATGATATTTTCCTCTTATGTTTTACAACGGCTGGTATATAATACTTTTTAAAAATGAAACACTTTATCTGCGTTGGTTTTTCCGACTGTTCTCTTATTAATTGACATGGAATGAGGCACAGATATCGGTCCCATAAGTTTAATGAGCCGTAAGATTCTTAAAATGGGGCTCAAATTAGGTCTATCTCTTTTGTAACTGCTTCCCTTCCATCTTGGACTATTAGGCTCCCTGTAGCGACTCTGCTCCATGTGCCGTTAAAAGGGAGATCACCGATTTCCAAAACAGTATGGAGGACTTTGTGGAGTCAGAACAGCTTCCATAGTTATCATCTCTCTTTAAAAGGCAGAGCACCGGGATATGACATCATATCTCATCGCTCGGCATTAAGAATGGGGGGGTACGGAGGTGGCGGCTGGTGCTGCCCTGGTATAGTCCTAGGGCAACACCGAAGGTAAATACCCCGCTGCGTTTGCCCGGGGTAATTGTGTATCATCACAGATACAGCGGGGTAAAAACTATTGTCCATTAGAAAAAAAGAAAAAATTCTGTGTTTTCTGCAATTACTCGTACAGGAGTATTTTTCTGCTTTTCCCCCAGTTCTAGTCCTAGCAGGTAAGATAAGGTGAGTTATGTGGTTGTTTCCAGAGTGACCCCACATGAGGTTTAAAGCGCTAGGTACAGATCAACAACACCTTCAACTTCTAAAACTTTCAAAATCAGTTGAGAAAGCACGTCTTTGAATACGTTAGTTCCTTACGTGCTTTAAAATCCGGTAACTTGGCTTTAAAATGTAGTTTCAACTTGTTTCGCTCGCACGTAATCGTGGTCTCTGGGAGGTCCCGAGGGTCTCATATCTCCTGGTCCGCGCCTGAATGTGGCATTATCTGAAGATAGCTACTAATGGCAATGCACAGCGTTCAGCCCCGGGGTGCTGAGCACAGAGGACAAAACCTGTTTCTATACTTATAACCCAATGAATTTCTTACTAAAACCGTTTCTCGGGGGACAGAGGAGTTAAGAATTCCGGTTGATCCGCTGAAACGTCTGCGCGGAGAGTTGCCCTATTTCCGTCCGGTATTTCGAGGAGGTGTCAGCCGTCTTTGCGCCTTACATGCTATAAAAGACGTTCTTTCTGCAGGCTGTTCTTAAGGGTTTAAATCCAGCAAGGAAAGCAAGACTGATCCCTCGGGCTTCCCACCCAGAGAAATGTGAAGAAGCGAATAATGAAATGGGCAGAAATCCGAATTAACCCTTTGTGTAATATTTCTACAAGAAACATTTACCCGGGGCCTCTGCGTTCTGGGAATTAAGATGAAAGGAACATGTCTTGTAACGTGTAGAGGGATAGAAACACAACCTGTGTTTCCTTGTAATTCATTTTACTTTCAAATGATTTACTCCATGATAAAGCCGCGGAGGCATCGCTGGGGTAAAAGCACTACCTGCCTTTCTTGTAGCTGCTTCGAGAGGCCATCAGGCCAGGCTTTGGACCGATGATGTTCTGTGTTTTTCGGTACATGTGTCTTTTTTTAATACTTTTTTTTGCATATAGCTTATTTTCACAGATATTGGCTAGTTTTCAATCCTTGCGAGTTCCTCTTTATTGTATTTATTTGAATTGCCTTCCCACCCCCGCTGTATGCTTTTTTAATTGTTCTGATTATATTCTATGAAAAAAATGCATTCTCAATATTAATCTGATCATTCTGGGTACATAAAAAATGACAGGTATAGTGAGGGTTAATAGAAGCCTTATATTGTCAAATAGAAGCCAATGAGCTGCGTCTCCATTGCCCTGAGGATCTCCCATTGGCTGAACGGTGTTCTCATTTGGGACCTTACCATTTAAACCAATTGGTTCCCCAATATTAGGAGACATTGGACAGCAGATAGCATTCTGTGCCATTTGATATAGTCAGACAATAATGTGCATATTTACAATACCTTATCACTTTATATATTACATTGTAGCCATATAATTGCAAAAAAGTATCAGTACTAATAAAATAAAAAATCAATGACAATGTAACAATTACCTGCCAATCCAGCACGCCGTGTCTTCCATTGTATGAGAATCCTGCCTTTATCTGCCCTCGCGTACACAGAGCCGCGCGCCTCGGGGCTTATTCATCACCTACCTTAGAATAGACGCGGGTAGGGATTGCGAGTATCCGAGATGATAATGTGCGATGGATACGGCTGCTAAAAACTGCCTCTCCCATAGGAGGTTTCCTTTTTTAAATACAACGAGATTTCTTTGGGGATCTGCGCATCTTGGAGCCAAAACTTTTTAATGGGTTTATCTTCGATATGAGATAGCAGAGGTGGCATCAGGTTCCTGCGGAACCTTTGGGGGTTACTTTTTCAGTGTGGAGTTTGTTTTGTTCTAGTTTTGGGTCGTCGGCCGCAGGTGCCTTCTGAATCTGAAGGAGCAGCTACCTTATTACAACCCCGCCATGAGTAAGTCATGGAGAGCCACACAACCCCTTCTCTCGCCCTCTTCTACGGGGAAACTGTGATCATTCTTGTGTATCGTTGGCATGTGTTGTGTGCAGTTACATTGTAACGTCTCTACGCTCATGGGTACTGACCCTACAGACGGACGGAGAGACCTCTGTGATGAGTGGTGAGCCGGGTAGTAGACAGGAGATGCTCATCAGCTACCATGATAGACACCACAGCAGTCACAGAGATACTAAATATGCGAACGAGAAATTAGCCGTCTTTATGGGGACTTTTGTTACAGCTGTGAGAATGCGACCATGGACCTTGGTGGCTAATTTATTTATTTATTGGGGCGAGATGGCTGTTTTTTTTTATTTGACTGCCGCGTTCTCGAAGATTTGGGGATTACCGCAGCTGCCGAAGGTTTTATCCCCGTTTTGGTGCCTGTCCCATTTTTTTATTTTATAAATCCCCCTCTTTTTAGCTCTGGACCGGTGTAGTGCGCTGGGCCGTTCCTCGGTTTCCTGGCACCGGTGATTTTCAACGTCTCTTAAAATATATCAGGCTTTTCTGTTTCTAGTCTCAGGAACTTCATTAATGCTCAGAATGATCTTAATAACTCAGATCTGTTTGGCTGGGTCATGGTTGGAGGAGCCGATCCTCAAGCATTTATATGCTGCATGTATATCTATATATATATAGAGAGAGAGAGTGTGAGTGTGAGTGTGAGTGTGTCGGAGTCGGACCCTGTGACCCACCCTCAAATCGTCATCTCTCCACATATAGGAATAAACCCAGGATAATTCAATCTATAATTTGACGGAAGCTGATAGCTCCAAATAACTTTTCCCTAATTCCTCAAGTTATAAATTGTGGCAAGTGGCCTGGTGTCTGCGGCTACCGCATCTTGGTTCATTTTGGCTGCCAGGCGGACAGGCGTGGGGGGCTTGTAAACATCTATCGTTCCTACCGATACAGCCAATTCCAGAGGAGGAGGCAGGATTAACCCTTTGTGTATTTCTCTGTCTATATGAGCCGTGTTCCTTTCATTCTTATTACATGCCTAAAATTAAAGAGGTACTTGACGCGTACCCTCGAGTGTTTTTCACATTAATTTATGGTTTCTCATAAAGCATATAAAAAAATCGAAAGTTTAATGCACGACTGAGGGCATTTTCTTTATTGCACTTCTGCTGAAAGCCGTTAAACGTTTCTCGCATGACATGCAGATTATTTCCCCGCTTAGCTCATTTCCATCAAGCTGGCTGGAGGTTTTTACGGATGTCTGCGGATTGCAAGGGTTAAAAGAGCTTAATGCTCAATTGTCATGGTTACCATGGGGCCTATAACTGGTCAGTCAAGTTGCCATGGCGACATGTCTCTTAGCACTGCACATTTAGTCCCATAGTGTTGTCATGGTTACAGTTGGCCAGTGTGACAAAGTAACAGGTAATTACTTCATAGGGGTAACAAAAAATTTAAAGAAAGAAGACAAATATAAATGAACGTCGCGCGGCAGCGGAGGGTCTCAGACGCACCGCAAGGGGGTCGAAATCAATTAACGGACGCAGGGATGGAGTTATTTGGGGACTCCGGCTGCAGATTTCAGTTAAAAATTATAAAAGTTCAATATCAAAACCCAGAAAGAGCCACACGAGGCTTTCTTTAATGCGGTGATAAGAAACGGGGCATTACGGGGCAGATTTGGGATTTTGGATATTATTCGGGGCAAGTTGTGCTGCCTCGGGGACCCACAGTTTTAGGTCATTGCCTGACTGTCTGGGGGCTGGAAATTATTCTACAAAGAACCCCTTTACTTAGATGATCATGCGATGTCCGACTTGTTATGTCCTGTTTAACCGTTGTACAACGCTGCGGAATATGATGGCGCTATAGGGAAGACGCTTGTTATGGGCGTACAGCTTTCAGATCTCTGTCTCCTGTCCTGCTCTCATCTTCTAACTTTATTATCAAACAGTAGAAGGACTCCGCTGATAAACAGATGCATGGATACAGTTTAGACGTCACCAAGTGTCATAATATTTGTCCGTTACGTCTGAAGCAGACCGCCGAGGCCTCTGCTTCACCCGACTTCTCAGAAAGGAAATATATTGAGTACTTTTAGGCTGTTGGTCTTGGATTTTGTCTGCGTGGGGATCCTTAGGTTAGCGGTTCTGTTTCCATTGTACTTTATAACATAAAATTGTATGTTTGGGGATCCTCAGTCTTTGAAGTTAATCGGTTAGAATTGTTAATTATAATCACAGCAATTGGAACAAAATTGTAGTTTATCTCGAGCAAAACCATATTTCTTCTGCTGTAACGACTCAAACCTCAATCAGTCGCTGGTCTCGTCTTAGATTCAGGAGCCGTCTGTCTATCCCATGCATGTTTAATACCCCTCACTGTATTACCCTCTATCAGCTCTGCTGGGAGGCTGCTCCACTTATCTACCACCCTCCCAGTAAAAAAAAACCTCATTCCATTTTAGTTTTAGATTATAGCCTCCTGCATGATGCCGGCCTTGGGTTGTGGCCGATGATCCTTGTTCATGTTTGTATCGGGGCATCTCATTGTTGAGTAAGTGTCTGCGCTGAGTGTCTGACTCGCGTTATCTGAGTGCAGCCGCTCTGCTCAGCGTGGAATATGCAGCATCTCTCTGGGTTGTTTCATTGATGTCGTTAGACGTATTGTCTGTTTTGCTCGCATTCCACCAATAAACCGGTAAACAGGTCGTCCATTTACTATTCTGATATTAATGGCATTGGCTCCGCGGTGAAATTAGATCTAGTGATCTCTGCTTACATGTAACACGCGTGTTTTATACAAAGGGCGCCCAGTATGATGTCAGAGGGACGTGCAGTAGGACAGACTATAACGCGGCATCTCACGCTCGTTCAGTATGATGTCAGAGGGACAGACCAGGTTAAATAAACAAAACAAAGCCCCTAAGAAGGGCTGTAATGAGACCCCCCCCCCCCCCCCGCCATGCCTAATTCTAATATCCTTATCATCTCCCAAACAGAAAGCAAATAAAATTAAAAAAAAAGAAAAAGGACGAGGAAACGACTCTCCTGTCGGGTATTAATGCGCTTTTAACAGCCCATTCAAAGCCTCCAGTCGCAAGGACAGGGCGCTCTGCCGCCGGTGCGCTCTCCGCGGAGCTCGGCTATTAGAACATGCGCAGAGCATTATACTCGCTAATAACGGCTCTCCGCTGGGACGCAACACAATGCCCTCGCCTTTTGTTCCATTGCGTATAAACGAGTTTCGCGACACTTAGAGGGTTACTTCCGACTGAAATCATACAAACCCGGTTTTAAGAACATTTAACCAGAGTTGTTGTTTATTGGAGAATTTATTAACAGCCAAATTATTGGGTTTTACACCTTTTTCCAAACATTTCAACAAACGTCCCCAGATGCAATTAGAACGGTGCGTGGCATTTAGGATTTCCAGTGATTTCAGCTGAGAAGTAATAATGTTTATTATTTCCTCCGACACCCCGTCGCCGTGGCACAAACTTCTACTGGCTCTGTCAAGAGGTTGGCTGAGAGTAATGAGAGTCGAAATGACACAACATGCGCAGTGCAGCAGTGACTATTCTAAAGGGAACTGCTTGAACTTCTGTGAGGTTTGTCTAGGATTCTGCTTTTGTGTACTAGATCCTCGAGGAAATTATTGGTATTCAGACCCAAAAGTAGATGCCCTGTGCCCTCTGACCCTGGGGGTGCCTATAGCCGGGTACCCCACCAATACAACGAGCTCTGTGTACCCCGCGCGGTGGTCCTTCCTGCCGAGGATCGCAGATCCAGGACTACGGGGCAGCCATTCCAAAAGACCAGCATTAGTCCCTTCTTCAGATATAACGGCTAAAAAAACATCCAGCGAAGAAGCGCGCGTGATCTTTGCGCATGTTAGAGGAGTTCACGTTCCCGTAACGTGTGCCAATCACTGATGTATTATGGACGCAGGAACAATGCGATGTAATTACAGCTCATTAACGTTAGAATGGGGTCTCTTGGCTGCGCGCGAGGGGCTGCCGCGTCTCATCCTCCGCTCCGTGACTGCTCCGCCAGGCTGACTGCTCGAGCTGATGGATGTTCACCTTGTTTACTGGACTTTTAATTACTCCTCTGCCATAATATTATCTCTGAGCTGTGGCTGTATCGCGGATATTATCCATCTATTATCCCCTCCAAGACGGAGAACGCAACGGCACACGGGAGCCGGCTTAATGAACTAAACGACACTTCGGCTCACGATAATCCCGCTCCCCAGATCCTCCCTAAATCACCCGCGCCCTTTCAAGCTGTCCCTGCTGTGGGATCGCCACTTCATCAAAGTGCCACCGGGACCCGTAAAACCGCGAGCCGAGAGCCTCAGCCCGGGGACAGACTCCTCCGATCGCATTGACTGAGTTATATCCGCGCTCCGTAAACACTCACTCTCCACGCGGCGGCCGCGCTAGAATAAAGAAAAAAAAAGCAAAGGGTGTGAAAATCTCCGCTTTGTCTGATTTAGTAAAGGGATGGAGGAATTAGCCTTTCTCTCAATGTGAATTTCCATAATAATCAACATCATTAAATCTGCACATTATGTAATGAGACGCTTATGGAAAGAGAGAGACTCGGCGCCTTACATCCAATGTAGAGCTTATAAGTTCATCTCCACGTCGCTCCAACCGTATTGAAAGCGCTTGTATAAATTAATATAATAATAATATTAATCAGCGTGATGCCTCATATGCAGATGAGTTACTGCAACTGGCAATACCTGATTTGCATATGAGGGCCACATTTTTGGGCAGTGTATTGGTTTCATGTGTTTTACGCATGTTAATAAAAAACTTGTTTTGATGACAAAATCCCTTAACTACAAATTATAGGAATTCCTTAATATTCTCCATCGAGGTCCATTTAAAAGGGGGATGAAATCCCACCATCAGCCGACCTGCTGAGACGTTTCGTGTTGCGTCGCCATCGCGCCGTTCTTGGCTTTCTTCTTCCGGTCACCTCCGCGGGTTTATAGAATATGGTTCCGTGCGAAGTGTTGATTTCGGCAGCAGTAAAGCGTCGCCGCTCTCTTATCGAAGTCATAAACCTTTATTAATATGTCAGAATGAAGGATCTTATTCAAGAAGTAGATATTCGAGCCACCGCAGGAATTTCACAGCATGCCAAGTTTATTAAAATAACCTTTAGGCTCGAAACCAAATATGCTTTAAAAAAAAAACAGCAATTTTCTTTTATTTTAATAAAATTTTGAATGTTGGGAAGTTCTGGACTTGTTCTATGCCGGCTCCGGGAGCTGACGCTTTGCCTGCCAGTAAACCTGCCTAATGATGTCATCGCCGTGGTGTATTTTAAGCATCGATACGCAGGACCCGCTCACCTTTTGTTTCAGCGTGGATTTGTTTTTTCTTTTTGTTCTCGCTCTGAAGGCACGTACAGTATATACGGTATATATATATATATATATATACATTTTAATGGTTTAAAAATACATTCTAAACATTCTGAAATCCTGGATTTCTGAAAGTGTTCTGGAAATTGCATTCACCCCGCAGCCCTGATTGCCCTAAAGGCAGGAACCAACTGCCCCATAAACAGTACGACGAGGAGGTCACAGGTTAAATACTTGCCCTGGATACTCTTTGAAAACTGGTCTTCATGGTGAGGTCGCTGGGGTCATTATTTTGGTGTCATGACCTCGACCCAACAGGGATTTTACCCAATGGACCCAATGGACCCAATGGACCCAAGTGAAATCAATGTCAGCCCAGAAGCCTCACTTTATGGCAGTCCTCCTGCCTTTCCTCTGGAGTTGATAAGCGAGGTTGTTGGGCAAATGATAAAGGAGGATGGAGGTTGGACATTTTGCAAAGATGTATTCCAGAAGGTGTCCTCTCCATTGGGACAAAGGTAGAAGACAACCAGCGATAAGGGCAGCAGGGTATTTACAGAGAATAAAGGCAGGGAAGCAAACAAGCAGCTGAGACAGAAGGCTGACGATGCCCGGGGAGGGACAGCCAGGCTCATGGATCCTCTCTGACGCTCTTTTCAGTCCTGCGCTGGACTTAATTTTTAGGACAAACATTGAACTTTCAATCAGTCACCAACGAAATTGCCCGAAGATAATGAATGGTTTTCATTTCCCGAGTAGAAACCCTTCCATGAAGTAATATAAAGTATTGATTTTCAGTATTGGTCATGGAGTAGAGAAAAGTTGTGAGTCTGATGATGCCTTCTAATAAACCCAAATGATAGTTTAGACGGATAGAGGAGAGACATTTCCAAATCTCACAGGTCCCTTTAACCGCAGAACAGATGTTCACTTAGATATCTGTAGCCAGGTTTTATTCCTAGATGATTATAGAGGCAGAGTTGCAATTTCTAGTTTAGGGGGACAGGCGCATGTTTGGGGGCGAGCATTAAAGAGATTGTACAATGCGTCAAGAGAAAAAGTTACAGAGTAACAAAGTTTCAGATAGAGGAGGAGACCATGCAATATTTACCCCTCTCGGAAGGCAAATCTTATGGGGGACAGCACGCGCTGCATGTACGCTAGAGACTGTTACCCCGAAAAACTCTGTCTAATCATTCTGCAATTAGCTCCTGAAATGAAGCCCCCATGGCCGAGGAGCGTCATGGAGTTAGGGTTGATTTAGCTGTTGGGGATTTTGTACACTGGCATACATGACAATAATCATTGGGGTATTATTATTATTATTATTATTACTACTAATAATATATGAATGAGAGTATCTGTGAAAGTATCTGGATTAAGTTGCCTTCTGACCCAGAAAAGAATGCTAAATTATTGCCCCTGGTCTCTGTTTTCTGGGGCGGATGGTAAGGGCCCCGCATGCACAGCGATATAAGAGGGGTACCCTGTAATATCACTTCATCTAAAGCTTGTTATATGTGGCTTTTGGTCTTTTTTTTATCCTATTTTACTATGTGGCAATAATTATTACTGCTATTCTGTCAAACTCACGTCTCTATTAAAGATCATTTTTACAAACAGGCACATGACTCGTGTCATCTCTCCATTTATTATATCAGACGCCGCGTTACCGCGCATGCCACTCGCTGAATTACTTAATGAATGGAGGATAAGATCATAAATCCTCTCTGTCCCGACACGCACAGATACGCCAGTTCCATTTACTCACGATTATATTTTTATTTGCTGGGTTCCAAAAGGGATGCAGATTACTTTGTCCAAATCACTTTTCTGCATTTTTCTGCTGCTGCTGCTGATGATATATATATATATATATATATATACGGTATATATACAGTTTCTTTTGTCTTATATTTTTGTCTGGTGTGAATAAAACTTATATTGAGGAACATCTCTAACAGAATAATAATAATGATAATAATAATATAATGATAATAATAATAATAATAATAATAATAATGTCCTTTTCATCGCCGTATATATTACAATGTAAAAAAAGAAGATAATCTTTAGGACGGTCATCCTCTAGGATGTAATTAAATATTTTTTTTAAATAATAATAAGCTGCAAACAATGGAAATGTTTATAAACCAGAGAACAAATAATTATATAATAAGTCACATAAGTTATAATGCGTGGTTATATATGTTTATCTGGTTTTCTATAGGTAACTGTTGGGATGTACACATGGGATATTATACCGATGCTACAGAACCAGAGGGTGAAACTGCGTGCTGCGATAAAGCTCGTTCACAACTTTCCGATTGGATAAATGATTTAAATGATGATAAATGATCTGAGTATATTATGTATTCTGTTATACATCCAGGGATTTTAAATGCGGGGATGTATTATACAATGAATGCATTTATTTTAGTTGGTGTGGTTGAAGGCGTGACTGTGGTGGGAACTCCAACCCCCCAAAATTCTATTAGTATTAGATATAAATATTTTTTCATAAATATTTCTGTTTCTTTTTTACCCCAGTTGTAGTTTTTGCCCCATAATATAAAGTTTTCAGGCAGCTGCATATCAGCCATTTGCATGATTCTCGCTCTGTTATCTGATCCCCAATCTACTAAACAATAGAATGGCTTAGTCTCAATCACCCAGCTAGACTCTCTGATTAATGAAAGTCTATGGAGGAACGGACTTCATTAGCATTGCCATAAAGCATCAGCTCAGTGTGGCGTTTCAGCAGGAAAAGTCACCCAAAATATCACATGACTGACAGCGACGGCGGCTCCAGATCTGCAGAAGAAAAGGAAGGGGGTTTATTGGAATAAAATGAGCTGGAATACAGAAAAAGCCCTGGTTAATTAACCCCACGTTGGATTACTGACCCTGCTGTATCAATCAGTGCAGGGCACCCAGCCAGCCGCTTGGAACAACCCCTATAAAACACATCATTTAAAGTATTTACCGTCAAGAATAGATTCTCAAGCCGTTTACATTAAATATACATCATAATGAATCAGTAAAATCATGTTAATAATTAACATAAAACGCATCCACGTTCATATTGAGAAAAGATAACTTTGGACACGTAGAGAAACATTGTTACCGTAAACTGGATTACTTTTTTTAGTTTTCTAGCCATAATGAACATAGTAAGACAGGTTAATGACGACATACTTTTATTTTACAGTCAGTTATCCCCACTCGCCGTCCCAGATCCTGAGATATTTCTACGTTACAGACGGATGTAAATGTGCGGATAATTCACATTATTGCCCCGTCATAACTTCCCGAAACTGATTGTTTTTATCAACGAAGAAGGGGAAGGGGCAGCACTGGTTGGGGTAAAGTCATGCGCAATGTATACGCCCAGCTTTATAAATATCCAAAAATGGGGACTTTTGTTTTAGTGGGTGGGGTTAGGGTGTGACTGGGGGTGGGGCTTCACTCAGACTTTTTATTGTGTGACTGGGTGGGGGCATTTAGAAGAATAATGGGTTTTTTACCCTGTTTAATTTAGAAAGCCGTTCCCTGCTGTTTCTATACACATTATCGGGGCTTTTAGGGCTGTAGAACCCTGTGATCCCCTCATACCCAGCAAACACTCTGAAAAGAGGGGCATCAGGGGAGGAGAGGGGGCATCTATCTATCTATCTATCTATCTATCTATCTATCGATCTTTTCTTGCCTGGAAGATAGCAATCTATGTTTTGCGCCCGAGCAGCACCAGACGTCCCCGCTCCGTACCGTTAATAGTTCTTCACCGCAGACAGCACAGAGTTTTTATGGCTAATACTTGGTCTCAGCTGCCACATGAAGAAAGCAAACTTACTCTGAGATATTCACATTTTTCCATTATCGCCGAGTCCTCTCCGCCTGCATTCCTTCCCATTTTCCTCCATTACGTTGTTTAGCGAGTTTCTCCGGGTTCCCGGGTGTTTTTATGGAGCCGCTGAAACATTGTATACAATCTTAAGAGCAGCCAAAGAGCACAACGTGATGTGACAATAATCTTATTAGTAAATGTGGAGAGGATGGCGGGAGAAAACATACTATCATTACCAGTAACGCCGGGCAGGAGTGTGGGGGCCGATCGCATGCCCCCCACCAATCACCTTCTCTCGATTACAGCTTTTCCAGGACAATTTAAACCCATTTTCACATCAATTTTACCTTCAGACGCTTTATTTCTCCTTGTCTTGTATTATTTTTCCATTTTCCATGGACTGTATATCGACAGAGATATCTCTGTGAGTTTTAGCCCCCAATAACGCTGTCAATTTGCCCCTGCTCCATACTGTAGCTTCAGGGAATCACGCTTCCAGCTGGAAATTATGTTAAAATCCACAAAGGGACCGTACCAAATTCTAGCACATTTCCTAGTTAGTTTTTAACATTTTCAATGAATACCCCCCCCCCAAAGAAACCTGACTCCAAAGACAAAAGACTCTGAAGAGGGGGTAGGTTGGTAGATAAACGGAACTGCCTCCCAGAAGAAGTGGTAGAGGCTAACACAGTGAGGAAATACATGGGATAGACATACGGCTCCTGAATCTAAGACGAGACCAACCACTGATTAAGGTTTCTTAATCTTTGAGTCTTTACAGAAAAAAACTAAAAAAATGTAAAATTCTATGATTCTATGTTACTTAATTCCACCAAATAATCAGGTTTATTTCTTTCTCATACGTTAGATTTAACTTCTTTAGCCTATTGGGGAAAATATGATATTTGGGGAAAAAATTATATTTTAGATATTTCCCCTTCAAAAAGATCATCTTATTCTATTATATATCGTGCTGCCGTGTGATATATCCACCGACCCCCGACATTAAGAATGTTCACTATTACCACTTAAATTAAATAAAATGTGATTAATTATTTATTATTTATATGGGGGGGGGGTATAACAAGCTGCCCAAAATAAAATCCATATTTATTCAATAAATAGTTAATAATATTCGCCGCATCAAAAACCCTCTGGCTGGAGCCCAATGTTACAGAGCAGATATATTTTTCCCCTCCGTGCTGAGCGGGATTATGGGGCTTTTTGATGTATCTCGAAGAGTTTTTAACTATTTATGAATAAATAAATGTACTTCTAATGAGCTTGGCTATTTTTCCTTATTTTTGAAAGATACCCAGTTTTAGGCCGACAGATCTTTATTTAAAGAGAGAGTCAAATACAAGAAGATTCGAGATCAGACAGACGCTTAATGCCCTGTCCTCCGGTGAGTCCCCACTCAGGGGCATCTCATGTGTCCCCCCCCCCAGCATGTCGGTGCATTCCTACCCACAAGGGCAGAACTGAAATGCAGGGCAAAGGGAACCAACACCACCAGGCGTACGTTTCTGCTGGAAATAGGGGAACATTTTTTATTTTGTAGCCAATCAACGAAGAGCCTGGAGATTTCGATCGAATGTCTTGTCCCAGAATCCTTTGCGATTGTGCAGCTGATGAATGTTGCTGGCGACGCACAATTAGTTATTGGGATTACCAGCATCACCGTCTGCAGTTAACGCATTTTTCTTATATGCAGATCGGCTCCATATTACAAGCCATTTATGAGTCGATCATTTTTAGAGAACTGGGAGATGAGCCAGACCATAAAGTGACGGACACCGTCTGATCCGACAGTGGGGGCATTGGGTTGGGGGGGGGTAGTTAGATTTCCCCTGACTGTGATCTACCCCCACGGAGCAAACGTGTTAGGAGTAGTTAAAGATGTTGTGACCTCCAGCTGCCCTTTAAACACCACTCTCACAATGCTCAGCCATTTCAGAATGCGTTAAGGGGCAGACGTCGTTCTTACGCAATTCAAGGTGCCGTTCCACTCAGATAAGGGATTTATTGCGCTCTCCAGTATCTAAAGCACATAAACCATAGAGTTCTGCGATCACATTCTTCCTCAAAAGGTTAAGTCCTAAAAAAGAAAAACTTTTTATAAGCCTGTTCAGTTTCTATGGCAACATCCTACCACTGCCTGGTTTTGTTTCACTTTACAACAAAGTTTTCCTGGCAAAAAATGACAAAAGTGGCAAAAAAAATATTTATTTGAAGGTTTCGGGCATTCGGCGGTAACGATCTTACATTTGCATTTGTTATAAAAGTGTTAAATTCTGTAAGTATTAAAGCAATTTGCTTTGGATGAGCTTTATTCTGTGTAAAACCTTTCCACCCCTGGCGGGGGCGCGGGGCGCGGGGGTCCGCTCCAGAACACTTCTATCGGAGATGAATATTCATGCGTTAAGCACAATTAGAATTCACCGACTCCCAATACAACTGAGATTTCTCCCCGGTGAGATTTATCGGCTGAGGTTTATGGAGTTGACACAAAGGAAGCCGACAATCTGAGAACTATTGATGACTCCGAAATTGCATTTGGCTTTTTAAATGGCCGCCAATACCGGGCACTTAGAGGGAAATTAAAAGTTCGGCCTGACTGAATTTATGAACGCAGCGGCTCCTGACTATGTATAAAAGCAGGAAAATAATGCCACCGACACGCCTTTCTAGCCCCCACATCACAGGCCAACGGAACCAAACGCTGTTACTGCAAGATAAGGGTTTATGATAACATTTCTGGCAAAATAGTGTATAATTAGTATTATTTATTCATTTATATAGCGCCAACGTATTCTGTGGCGCTGTACAGTTTTATTGAACCAGACAGGAGTGATGAAATGGTTACTGATGTGATTGCCAGGCTGCCCCCACTGCATCTGGCAAACCACTTATAGCATTTAATATATGAAACGGCCCCTTAAATTTCCATGGTGCCCCCCCCAGCCCTGCAAATGCATGGAAGGGGTTCTACAGAATTCCTTAAATATATATATAAAACGTATTGAATGATGTCCCACCGCTTCCAATGCTGGCCCGGTACATCCTAAGGGGCACAACTTTTTAACGACGTACCAGTACGTCCTAATGGGCACCGATGGGTTAATATGCATTATTTCCCTTTAAAACCGCAAATGCTTGGCTAATCTATAGAATCGATAGTTCAGGGACAGTAGTTCATAAGGTGACATTGATTTTGGTTAAAATGACTACATCTGATAATTGAGCAGATACAGAATTTGCGAAGCGATGATGCTTAATCCCCCATATCGTTAAATTCGCCTTTCGTGAGCTGACCTTGTGAGCGAGAAAGGAGAAGGGACAGAATTCTCTATTATCTTTTAGTAAATTCATTTAATCATTGATCAGAAATCTCCGTTCTGTGACAGTCCGCCACGTCGGTCGATGACATTTTTACTAGTTTGGTTATAATAGGACGTTTGCTGTTCCCATTGGTTGGAATGAATGCATTTCTATGCTGCTTAATTGCCCAAAATGGGGTTAATTGAATCTAAATATTGGTCTTTTTGTGACTTGGCATCGCTGATATGATAAAAGGTGATTCTCGTCTCTCCGCTTTACAAAAGGAAATTTTGCAAATGTGTTTTTCCTCAAACGAATCGCTTGACGTTCGAATGGATGTAGAAAGTTTAGAATTGGAAAGTTTGCTATGGCAACAGAGCTTTCCGATTTCTTTCAGCTCTCACTGCAATCGACACTCAGGCAGGACTGATGGATTCAGATACATTGACACGCTGTATCCAAGGACCCGAACAGACACATTAGGCGTGCGGCCCGGGCATCACTCATTACCACCGAAAATCCATATTTCTGGCCTGTTTTCTGCTCGTTTTGCCCCGATCCAACCCATATACCCCTCCTATAAAATCATTGATTTCATGTCTGGGGGACCTTTGGCTGCCGGAGTGTAAACCATACCCTTTATCAGTGATAAACCTTAACAAATCTTAAAAAGAAAGTGGGCAATATGTATATTTTTAGTCCTTTTGTGATGTCATAGAAAGACATGCAGTATATAAAGCACTGGGGGGGGGTTTATTACTGTATACAGTGCTGGGGGTTATATTACTGCGTGCTGGGGTTTATTACTGTATACAGCGCTCGGCTATTTTACGGGCTGGTATATAGTCGCCGGGGGTCTATATTACTGTATAGTGCTGACAGCGGGGGGGGGTTACTGTATCTCATAATTGGCCAGATACAAAGGAAGTAAAATGAACCCCCATAAATCACATTAATTGAATCTTTAGCTTTTACCTGCCGCTGCCGGCAGACGGTTATTCTGCAAGCAGTCATTACTGCGGACTGATGGTTCTGGCCGGATAGAAAACGTGTCTTTGATCAAACAGAATGAAGAGCCGTCCCGTCATGAAACGTTCTCCCCGCTCTTCCAGGGCTAATTGTGATGAATATGGCCGTCTAATTCTATTGTTACCGCTAGTAACTAACATAGAGGAATTTAGTGTGACAGGTATCGGTATTGTACGCATGCACAAGAGTGTGTAATATATGTGTGTATCCACAAGCCCAATATCATTATCAGTATGTGCCCCCCATACACCCCCCAGCGCTATATACCATAATAACCCCCAGCGCTGTATACAGTAATATAACCCCCCACCACTGTATACAGTAATATAACCCCCAGTGCTGTATACAGTAATATAACCGTATGTCTATCCCATGCATGTTTAATCTCCTCACTGTATTACCCTCTACCACTTCTGCTGGGAGGCTTTTCCACTTATCTACCACCCTCTACATAGCTGCAATTGGTTAATTCCGTTAAAATATGCGTTTATAGTACGTATGCCATTGCTTTCCTGATAGATACTTAATTGTAATAGTTATAGAAATGAATGAAAGTGCGTGGAGCGAGATGTCAGGTAATCAGAAAGTACGGGTATCAGCGCTCTGCGCCAGGTTTCCGGAGACAAACAATGTGTAATTTGTCTGAGTTGCTTACAGGAAGATTACAGTTATCATAGTTTGATCAGTGATGTCTCGGATCCTCCAAGTGTCTCTCGTAGTGAAGGTTATATATACCCTCCGAGCCGACAAGGATAAACAGCAAGCTGTGTTTTGCATATTTAATCTAAAAAAATGCATTCTGCGTGTCAGACCGCGAGGAATTTTTCCTTGTTTTTCTTAAAAGCTGTGTTTACAAATAAGACTTTCAAGAAAACGATGTGTTGTCTTCAGTGCTCTCACGTACCCCATCATAATACTAAACTAAAGCATCAGCGATGATATTGAGCAGAAACGTTTTACTTTACTGAGAGGATGGTAGATAAGTGGAACAGCCTCCCAGCAGAGGTGGTAGAGGGTAATACAGTGAGGGTATTAAACATGCATGGGATAGACATACGGCTCCTGAATCTAAGACGAGACCAACGACTGATTAAGGTTTGAGTCTTTACAGCAGGAGAAACACGTGGCTAGACAGGGGCCGAATGGGGCGATCCTTAGTTCCGTGTTACTTTGTATGTTTTTGTTGGATTGTTCCGGGGGGCCGCACAATGCACCACTTTCCAGCTTGTTGCGCTTAATGAGTTAATTAAAACTTCGCTGCATCCAGACTGTAAAATTCCCGGTGATTTATGAGACATTAATGGCCTCGCAGTCACCGTCTCTCCCGTGATAAGCGATGGCGGCGCTCGGATCGGAGGTGAACGGAACACAAAGGAAGCCGTAGAGGAGCCGTCACCGGATCCCCCGGCGAGCGCCATATCTGATCGGACGGAGACAATCTCCCTGTTCATTATTGTCTTCCGAAATATTCTGTTCATTTGAAGCTAAAATCTTATACATCGTCCGTCTCCGAGTCTTCCCTCAGAACCTAAAAAGGGAACAAACTGTCTTTACTGGAAGAAAGGGGGGGCAGCCGCAGTTTAACATTGATAAATAGAAAGCAATGCATTTGGAATATAGCATCAGGGACACTGCTCTGTCAGCAAAAACCCAAGGAAGCGGACTTGACATTTTCAGAGTTCAGTGGTGGACGATCAAAATGCTTTGCAGGATAAAAATGATCAGGAAAGACCGAGCGATAGTGATCTCCATAAGGCTTGGGGGAAAGACGAGAGAGAGGGGATGGGAGAGAAAGAGAGAGAGATGGAGGTAAAGGAGAGAGAGAGAGAGAGAGAGAGAGAGAGATGGAGGTGAAGGAGAGAGAGAGACGTTTAAATACATAAAGGGATCTAATAAAGGTCAGGAGGGAATTTATTTTAAAGGAGGAGAAAAATTACAACAAGAGACCGGAATCTAACACTAGAGGATCGGAGGCTGCCATGGAACGGGAGGAGATGTCTGTTACTCGGCTTTATTCTTAACCTTCATAATTATCCTTAATTAGAAAATATATGTAAAGAACGTGAAACTACATGCCCTGGAAGAAGGCATCCCCCCCCCCATAGCCCTCCATGCTTCTTTTTTCCATGGTTTTAAAACTGTTTTGAAATGTTCGGAACAGGAAGAGGCGATTGATATTATGATGTCAGCCGGTGATGTAACTTCAGACGGGTTATTAAAACCCAGAAGTGGCTGCCAGAATCGAGCGGTTGGTTTTATGAATCTGCGGACCGTGGATTTGATTGAATGCGGCAATAATCAGGAAAATCAGCATCTCTCTGCATTGGATAATTAGCAAGATCTCCGATTTAAATTAGCAATAAAAGTTGATTATATCTGAAATAACACAGATGTGCAAAATACATTAAAATTCAATATAACATCGGGAGAAATGATTGCTCGTCTCAAAGTGCTGGCTAATCGATATGTGGTGGGGCCGAGGCGAGCGGCGCGGCTGGGGTTGGGAGTCGGGATCGGCTTTTGTTATGGGAACTAAATGAAATCCACTTTACTGTCTAACGGAAGTTAATAGCATTGATTCCTCCAGAACGAGAACCGAGACACCCAAACAACAGTCACCTGTAGGAAAAAATTCACAGCATAACTGAATTCATCTCTCAGATCTACCTAAAACGTGATATATTTGTGTTTCTCAAGCTGTGTCTATTATATTATATATTACTGTATATTATATATATTATATATATGATATGTAATGTATTGCTTCATTCCGCTAAGTATTGAATGTATATTAAAAGTACATTAATATCCATTCATTAAACATGAAAAGAAACACCTTTAGGAGAAGCTGCAGCTCCAGATCCCTGCCTATAGAGTTCATGTGCACAGGGGGGCTCGTTACACCCCACATGCCGAGCCAGAGCTGGAGCTGACGGGGGGTAAGTCTACCTGTGTCATGGAAGGTAGCTGAGGGGCCGGGGTAAATGCATACGGGAGCTCCGCGCAATCACCCCATACATACAAGGGGCCGCTCAGCCGGGGCGTCACATCTGTGAACCATTATTTCAGGTTATTTAGGGTATGGAGCTGTAACGTATAGAGGAAAGTGGCAGCTCCAGCTAACGCATTCTTGCCTCATTCGCTCCGTAAGATCATTGTTCAGGGTAGTTTGTTAAAAAAGACCTTGAATGCATGCGCATCGTCAGCCTTTTCTGTATTTGTAAAGCATGACACGATTGATGTTTGTGAAATAGCAGAAATGTTATAAAACAGATACATTGTTGGGAGAAAAGCTTTCGTTACAATAAATCCCTCTGTTTCATTGCGTCCTTCATCTCACAGAACACCGCTGACTTCCATCGCTGATTGTGATTAGCATATGAGGTGGTGTTGATGACGTCACCAAGATGTCTCAGTGATGTTTTGATGTCAAACAGATTGCCGTTTTTTCCTTCTGGTTATTTTAGGGAGATGGTGCCCTCCACGCTGTTTGCATGTAATCCACAATTTCCCCCTGAAATTGCCCCCATTCCCCATTTTCACCCCCAACCACCTTCTCCTTGTGTTTTAATGATCAGGATGGGAGTAAAAGAATAAGGGGTCTTGGCGTTTTCTTACGTCTGCATAGAACTGATCCCTGATTGTTGATTCTTAGAAGCAGGCGGTGGTTTGGAGGATTTTTTTGAGCACCGAAGCCGCACTTTTGCTCTGGCTGCGCTTGGTTAATGCATCGTCCGGGACCCCGCTCTCCGACGCTACGGCTTATCCCAGAGGAGTAACAGAAAATGCTTCCCCTTCCCCATCCTTTGCTGAGAGCCCCCATGGATTTGTCTGAAATCAGTACCTGAAATAAATACTAGTATATAGGAATGATGAGAATCACCTTGTGCCCCCCCCCCCGGGTTACGGTTACATTGTTAGCAGCGGATGTCAACCGAGACTCTCTTTGAGCCTTTTGGGGCTGGGGGGAGGCTACTGATAAACGGGCGTCTTGCTTGGAGCCGCGCCGTATATTAATGTCGCATGACCTGGAGTGCATGGGGGTCTTCTGATCCATAACCCCCCGTGTGTCGCTCATTGTCTCTGTGACATTGTGTCTCGTCGATGTCTTCTCTGCTCATTATTTTCCTCCCTCGCTCCCGTCTCTTCCTCTCATTCATTATCTCTCCATTATTTTATCTCTGTTTTGCCAATTTCACTGAAAACCTTCTATTTTTTTCGTAATTTTCCGAGTCTTCTGCACCTTCCTGACTCCCACTCCTCATCTCTGATCCTTCGTCTGTTCCTCCTCCTTACTCCCCGTTACTTTTTATCTGTTTGCAGACAGCACGGGGGCTTCTGTTTAATCAGCAGCGGCGAGGATGACTTTACAATCCAAAATTATATTTTAATCAGCAAAAACAATCTGTTGTGCTGTGTTCACTTCATGTTTTGAGGGGTTATGTGACCTCTATCTGTTATCTGAAGGTCAGATCTGCCAAGATGGTTCCCAGCTCATTATAAATGTCATGATGTTTAATGACCTGTAACACAAGATTGAGCCTATCTGATATATATATACTGAGTATATATATATATAAGGACCGGATTGGGGATTATGTGGTGGCCGTTTAAGGCCAGGTGCCACCTAATGACATCATCAATGACTGTAAATGACGTGGAGCTCCTCAGTTTTCCGTGTGCGTGTGCACATACGTGTAAGTGAAGGGCATTGTTCCTGGCGTTTTGCTTTCCACCCCCGAGCG
This sequence comes from Spea multiplicata, assembly GCA_009364415.1. Lineage (NCBI taxonomy): Eukaryota > Metazoa > Chordata > Amphibia > Anura > Pelobatidae > Spea > Spea multiplicata. The sequence continues at coordinate 10,756,784 of VKOC01000007.1, forward strand.
TGGCCGTGCGTCACCTGTCATGTGGACGGCTTTAGGGGTTACGTTGCCGTCGGCCCCGTAATAACATAATGCTGCATTCAGTTCGGTTGAAGAGCTCCGCGGAATGGCGCTGTAATCATAGCCCGGGGTGCCCGTTGTGTGAGTGTAAACATGCGCCGGGAGAAGCCTGTATATTGTATACTCTGCACCTGTTCTGTATAAGAATATGATGGAAGTCCGAGCCGCGGATGTTCGGGGACAGCGTTTGAAACATGCTTATTTCTCTATTGGTAGGTGATTGCCGGGCGCTTCAATGCAACGCGTCGCCCTCGCAAACGTTTTAAGTAGGAGCCGTCCGCCGCGGCCGCTCTGCACACAAAGGAGCCGATTGGCGGCTCGTACGCCTTTATCACCTTTTGTTTCCAAACGCCAGGCCAGACGAGCTTTTATAACCGGCAAGACCGAGACATTCGCCGACACACCTGTACCCGCGGGAAGCAATTACCCGGAGTACCACTCCCATCACGCACAGCCAACTTATATTGCCACAGACTCTGAATTAAATGAAACGCGAGTCACCTTCACTTGATGCTTTCGAGTTCTCTATCAGTGTAACGAAGGGTTAAATGCGGATGCATTTACCGGAAAGGGGTTAATTCTTTCCTAACGTCTCGATCAAAGCGGAAAATAAGCGAATAAATAATAATAGTATTATTGATGATAATAATGATGATAACAGACTGCAGTTTGATTCATAATTGGGAATAATTGTTGTCCCTGCTGTCGGGTGGGGGGGGTCTAAGAATGTGAAGAAGGAAGAGATGTTTTCGGAGCTGCGGATCTGCGATGTTTCTTCCCGACTGCTCTTTTGCGTGTAGAATTTGCTGAAGGATGAGTCCCAATCTTTGTTTTCTGAGTCTGATTAAAATATTGTATTTGACAGCAGAAAATAAGCGTCTGGCGAACCAAAAATGTCTGATTTCGTATTAAAATAACAAACTCAACATTTGTCATTAGAAACACGGAATGCCCCTTAAATGACTTTAACCGCCATGTTAGGGTCCAATGAACCCTAACAGAAGTGCCTAGCGGCCCCCTATTTGGGGGCGGGGGATATCTGTAGCTCCACCCACACTCTCCACGCCTATTTTAAATGGCTGTTGTCACATGCAGAGTATTTGGGCAAATCCCCCTGGGACTGAGGCCTCGGATTTCCTACAATATGGGCAGATCGATTAGCCCCCAACTACAAACTTCTACAACTCTCATGAGTCTCAGCCGGCTGATTGGGAGTGAAACCCCACAGCTAGAGAAATGTCAGAGTTGGCTCTTAGGCTCTTGTTTCCTGGGGCTGCGTTCGATCTTGCAGAATGAAAGTCCAGCTCAGCATTGTGGGAGTTGGAGTTCACAGAAGCTCTGCAACCCAAATAAACGTCACGTTTACCGAGGACAGACTGCGTTTCACCGACATGAAACTCAGCAGAATAAACCCAAAGAGAGACTTTTGTTTCCTTCCCTCCGTTCCTTTTACAGCTCAAGATCTCCTGCTTCTCCTCTCCGAGTGCCCAACCTAGAATTACCCCGTCTGAGGCTGACAGCCGCAAAAGGCAAATGGAATAAGGAAGATTAACCTCTTCCCTCCCAGTGAGAGCAGAACCTCTCTTACCCCGACGTGCAGATAGGGAGAGGCACCTGCGGCGAGGGCTATCGGATTTGGTTGACTCTGTTACCCTCTGCCCAGTGTGCCCAAACCGGTGCCAGAGAAGTATTGTGGAGCTGCTGCCCACGGGGTAAACCTCCATTTTCTTTCTGTTTCCGCAGCGCACAACTCCATGAGCGAGGACGAGTATCTGCAAATCATCGGGATCACCAAGGAACAGTCGGGGGTTTATGAGTGCAGCGCAAGCAATGACGTAGCCGCACCAGACGTCCGCAGAGTCAAAGTTACCGTCAACTGTAAGTCTCAGAGCACAGGAATTTGGGCCGTATTCCTTAAAATCAAATGTTTGCTCTATGATGTCGTTATACAAATGCATACGAAGGACTGAGCAAAGAGCAAGAGGTCGTCCATTCAGGCTGTAAGAATTTTCATTTAAAACAGCAAAAAGGGGTTTTTACAGTAAGAGCTGTAAAGATGTGAAATCCCCTAAACATAGAAACTGCTCTATCAGATCCAATAGATGCCTTTAATCACGGCTGGAAAGTATAAGGACGGGATTAGTTATACGCCCGGAGAGTATATAATATATAATA